>JAODUO010000569.1:435000-507500 GCA_025642075.2 Ridgeia piscesae
GTAGCCCTGATGTACGATGCTGTAAGCCATAGGTTCTACATGGTGCCACGGGTCTTTTGTCTGTCGTCCAGGCTGCGTCCATCTGCCTTGTTTTGTTCGACCACAATTGAATGAAGAACGGCTAATGATAAAATGTATGCAAATGTTACTCCATGTGTTAACAAACCAACAAATTTTGTTAATTATGACGAAACTGTGTAAAGCCAGTATATTGGTGACACTAATAGATATGCTGCGTTATACGCAGGAGGAGTTCGTCAAAGGCATGAAACTGGCAGGTTCTGAGTTCAAAGCGAAAGTGAAGTACTTCACTGACGTTTGGTGGCCAGCAAAAAAGCTGGCGGGAGAGGTGAAAGAAAAAACATTTGAGGTAAAGGTACCGTTTTATTATACCATATATGTGTGACATGCATGGCGTTGGCATAAAGAAGTATATGTAGTTTGAATATTAAAAATACATATTGGCGAAGAGTAAGAACGTGTTTTCACTTTCAATATTCGAACTAGTTTACGCTTTAAATTCAGTCTATTATTGTTGTAGATTAAAATTAAGAATGAGACAACACCTAGCTAATAATACACAATACTAGCTATTGTTGTATATATATATATATATATATATATATATATATATATATATATATATATATATATATACACACACACACACACACACACACACACACACACACACACACACACACACACACACACACACACACACACACACAAAAAACCCCACACACATCACGTTTTTACACTGTATTAACTCGAACTTGTCAATATCAGATTGAAAGGAATAATTGCTACGTTCTTTGCAATCAGCAAAATAATCTATGGAAACGTTTTCAGTATGTTCTTTATACAGACGGCAAAATTCTTATTGACTAGACCAGCTACTAGCTGCAATTTTTCAATGACGGGATGAATTTGCGGATTTTGGGATAGAAAATGAATTGCATTTTGGAGTTGAAAAGATTCAATATGTAGTATTTACATATTGAGTTACTTTCTGTGACCAATAAAGATATGTCAAAACCTTTATATACAAAATGAGAGTTAGATTTGAATATATAAAGAGTTATATTTATATATTGTTGTTATTTTTAGCATAATACTAACAGACCTACGCCAATGCCGAATATCATTCGACAAGCGTTTAGGTACACCGTGGTGATTACCAAGACTCATCTTACACTACAGTATACACAATCGCCACTACCATTGTAATTGAGAATAACTACTATAAACGCTAACAATATAGTATAACAATCTCTCTCTCTCTCTCTCTCTCTCTCTATATATATATATATATATATATATATATATATATATATATATATATATATATATATATATATATATATATATATATATATATATATATATATATATATATATTAGATGCTTGTTGTGTATGGCACAAGATACGTAATGTATCATTGAAATACAAGATCAGCCAGACCATATATACTATATATATATATATATATATATATATATATATATATATATATAAAACATACATACATAACATACATATATATATATATATATATATATATATATATTATATATATATATATGTTGTATTTGTATGTTTATTATATATATATATATATTATATATATATATATATATATATGTATATATGGTCGTGGCTGGATCTTGATATTGTAAAAATTACACTTTTTGATTTGTAGTCCTACCATTTATCTAACACATTCTTTAGCAACACTTGCATTGACTTTTCACGTAGTGTTAATGCGCACATATTTTGTGAAGTCAATTATAATGTAAGCAACAAAGCGTGTAACATTATATATATATATATATATATATATATATATATATATATATATATATATATATATATATATGTATATGTATATATATATATATTTCTCCTCTCTCTCTCTCTATATATATATATATATATATATATATAGAGAGAGAGAGAGAGAGAGAGAGAGAGAGAGAGAGAGAGAGAGAAAGAGAGAGAGTCGATTTTTTTTAACATATTGGAGTTAGCGTTTATAGTAGTTATTCTCAATTACAATGGTAGTGGCGATTGTGTATACTGTAGTGTAATATGAGTCTTGGTAATCACCACGGTGTACCTAAACGCTTGTCGAATGACATTCGGCATTGGCGTAGGTCTGTTAGTATTATGCTATGAATAACAACAATACGTGGACAGTTTCTTGCAGTCTTACAGAAAGCAAAACCTGCCATACGTTCTATCACGAAAATTCAACAAAACGCTTGTCTAAATAATTAATAAACCAACTGTGTTAACAATGAGGTGTTTTCTGGGTCTTACGTAACATATGTGAAGTCATATAAAATAAGTAATTACGCGAGGCGCCAGGCAAGGATCCCGATCATTGTGATCGCCAAAGGTTGACATGGAAGTCCGTGCTAATGAGTTTGTCATTTGTATGTGCAGGTATTTCACAGTTCGAGAATTGCACACCTGTTACAAAGCACACCCTGGGTGGATCGCATCTTCACCGTCGACGTGGTGCAGGGAGCACAGATAACACGGAAACTGTACCGCATCGCCGAAGAACTTCCTAGAGACGAATGGCGGGTACAACTTGTTTCGACAAAACAGGAACCGCACCAGGTGCGGAACATACCTAAGATTGGCACTCACGACGGGCCATTCCACTCTGATGACGCTCTTGCCTGCTTCATGTTGAAACAACTGCCTGAATATAAGGACGCTCAAATCATCAGGTGTGTTCAAATCGCATGACACTATCTTTGTAACGTAACTGTTATCACAACTGATAGATGTTTTATTATTTATATTCAATGTATTTTGTAAGTAGATTTCACAAATATTTGAATGGCATATAGCAGTGACGATTTTTGCTATCACGTTACTTCCTCATTCAGCGACTCACAGACTTGGAGAGATTTTCGTCATTTAAGGCGATGCAAAATTGATAATTTGTTAGTCATACTGGAAAAAGTCGAATGCATGTCCCTATTTGACTCTATCATCTTAACTGACTGGCGGAAACATGCTCATTTTTAGCTCACAACAATTTCCTCTAAACTAATGTATTCACGCAAACGTCTGATTACTAAGTGTGCATTTCAGCGTAATTCCAGTTTTATTTGCAGATGGGTTTCCATTATTTGGAATCCAGAAGTACTTATTATAATTATAGTAACCGGATTTATCGAGATTGCTTATGCACAATTGGTTTATTATTCCGCCATTTTTGTAGCTGCTCATATAATAAGTGGTGTGCATGCGTGCGTGTACGAGCCACGTGCGTGTGTGCCTGTGTGTAATTGTCTTGCATTTTCTTTTACGGTTGAAAGTCCACAAATGAATGAACCAATAAAACCATCCTGTGCTAGATAAAACGTATCCTTTCATTATCAAATAGGACGAGTGACCCAGCCGTGTTGGACACGTGTCACGTCGTTGTTGACGTCGGTGGAAAATACGAACACGCTCGCAAGAGATACGACCACCATCAAAGGTATCACATAGTTTATCAACTCATATGTGCAATACATTTAATCGCTAGGCAAGAATCCATACATGTTCCATCCACGTTCAAACAAAAAGCTTCCAAACAAACATACCCAGTCGAGCCAGAGTGTCTAGTTACAGTGTTAATCTGTATTTATCACAGTGATTCTCGAACGTATTTGCGCCATTACCTCTTTTTCAAAACGACCGTGCCATACTATTCCAAAATAACTACATAATATTTTTCATACAACATTTAGAGATGACACAATCAGAGGTCTATTTTACCATGTGTACACATACACAATAAGCACTGACAAGTCTGTCTGTTTGGGATTTTGCACGTTCACGACTGTGTCGAAGACCTTGCACCGCATGCGCCTTGTTTCAAAATGTTGTTCTGATTAATACGAGATTGGAAAGGACAGCCTCAAACCTTTGGGAATAGCAGCAGGGGATAACAAATCTGATCACGTAAGCTAGAGGGTAAACAACTACAATTGTAGTTCAACAGGAATGTTAGAATCTGAACGTCGGATCTTATCATGGCGCCAGAGTCTTCTGGTGTGACAAAATCTCTGTTCAGAACAGTTCAATTTTGATCAAGTGTATGTGTCAGTGGGACGTTGAATATGTAAGTAAATGCTAGATTTGATTTTATACATCATTGAACTATCTGGCCAAATTCTGTTCCAATGCTTCCAAGGCTAGTAGCAGGACTGAATATATCCACACTCTGAATGCAGAACAAACTAAAATTGTCTATGTCTTAAATCATATGTTTTTAGGCACTTGGAACATTTTAAACATTTTCTTTGCAATTATAAATTCATAACCTTTGTTAAAACCTATCGTCCCAAATACCTGACTGAACATGGTCCAGACAAAATCCACAGAGCTGTGCCCAATATTTTGAGGTTTGTATTTCTTTGTTGGCTGTTTTTCAAGCGACAAGACAATTAATAATGCTCTCACGATTACATATGCATTTAGTAATTCGTACGATGTTAAGTTAAACCCTAAGATACATTAAATGTTAAACTCGCAATATATAATTACACAACCTCCCGCTGACTCATACTGTCAACAAGGTCAAAATCGAATCTAAACGTTTATTAATGATTCACCATGCCCAATTCAGTCTTCACGTTGTAAAGGTAATTAACTATTCACGACAGAAAACATTCACCGCTTAGACAAGACAATTCACGCTATCCCAGTGAACGCCACTATGCACATTCATGCACGTATAGCCACTCTCACATGTATGCACGCACACACACACACGCAAGCGAACATGCACACGCACACACGCACGCACGCACGCACGCACGCACGCACGCACGCACGCACGCACACACACACACACACACACACACACACACACACACACACACACACACACACACATACACACACACACACTGCACCACTTGTTACTGTAGCGGATTCCACAAGACGATGAACGATCTGGATTCTGCCTATCCGTGGAAGACGAAATTGAGCAGTGCTGGTCTTGTCTACTACCACTACGGCCATCGCGTGCTCGCTCAGATCATGGGAGGTGATGATGCTGACGAAGTAAAGATGAATCGCGTCTACGGCAAAGTCTACAGCGAATTAGTCGAAGCCGTTGATGGAATCGACAACGGCATTCTGCCAGCTGAAGGGGAAAAACGGTATGTCCGTGTGTATGTATGCAGTAGGGTGAGCCACACTGGATAACAATTTTTGTAGGTATGCCTTCTACTAAAACATAACATAGTTAAGATATATACCTAACACGTATAAAGGAATAGCCGAAAAGTCTATATAGGTCCTATATGTCATCAATATGTCAACAGGTAAGATACAATTAAAAGCCAATAGTGTTTCAAACTGAATATGTATGCTATAGGATGTTCCATTGTTCGTGAACAGGTGTAAGTTGTGTTTATTCCAGTGAAGCAACACACTTTCAATGATTTCTTCATTAATATCAATTGGTAAAAAGCAGATTTCTTACCAATACATAATTAAACGTTTTGCAATAGCAAGAATAATCAAGCATTGTGACGTGCTTTTGTAATTTACAAAGTAGCATATATTAGTCATAGACACTATTTAAAAACAGATTTTCTCCAAGTACAACATACGATGCAACTAGAATATAAAAATCAAGGCAGTTGTCTTAAAATATATTGGTAATCTTAACGATGATTATGAAAACCACGATGATGATGGTGTTGATGATGACTACGATTACGACGTGGATGACAATAATAATTAGCAGCGGTTTGCAGTAAAATTTCTGGCAACTTCTACAGCAAAATTCTTTGGAACGTGGCTTCACAGAGCAGGAAACAATCTTCGTTCTCAAAGTTACGCTAATTAGGATAAGCAAACGCGGTAAAATAATAGTAAATGGACCGCCGGGCTGGGATGACTTCCGTGTTGAGGACAAACAGGATTCTCGTGGTTCAAAACGTTGAATTCTATAGTGAAGATGTCATATTAAAAAGGTATTTTTTCATAACATATCATCTCAAATAAAAATGAAAGTTTTTATATTCTTCGTTGTAGATACATCGTAACCACAAGTCTGGGTGACATGGTTTCCAATCTGAACCAAGCATGGAATGATGTCTACGACGCAAACAGCGTAGACGTAAGTAGACAATTGAAATAGCGAAGCAATGTAGGCCTAGGGGTGTCCGCGGGGAGACAAGGGGCAAACACCTAGATCCGGACCTGAAATGTGTTGGACGAATAGTCGTTAGTCAAAGTATATATATATATATATATATATATATATATTATATATATATATATAAAATAATATATATATATATATATATATATATATATATATATATATATATATATATATATATATATATATATATATATATATATATATATATATATATATATATAGACACCATGTTGCCCTAGCCGTTTACGAACCAGGGAAATAAAAAACTTGACGATAGACGGAGAATATCCCTATAATCGCTGCTTCACTGACGACATTCTTATAAGCGATAATTCACTATATGAACTACAATAAATGCTGCAAATGCGAGCTCATGGAAATGGAAAACAATGTCTGAACATTACCAATTCGACGGCAAAGGTGATGATGAAGAACGACACACCAATATATGTGAACATGATTCACATACAGAAACTTCGAAAGCTATTTCTACAATGGACAGCGATATAACACCAGAGAAAAAATATATAGATAGTGTAGGATCGTGAGCGGTGATGGGTATTTGAGGTAGTAATGAACCAGGGCCAGGTACACACACCATTTTGTTTTTCTCTGAGCATTTAAAATTTGTCAACGATTTACCCTTACGAAACCCAACAAATGATTCAATGTGTCAGACATGTAGGTGGAAGATGCAAATGTTCCAACTAATTTCGTCGAAGAACTTCACATCTAGGTATGAGTGATGTTGAGTACTCGTCAGGTTGTTTCCAGTGGTGGCATACCGAGACTACTGGACAATTGGTGATACGCATTTGGTGATGTTAAATGCACCTGCTAAGTTACACCAGTCAACATGCACCTGCTGGTCGGACTGGATGGTTTCTGTCTCAGTACTGTTACACCAGTCAACATGCACCTGCTGGTCGCACTGGATGGTTTCTGTCTCAGTGCTGTTACACCAGTCAACATGCACCTGCTGGTCGCACTGGATGGTTTCTGTCTCAGTACTGTTACACCAGTCAACATGCACCTGCTGGTCGCACTGGATGGTTTCTGTCTCAGTGCTGTTACACCAGTCAACATGCACCTGCTGGTCGGACTGGGTGGTTTCTGTCTCAGTACTGTTACACCAGTCAACATGCACCTGCTGGTCGGACTGGGTGGTTTCTGTCTCAGTGCTGTTACACCAGTCAACATGCACCTGCTGGTCGGACTGGGTGGTTTCTGTCTCAGTACTGTTACACCAGTCAACATGCACCTGCTGGTCGGACTGGGTGGTTTCTGTCTCAGTACTGTTACACTAGTCAACATGCACCTGCTGGTCGGACTGGGTGGTTTCTGTCTCAGTACTGTTACACTAGTCAACATGCACCTGCTGGTCGGACTGGGTGGTTTCTGTCTCACTACTGTTACACTAGTCAACATGCACCTGCTGGTCGCACTGGGTGGTTTCTGTCTCAGTACTGTTACACTAGTCAACATGCACCTGCTGGTCGGACTGGGTGGTTTCTGTCTCAGTACTGTTACACTAGTCAACATGCACCTGCTGGTCGCACTGGGTGGTTTCTGTCTCAGTACTGTTACACCAGTCAACATGCACCTGCTGGTCGGACTGGGTGGTTTCTGTCTCAGTACTGTTACACTAGTCAACATGCACCTGCTGGTCGCACTGGGTGGTTTCTGTCTCAGTACTGTTACACCAGTCAACATGCACCTGCTGGTCGCACTGGGTGGTTTCTGTCTCAGTACTGTTACACTAGTCAACATGCACCTGCTGGTCGGACTGGGTGGTTTCTGTCTCAGTACTGTTACACCAGTCAACATGCACCTGCTGGTCGCACTGGATGGTTTCTGTCTCAGTACTGTTACACCAGTCAACATGCACCTGCTGGTCGGACTGGATGGTTTCTGTCTCAGTGCTGTTACACCAGTCAACATGCACCTGCTGGTGGACTGGATGGTTTCTGTCTCAGTGCTGTTACACCAGTCAACATGCACCTGCTGGTCGGACTGGATGGTTTCTGTCTCAGTGCTGTTACACCAGTCAACATGCACCTGCTGGTGGACTGGATGGTTTCTGTCTCAGTACTGTTACACCAGTCAACATGCACCTGCTGGTCGGACTGGGTGGTTTCTGTCTCAGTACTGTTACACTAGTCAACATGCACCTGCTGGTGGACTGGATGGTTTCTGTCTCAGTACTGTTACACCAGTCAACATGCACCTGCTGGTCGGACTGGATGGTTTCTGTCTCAGTGCTGTTACACCAGTCAACATGCACCTGCTGGTCGGACTGGGTGGTTTCTGTCTCAGTACTGTTACACCAGTCAACATGCACCTGCTGGTGGACTGGATGGTTTCTGTCTCAGTACTGTTACACCAGTCAACATGCACCTGCTGGTCGGACTGGATGGTTTCTGTCTCAGTGCTGTTACACCAGTCAACATGCACCTGCTGGTGGACTGGATGGTTTCTGTCTCAGTGCTGTTACACCAGTCAACATGCACCTGCTGGTCGGACTGGATGGTTTCTGTCTCAGTGCTGTTACACCAGTCAACATGCACCTGCTGGTCGGACTGGATGGTTTCTGTCTCAGTGCTGTTACACCAGTCAACATGCACCTGCTGGTCGGACTGGGTGGTTTCTGTCTCAGTGCTGTTACACTAGTCAACATGCACCTGCTGGTCGGACTGGATGGTTTCTGTCTCAGTGCTGTTACACCAGTCAACATGCACCTGCTGGTCGCACTGGATGGTTTCTGTCTCAGTACTGTTACACCAGTCAACATGCACCTGCTGGTCGCACTGGATGGTTTCTGTCTCAGTACTGTTACACCAGTCAACATGCACCTGCTGGTCGGACTGGATGGTTTCTGTCTCAGTACTGTTACACCAGTCAACATGCACCTGCTGGTCGGACTGGATGGTTTCTGTCTCAGTACTGTTACACCAGTCAACATGCACCTGCTGGTCGGGACTGGATGGTTTCTGTCTCAGTACTGTTACACCAGTCAACATGCACCTGCTGGTCGGACTGGATGGTTTCTGTCTCAGTGCTGTTACACCAGTCAACATGCACCTGCTGGTCGGACTGGATGGTTTCTGTCTCAGTACTGTTACACCAGTCAACATGCACCTGCTGGTCGGACTGGATGGTTTCTGTCTCAGTACTGTTACACCAGTCAACATGCACCTGCTGGTCGGACTGGGTGGTTTCTGTCTCAGTACTGTTACACCAGTCAACATGCACCTGCTGGTCGGACTGGGTGGTTTCTGTCTCAGTACTGTTACACCAGTCAACATGCACCTGCTGGTCGGACTGGGTGGTTTCTGTCTCAGTACTGTTACACCAGTCAACATGCACCTGCTGGTCGGACTGGATGGTTTCTGTCTCAGTACTGTTACACCAGTCAACATGCACCTGCTGGTCGGACTGGATGGTTTCTGTCTCAGTACTGTTACACCAGTCAACATGCACCTGCTGGTCGCACTGGATGGTTTCTGTCTCAGTACTGTTACACCAGTCAACATGCACCTGCTGGTCGCACTGGATGGTTTCTGTCTCAGTACTGTTACACCAGTCAACATGCACCTGCTGGTCGGACTGGGTGGTTTCTGTCTCAGTACTGTTACACCAGTCAACATGCACCTGCTGGTCGGACTGGATGGTTTCTGTCTCAGTACTGTTACACCAGTCAACATGCACCTGCTGGTCGGACTGGATGGTTTCTGTCTCAGTACTGTTACACCAGTCAACATGCACCTGCTGGTCGGACTGGATGGTTTCTGTCTCAGTGCTGTTACACCAGTCAACATGCACCTGCTGGTCGGACTGGATGGTTTCTGTCTCAGTACTGTTACACCAGTCAACATGCACCTGCTGGTCGGACTGGATGGTTTCTGTCTCAGTGCTGTTACACCAGTCAACATGCACCTGCTGGTCGGACTGGATGGTTTCTGTCTCAGTGCTGTTACACCAGTCAACACGCACCTGCTGGTCGGACTGGGTGGTTTCTGTCTCAGTGCTGTTACACCAGTCAACACGCACCTGCTGGTGGACTGGATGGTTTCTGTCTCAGTACTGTTACACCAGTCAACACGCACCTGCTGGTCGGACTGGATGGTTTCTGTCTCAGTGCTGTTACACCAGTCAACATGCACCTGCTGGTCGGACTGGATGGTTTCTGTCTCAGTGCTGTTACACCAGTCAACATGCACCTGCTGGTCGGACTGGATGGTTTCTGTCTCAGTGCTGTTACACCAGTCAACATGCACCTGCTGGTCGCACTGGATGGTTTCAGTCTCAGTACTGTTACACCAGTCAACATGCACCTGCTGGTCGGACTGGGTGGTTTCTGTCTCAGTACTGTTACACCAGTCAACATGCACCTGCTGGTCGCACTGGATGGTTTCAGTCTCAGTACTGTTACACCAGTCAACATGCACCTGCTGGTCGGACTGGATGGTTTCTGTCTCAGTACTGTTACACCAGTCAACATGCACCTGCTGGTCGCACTGGATGGTTTCAGTCTCAGTACTGTTACACCAGTCAACATGCACCTGCTGGTCGGACTGGGTGGTTTCTGTCTCAGTACTGTTACACCAGTCAACATGCACCTGCTGGTCGGACTGGATGGTTTCTGTCTCAGTACTGTTACACCAGTCAACATGCACCTGCTGGTCGCACTGGATGGTTTCTGTCTCAGTGCTGTTACACCAGTCAACATGCACCTGCTGGTCGCACTGGATGGTTTCTGTCTCAGTACTGTTACACCAGTCAACATGCACCTGCTGGTCGGACTGGATGGTTTCTGTCTCAGTACTGTTACACCAGTCAACATGCACCTGCTGGTCGGACTGGATGGTTTCTGTCTCAGTACTGTTACACCAGTCAACATGCACCTGCTGGTCGGACTGGATGGTTTCTGTCTCAGTGCTGTTACACCAGTCAACATGCACCTGCTGGTCGGACTGGATGGTTTCTGTCTCAGTGCTGTTACACCAGTCAACATGCACCTGCTGGTGGACTGGATGGTTTCTGTCTCAGTACTGTTACACCAGTCAACATGCACCTGCTGGTGGACTGGATGGTTTCTGTCTCAGTGCTGTTACACCAGTCAACATGCACCTGCTGGTCGGACTGGATGGTTTCTGTCTCAGTGCTGTTACACCAGTCAACATGCACCTGCTGGTCGGACTGGGTGGTTTCTGTCTCAGTGCTGTTACACCAGTCAACATGCACCTGCTGGTCGGACTGGATGGTTTCTGTCTCAGTGCTGTTACACCAGTCAACATGCACCTGCTGGTCGGACTGGATGGTTTCTGTCTCAGTGCTGTTACACCAGTCAACACGCACCTGCTGGTCGGACTGGGTGGTTTCTGTCTCAGTGCTGTTACACCAGTCAACATGCACCTGCTGGTGGACTGGATGGTTTCTGTCTCAGTGCTGTTACACCAGTCAACATGCACCTGCTGGTCGGACTGGATGGTTTCTGTCTCAGTGCTGTTACACCAGTCAACATGCACCTGCTGGTCGCACTGGATGGTTTCTGTCTCAGTGCTGTTACACCAGTCAACATGCACCTGCTGGTCGGACTGGGATGGTTTCTGTCTCAGTGCTGTTACACCAGTCAACATGCACCTGCTGGTCGGACTGGATGGTTTCTGTCTCAGTGCTGTTACACCAGTCAACATGCACCTGCTGGTCGGACTGGGTGGTTTCTGTCTCAGTACTGTTACACCAGTCAACATGCACCTGCTGGTCGCACTGGATGGTTTCAGTCTCAGTACTGTTACACCAGTCAACATGCACCTGCTGGTCGGACTGGGTGGTTTCAGTCTCAGTACTGTTACACCAGTCAACATGCACCTGCTGGTCGCACTGGATGGTTTCAGTCTCAGTACTGTTACACCAGTCAACATGCACCTGCTGGTCGGACTGGATGGTTTCTGTCTCAGTGCTGTTACACCAGTCAACATGCACCTGCTGGTCGGACTGGGTGGTTTCTGTCTCAGTACTGTTACACCAGTCAACATGCACCTGCTGGTCGGACTGGGTGGTTTCTGTCTCAGTACTGTTACACCAGTCAACATGCACCTGCTGGTCGGACTGGGTGGTTTCTGTCTCAGTACTGTTACACCAGTCAACATGCACCTGCTGGTGGACTGGGTGGTTTCTGTCTCAGTACTGTTACACCAGTCAACATGCACCTGCTGGTCGGACTGGGTGGTTTCTGTCTCAGTGCTGTTACACCAGTCAACATGCACCTGCTGGTCGGACTGGGTGGTTTCTGTCTCAGTGCTGTTACACCAGTCAACATGCACCTGCTGGTCGGACTGGGTGGTTTCTGTCTCAGTGCTGTTACACCAGTCAACATGCACCTGCTGGTGGACTGGATGGTTTCTGTCTCAGTACTGTTACACCAGTCAACATGCACCTGCTGGTCGGACTGGATGGTTTCTGTCTCAGTGCTGTTACACCAGTCAACATGCACCTGCTGGTGGACTGGATGGTTTCTGTCTCAGTACTGTTACACCAGTCAACATGCACCTGCTGGTCGGACTGGGTGGTTTCTGTCTCAGTGCTGTTACACCAGTCAACATGCACCTGCTGGTCGGACTGGGTGGTTTCTGTCTCAGTGCTGTTACACCAGTCAACATGCACCTGCTGGTGGACTGGATGGTTTCTGTCTCAGTACTGTTACACCAGTCAACATGCACCTGCTGGTCGGACTGGGTGGTTTCTGTCTCAGTGCTGTTACACCAGTCAACATGCACCTGCTGGTGGACTGGATGGTTTCTGTCTCAGTACTGTTACACCAGTCAACATGCACCTGCTGGTCGGACTGGGTGGTTTCTGTCTCAGTGCTGTTACACCAGTCAACATGCACCTGCTGGTGGACTGGATGGTTTCTGTCTCAGTACTGTTACACCAGTCAACATGCACCTGCTGGTGGACTGGATGGTTTCTGTCTCAGTACTGTTACACCAGTCAACATGCACCTGCTGGTCGGACTGGATGGTTTCTGTCTCAGTGCTGTTACACCAGTCAACACGCACCTGCTGGTCGGACTGGATGGTTTCTGTCTCAGTACTGTTACACCAGTCAACATGCACCTGCTGGTCGGACTGGATGGTTTCTGTCTCAGTACTGTTACACCAGTCAACATGCACCTGCTGGTGGACTGGATGGTTTCTGTCTCAGTACTGTTACACCAGTCAACATGCACCTGCTGGTGGACTGGATGGTTTCTGTCTCAGTACTGTTACACCAGTCAACATGCACCTGCTGGTCGGACTGGGTGGTTTCTGTCTCAGTGCTGTTATTGATACTCCTGTATATAAAATGCAACCATAGACAAATGTCGGGTGTTAGATATGATACTCTCGTGTCATTGGCGCACATCAATAAGGAAGTGGGTCCAGTTAGGTGACCAGTGCTACCACAGACTGGACCACCACCTCTTCTGTGAACTCGCTATGTACTAATACTTTGTTGTTGTTTTTTTTTGTCTTAAAGGTTCAGTTCTGCAAAGCGATGGAGTTGACTGGGTCAGAATTGAAAGACAGGATAAAGTATTTCGGTACCGTGTGGTGGCCAGAACGGACGATCGTACAACATGCATTCGAGATGCGCTACGAGGTATTATATATTTCACATACAGTTATACACTGTAAGGGGCTTGTCATTTGTCTATACCATTACACTGTATGTTAGATTAACACTATAAGAGGTTAGCACCACAGTTAGTTATGTTATAATGTAAAAATGCACATTTTATATTGTTACATAGTCTAATGGCCCTAATCTTAAAGTTAACGTTTTCATAATCCTGCAGGCCTAACTCATTTACATTGCCTTTCTAGTGTAAGCCCGAACACAGTAAGACTGGCTGAGTAACTTCGGTTCAACGATATACCCTTATATTTGTGAGAATATATTTTATATTATGTCCTTATATCCATGTTGCATACGTCATACTTATCATTCTGAGTATGGCTCCGATTAGAGATCCTGTCAATCAGATATGTGGTTTCAGCGAATCTACGAGGTATAATTTACACGCAAGTGTTAGTTGAAAGCGTTCTCATTTTGCATTTACGTACGGCCTTCTCTGATTCAGCGGCACAAATAAGAATTAGTCATGGCGATGAGACACATTTTTCTGCGTCTTTGACTTCGCGTACAAATATGTTTCTGTTATAAATGTAGACCGACCAAAGCGGGGAGGTCCTACACCTAGATCCCCAGTGCTCGTGGAAGGACCACCTACACGACGTGGAGACGGAGAACCATCTCACGGGCAAAATCAAGTTTGTCGTGTGCAAAAATAGTTGTGGAGGATCGTTCCTGATCAAGTGTGTGCCAGAGTATCTTCCAACAAGATCCAAAAAATGCAGGTATGTGCAACGTAAGATCGTTAACACGTCGCATTATCGGCGTTCCTAATTAGTCGAGTTTGCGTATGTATGCGGTAATGCAAACGTTTTCTTAATTCACACACGGCGTGCATCTTCCAGACATATACGATCCTAGTAGTTGGAAGAAACTTCTCCACTTTCTTCACAATTCCATACGACATCCAGAGTTCCCACTGCCTGTGAGGTAAATCAGTTGTTCAAAACGTAATGCATATATAAAACGAAACTTAGCAACCTCAGGGACATGGCGCGCCCGGCAAATATCTAAGGAACATATTTTGGGTCATGGACTTAACAACATGAAATAGTTGATGATAAAATATGCATATAACACAGCTGTTATTTGGCAGCACGACATTCTCAGGACTAGACCCGATCGATGGGCGTACACGTCATATTCATAAACACATACACACACACATACACATACACACACACACGCACACACGCACACACGCACACACTCACAATATATTAGAAATGACGTATATCGGTAAGCTTTGTGTGTTGCAGATTACTGCTGCCGTCAGAATGGGCGGGATTGAGCGGCGCCAGACTGCGACAAGTGAGTGGTATTGAAGGCATTTCGTCAGTACATCGCTTTCGGTACATCGGTATCGGAGACACACTCAGCAGCGTAATCCAGATAGCTCGCAGGACACTTGAAATGAGGCGGGTTTGGGAAGTCACAGACTAGTGCGGACTGATGACTACAATGTGACAATGCTCGTTAAGTGGTAGTTTGGGACTTTGGGTGCCGATTGTAAATAGGGTCGATTCTTGGAATGCAGCTAAACTGCATACATACCAACTTTTCTGATATAGCAAGCTCTCAGTATAGCATAGCAAAATCAAACTGCCTGCAAATTACCAGTTTCTTTTGTTTGTGCAGAAACTGACCGACACTCGACGGAACGTTCATTAAAACAATCTCCCGCCAATTGGTCCTGGGTTGGATATGTCCCGCTATTTGTTGATACTAGCTTGGAAAGTCTGAAATAGCGAGATATTGTTTGTCAGAATGCCCACTAGGCTTGATGAATTTGTGATAATTCTAAGAGAACTCCATGTGATAATATACCTACTTATGCTTGTAGACTGTCCCATTAGCACATTACTTTGCTTCATACTGTTTTGCTGCGACTCTGGGATGCTCGAGTCTATGTCGGCAACGAATTGGAGCAATGGCAGACAGACGCACGACCAATACCGCCGGTCTTCTGTCATCACATCAAATATGTTCGGGAGCATAGATTGGGTACACAGGGTGTATTTTATATTGTACTAATGTCTGCTACCCCATCTGCAAATGCAGGACCTGTCCAGGCACCTGTCAACTCGCACAAACGTAGGCGTTTGTTTTGTACTTGTTTCATTTAAAAACATGTTATATGGCGACATCGTCACGTACCTTTAACACGTGTGGTAAATTTGGATCAACCAATCCTATTCTATTAGGGTCAAGATCGTATTAAACCGATTTATATGTAATAGTATTTACATAATGTTCACGTGTCTTACGAGCGTTTATTATACAACATTTTGCACATTATTTTAATATTAAACACTACTATTAAAATCTGTAACATCATTTGCTTGTCGTAATCGTTCGCATTGCAACTGTTTATGATTTCTTGTTACTACCTTGATTTCTAGTATAATTGCTGAAACAATTCGTTCCATTCACCCGCAATAAATATCGCCAATACTTTTTATTCTAAACTAACAGTCGGCTATAAGTCGCATAATGCGGGGATAGAAACCTCTTACGTGTCAAATTCACCATGTGTATAAAGTTTATTAGTCTGGAACAAAACATAAATATTTACGTCGTGTTTCACACAGAGAAATATTAATTAATAACATATTCACCAGGCAATCTAGATATTTTACCATGTGTTGTCACAAAACAAATTAACAACCAATCTGTTTATTTCTTTATATGACCAGATGATGTCTATATATTCCACATCAAATTACTTGAAGGCGCCTTTAGTTGGTAGCACATCTTGCAGACAAGCGCGCACACCACATTGTATACCCACGCACACACGCCACCATACAGACACCGCACAATACACTAAACATACACACAACACCACACACAAACAGTACACAACACCACACACACGCATTCACACAAACATAAACACACACACACACACACACCACACACACACACCACACACACACACACACACACACGCACGCACGCACGCACACACGATGTACTTCACACATCCATTTGTTTAAGTTGAAGGTTAACACAGTAGTTTCAGGTGTTGATACAGACGAATTGCACCAACGCAGCCAAATATGTCAGAAGATGTCCGCCTTCCTCTTCAACGCCTCGACAAACTTGAAGTAGTTGTACTTAATGTCGTATTCCATGTCGTACCAGAAGTTCACTGCAAACGACAACATGTTTAATTAATTACCCTTTCGGTTGTCCCTGTGCAGAGCATCGATCAAAACCTGTTGTGGGACGTTGTAACCCTGACACCCGAGTGATAAAGTCTGATCCACGAGTTCCACTGACCTATAGGGGAAATACACTTATTGTTGTGTGAAACGAATCCTTCCGGCCATCACAAGAAACAGTACTTTATCAACGACAGCTCATTCCTTCCTGCCGTATGAAAATATCATAAATGGTCTGATTTCAGGTGTATGGCATTATGCAAAACGACTTTTAATATTACTAGCCATATGACAGCCATTTTGCAAGAAGGACATCGACATGCTAGAAAGAGTACAAGGAAAGCAACCAAAATGATACAAAAATCTAGGGATATTAGTTATGAAATACCGCTAAGAGAATGTGGCTTAACAATACTAAGGATCAGGAGATTGAGAGGAGATCAAAAAGTATTTAAAAACTAATTAGTTATAAAAGGAGACTAGACATTGGAACATTGTCATTTTCACAAAGAGCTGTAAATGAATGGAAGATATTATTTGCTAATTGTGTTGGTGCTACCCGTTAGTAGTGATGTTTAGAAATAAAATCGACAAATACCTCAGAATGTCTGGATACACTTAGATAGATAGGATGGACTCTCGATAAGAGCGTCCTTGTCCATCAGCCATTTAGAGTTAATTCTCTATTATCAAATCTTGTGGACAAGAGCCGCGTCGCCACTTACGGGACATGTCGTTAAAATGCGTGTGTGTGTGTGTGTGTGCGTGCGTGCGTGCGTGTGCGGGTGTGGGTGTGTGCGTGCGTGCGTGTGCGGGTGTGGGTGTGTGCGTGATTAAATATATTAACAATGACATATATAATATTATTATATATATATACATTACATAACAGAAATATATGTAATGTTATGATACAAAACTACATTTTAATAACCAACGCATGTTACTGTGGTTATTACGAGTCGATTTAGTAGCGTGAACGTGGGTGGTGGATGGAAGGAGAGACACGCGCCTGCTATGCAACAGTGCGACTGTTGTACTTGATGGTACCACAGAGATGGCAGGTAGAGCGTCTCTCCGGCGTGAACGGTCACCGTCACCGGTCGCGCATCCCGGTACATCGGGTAGCGCTCTAGGTCCGGCTTGAGGGGATCAATCGGGATCCAAGGCACCTGTAATGGACAGAAGTCATCCGGGCATCTAACAATAATCGAGGTACACTTATAGGCAGCACTGGGCATAACTTCGAGGCTTGCGATTATTTGATCGAGCCAACAACTGTCAGAAATGCAATAAGTTATACAATTATTACGTGTATCAATTAAACAAACATCCATCTTTATATAAATGATTCGTTAAACATCAGTGGAACCGTTTTTGTTCACAACTAATCAGTGAAACCAATTTGGATAATTATTTCTTGTGCCCTTATGCTATTTGTGTGCACGTATAGCATTAAACACTCGTTCTGTTGATTTGATGACGCAAGTGCCTAGTATTTTCCTACTAGTAGGTGTACCTTCTCAATATTGCTAACCCATGTTTCGAGAAAATAGATGGTGGGCTTGAATGTCGGTTCTTTTAATCAATGCGTCTAAAAGAATATGGTTTAACAACACTAGAAACCAGAAGATTGAGAGGAGATCAGATTGAGGTCTTTAAAATATTGAATGGGTATGAAAATATTGACAGAAATATTTTTTCTCGGTCAAAGAAGAGAGGACTAGAGGACATGGAGTTACATTAGCAAAGAAGCAGTGTAGACTATACATTAGAAAATTTTCATTTTCACAAAGAACAGTAAACGAATGGAACAGATTATCAGCTGGTTGTGTAGTGTTAATATATTTAAAAATAAAATCGACATATAGCTAAGATGCGCGGGTTGGACACCAATAGGTTGATAGATAGGTTGGACTCTCGATAAGCCAAAGGGCTTCCTAGTCCACCTGCCATCTAGAGTTGAATCTCTAGGTGGCAATCTTGTTAAATCATGTTAAACAGTCTAGTGAGACCACTTGCTCAGACCACTGTACTTTTACACCCCATAAAATGTGCACATTTCATCACTGCAATGAATGAGTAAATTGACGCAACCGTTTTATCTCAGTCATTCTTTCGGGTTTACTCCATTGATAAATGCATTTTTCCTAACATGTTGATAAGATTCAAATTTACTTTCAATGCCCTCAGTGTATGTGAGTAAAACTTAAAAACAAAGTATACCTTTCCTATCTCCTTGTTATCGATGACGTCAAAGTGGCCTGGTGTGTTTTCCTTATAGACGGCTGCCTGGTACTCCTCTGGAAAACACAAAAAATAGCAGCGATTACGTTCAGACCCCTGAGAACTGGTGCAACAATTTCATTTAAGGACATTTACAAAAATGCATATCTGTTTGAACAGCTGTGTGCTAGTTACACGCATTGCAATTGCCTATGCAATATTCGGCATTAACAGAAACCTAGCCATTGTATTTTGTATATGTATCTATGATAACAATATATGGGTAGCTTTAACTGTATTAGTTTGTGAATGCTCCTAGCAACCAGATGGTAATAAATGCGTGACCATAATATGCAGGTATAGTATATAATGTAGCCTTCACAAAGTCAATAACCTATCTAAATTTAACCATTCACGTTGTATGTGAGGTTTTATCTAACAAGAGCCTGGAACCCATTCATATTCACCCTACAGGCCAAGCAAGACTTTAGCTACACTGTTTTGGATATTAAATAATTGATGTCACGGTTTATCTACGACACAATCAAAATTATGCACAATTAGGCATAACATCTCCTAGAGCAAACGTTCCTGCTTATATCCGATTCTTTAACAATTTTCTCTTACTTTTCTGTCATAAAAATAATCTTCTGAAACCAGAATATCAACAGAACATACGACCAAACACACGTGTCCAGGCGGCCATTTTGTTGATAGCTTGACAGAGTTCCCTAAGCAACCTGGATGCATAAATTGTTTCCGTTTTTACAACCACTACGTAAATACTGCACATGCCCAGCAGCTTCCTAAGGAGCTATATGTGGTGCATACTCTGAAGACTGAGACGATTCTGCAGGCTGCGACTCACCGTACGGGACGAACGGTTGGTCGGTAGGTGGCAGCATTGTGAAGGTCTTGTGACCAGACACAACGCAGTACAGGTTCTCATAGTGGTCCTTGTGCACTGTTGACGCAGCAATGTAACGATAATAGATTGTTACACATTTTTTTATAAATAAAATGTATCGTTTATTATTCAAACCAAGTTATTTAAACTTATTATATTAAACATTATTTTGATTCATTGTAAAATAATTAACTTGTTTAGCTTTATGGTTGTAGAAGTGAAGGGAAGCAGAAAGGGGAAGGAGAGGGAAAGTTGCAGTGAGACGGATTGGGGAAGGGGAGGAAAATGGAAGGGAAATACAGAAGGGAAAGGGGGGAAAGTGAAAGGAAAACAGAGTGAGGAATGGGACAGAAAGTGGAAGGGAGACTGAGAGGGGACGGAGAGGGAAGGAAAGTGGAAGGGAAACAGAATGAGGAATGAGACGGAAAGTGGAAGGGAGACAGAGAGGGGAAGGAGAGGGAAGGAAAGTGGAAGGGAAACAGAGTGAGGAATGGGACGGAAAGTGGAAGGGAGACAGAGTGAGGAATGGGACGGAAAGTGAAAGGGAGACAGAGAGGGGAAGGAGAGGGAAGGAAAGTGGAAGGGAAACAGAGTAAGAAATGGGATGGAAAGTGGAAGGGAGACAGAGAGTGGAAGGAGAGGGAAAGTGGAAGGGAAGCAGAGTGAGGAATGGGACGGAAAGTGGAAGGGACACAGAGAGGGGAAGGAGAGGGAAAGTGGAAGGAAAACAGAGTGAGGAATGGGACGGAAAGTGGAAGGGAGACAGAGAGGGGAAGGAGAGGGAAGGAAAGTGGAACGGAAACAGAGTGAGGAATGGGACGGAAAGTGGAAGGGAGACAGAGAGGGGAAGGAGAGGGAAAGTGGAAGGGAAACAGAGTGAGGAATGGGACGGAAAGTGGAAGGGACACAGAGAGGGGAAGGAGAGGTAAAGTGGAAGGAAAACAGAGTGAGGAATGGGACGGAAAGTGGAAGGGAGACAGAGAGGGGAAGGAGAGGGAAAGTGGAAGGGAAACAGAGTGAGGAATGGGACGGAAAGTGGAAGGGAGACAGAGAGGGGAAGGAGAGGGAAAGTGGAAGGGAAACAGAGTAAGGAATGGGACGGAAAGTGGAAGGGAGACAGAGAGGGGAAGGAGAGGGAAAGTGTAAAGGAAACAGAGTGAGGAAGGGGAGGGAAAGTGGAAGGGCGACAGAGTGGGGAAGGGGAGGGAAAGTGTAAGGGAAACAGAGTGAGGAATGGGATGGAAAGTGGAAGGGCGACAGAGTGGGGAAGGGGAGGGAAAGTGTAAGGGAAACAGAGTGAGGAAGGGGAGGGAAAGTGGAAGGGAGACAGAGTGGGGAAGGAGGAGGGAAAGTGTAAGGGAAACAGAGTGAGGAAGGGGAGGGAAAGTGGAAGGGCGACAGAGTGAGGGGAAAGGGGGGGGGAAAGTGGAAGGGCGACAGAGTGAGGGGAAAGGGGGGGGAAAGTGGAAGGGCGACAGAGTGGGGAAGGAGAGGGAAAGTGTAAGGGCGACAGAGTGAGGAAGGGGAGGGAAAGTGGAAGGGCGACAGAGTGAGGAAGGGGAGGCAAAGTGGAAGGGCGACAGAGTGGGGAAGGGGAGGCAAAGTGTAATGGAAACAGAGTGGGGAAGGAGAGGGAAAGTGTAAGGGAAACAGAGTGAGGAAGGGGAGGGAAAGTGTAAGGGAAATAGAGTGAGGAAGGGGAGGGAAAGTGGAAGGGCTACAAAGTGGGGAAGGGGAGGCAAAGTGTAAGGGAAACAGAGTGAGGAAGGGGAGGGTAAATGGGAGACAGATAGGGAAAATGGAAGGGAAACGGAGTGAGGAAGGGGAGGGAAAGTGGAAGGGAGTCAGAGTGGTGAAGGGATGGAGATGAACGATGGGGTGGTGATATAATGCCCTGGGGCCAGGGGTGTAGTGATATAATGCCCTGGGGCCAGGGGTGTAGTGATATAATGCCCTGGGGCCAGGGGTGTAGTGATATAATGCCCTGGGGCCATGGGTGTAGTGATATAATGCCCTGGGACCAGGGGTGTAGTGATATAATGCCCTGGGACCAGGGGTGTAGTGATATAATGCCCTGGGGCCAGGGGTGTAGTGATATAATGCCCTGGGGCCAGGGGTGTAGTGATGTAATGCCCTGGGGCCAGGGGTGTAGTGATGTAATGCCCTGGGCCAGGGGTGTAGTGATATAATGCCCTGGGGCCATGGGTGTAGTAATGCCCTGGGGCCAGGGGTGTAGTGATGTAATGCCCTGGGCCAGGGGTGTAGTGATATAATGCCCTGGGGCCATGGGTGTAGTGATATAATGCCCTGGGGCCAGGGGTGTAGTGATATAATGCCCTGGGGCCAGGGGTGTAGTGATATAATGCCCTGGGGCCATGGGTGTAGTGATATAATGCCCTGGGACCAGGGGTGTAGTGATATAATGCCCTGGGGCCAGGGGTGTAGTGATATAATGCCCTGGGACCAGGGGTGTAGTGATATAATGCCCTGGGACCAGGGGTGTAGTGATATAATGCCCTGGGACCAGGGGTGTAGTGATATAATGCCCTGGGACCAGGGGTGTAGTGATATAATGCCCTGGGACCAGGGGTGTAGTGATATAATGCCCTGGGGCCAGGGGTGTAGTGATGTAATGCCCTGGGGCCATGGGTGTAGTGATATAATGCCCTGGGACCAGGGGTGTAGTGATGTAATACCCTGGGACCAGGGGTGTAGTGATGTAATGCCCTGGGACCAGGGGTGTAGTGATATAATGCCCTGGGGCCATGGGTGTAGTGATGTAATGCCCTGGGACCAGGGGTGTAGTGATGTAATGCCCTGGGGCCAGGGGTGTAGTGATATAATGCCCTGGGACCAGGGGTGTAGTGATATAATGCCCTGGGACCAGGGGTGTAGTGATATAATGCCCTGGGACCAGGGGTGTAGTGATGTAATGCCCTGGGGCCAGGGGTGTAGTGATATAATGCCCTGGGACCAGGGGTGTAGTGATATAATGCCCTGGGACCAGGGGTGTAGTGATATAATGCCCTGGGGCCAGGGGTGTAGTGATGTAATGCCCTGGGCCAGGGGTGTAGTGATATAATGCCCTGGGGCCATGGGTGTAGTGATATAATGCCCTGGGGCCATGGGTGTAGTGATATAATGCCCTGGGGCCAGGGGTGTAGTGATGTAATGCCCTGGGGCCAGGGGTGTAGTGATATAATGCCCTGGGGCCAGGGGTGTAGTGATATAATGCCCTGGGACCAGGGGTGTAGTGATATAATGCCCTGGGACCAGGGGTGTAGTGATGTAATGCCCTGGGACCAGGGGTGTAGTGATGTAATGCCCTGGGACCAGGGGTGTAGTGATATAATGCCCTGGGGCCAGGGGTGTAGTGATATAATGCCCTGGGACCAGGGGTGTAGTGATATAATGCCCTGGGACCAGGGGTGTAGTGATGTAATGCCCTGGGGCCAGGGGTGTAGTGATATAATGCCCTGGGACCAGGGGTGTAGTGATATAATGCCCTGGGACCAGGGGTGTAGTGATATAATGCCCTGGGGCCAGGGGTGTAGTGATGTAATGCCCTGGGCCAGGGGTGTAGTGATATAATGCCCTGGGGCCAGGGGTGTAGTGATATAATGCCCTGGGGCCAGGGGTGTAGTGATATAATGCCCTGGGACCAGGGGTGTAGTGATATAATGCCCTGGGACCAGGGGTGTAGTGATATTAATGCCCTGGGACCAGGGGTGTAGTGATATAATGCCCTGGGACCAGGGGTGTAGTGATGTAATGCCCTGGGACCAGGGGTGTAGTGATATAATGCCCTGGGACCAGGGGTGTAGTGATGTAATGCCCTGGGACCAGGGGTGTAGTGATATAATGCCCTGGGGCCAGGGGTGTAGTGATGTAATGCCCTGGGGCCAGGGGTGTAGTGATATAATGCCCTGGGGCCAGGGGTGTAGTGTGGGCCCAGGGGTGTAGTGATATAATGCCCTGGGGCCAGGGGTGTAGTGATATAATGCCCTGGGGCCAGGGGTGTAGTGATGTAATGCCCTGGGGCCAGGGGTGTAGTGATGTAATGCCCTGGGCCAGGGGTGTAGTGATATAATGCCCTGGGGCCATGGGTGTAGTGATATAATGCCCTGGGGCCATGGGTGTAGTGATATAATGCCCTGGGACCAGGGGTGTAGTGATGTAATACCTGGGACCAGGGGTGTAGTGATATAATGCCCTGGGGCCAGGGGTGTAGTGATATAATGCCCTGGGGCCAGGGGTGTAGTGATATAATGCCCTGGGGCCAGGGGTGTAGTGATGTAATGCCCTGGGGCCAGGGGTGTAGTGATGTAATGCCCTGGGACCAGGGGTGTAGTGATATAATGCCCTGGGACCAGGGGTGTAGTGATGTAATGCCCTGGGACCAGGGGTGTAGTGATGTAATGCCCTGGGACCAGGGGTGTAGTGATATAATGCCCTGGGACCAGGGGTGTAGTGATATAATGCCCTGGGACCAGGGGTGTAGTGATATAATGCCCTGGGGCCAGGGGTGTAGTGATGTAATGCCCTGGGACCAGGGGTGTAGTGATATAATGCCCTGGGACCAGGGGTGTAGTGATATAATGCCCTGGGGCCAGGGGTGTAGTGATGTAATGCCCTGGGACCAGGGGTGTAGTGATGTAATGCCCTGGGGCCAGGGGTGTAGTGATGTAATGCCCTGGGACCAGGGGTGTAGTGATATAATGCCCTGGGGCCAGGGGTGTAGTGATGTAATGCCCTGGGACCAGGGGTGTAGTGATATAATGCCCTGGGGCCAGGGGTGTAGTGATGTAATGCCCTGGGACCAGGGGTGTAGTGATATAATGCCCTGGGGCCAGGGGTGTAGTGATGTAATGCCCTGGGACCAGGGGTGTAGTGATATAATGCCCTGGGACCAGGGGTGTAGTGATATAATGCCCTGGGGCCAGGGGTGTAGTGATATAATGCCCTGGGACCAGGGGTGTAGTGATATAATGCCCTGGGACCAGGGGTGTAGTGATATAATGCCCTGGGACCAGGGGTGTAGTGATGTAATGCCCTGGGGCCAGGGGTGTAGTGATATAATGCCCTGGGGCCATGGGTGTAGTGATATAATGCCCTGGGACCAGGGGTGTAGTGATATAATGCCCTGGGACCAGGGGTGTAGTGATATAATGCCCTGGGGCCAGGGGTGTAGTGATGTAATACCCTGGGACCAGGGGTGTAGTGATATAATGCCCTGGGGCCAGGGGTGTAGTGATATAATGCCCTGGGGCCAGGGGTGTAGTGATGTAATGCCCTGGGACCAGGGGTGTAGTGATATAATGCCCTGGGGCCAGGGGTGTAGTGATATAATGCCCTGGGGCCAGGGGTGTAGTGATATAATGCCCTGGGGCCAGGGGTGTAGTGATATAATGCCCTGGGGCCAGGGGTGTAGTGATATAATGCCCTGGGACCAGGGGTGTAGTGATATAATGCCCTGGGACCAGGGGTGTAGTGATATAATGCCCTGGGACCAGGGGTGTAGTGATGTAATGCCCTGGGACCAGGGGTGTAGTGATATAATGCCCTGGGGCCAGGGGTGTAGTGATGTAATGCCCTGGGACCAGGGGTGTAGTGATGTAATGCCCTGGGGCCAGGGGTGTAGTGATGTAATGCCCTGGGACCAGGGGTGTAGTGATGTAATGCCCTGGGACCAGGGGTGTAGTGATGTAATGCCCTGGGGCCATGGGTGTAGTGATATAATGCCCTGGGGCCAGGGGTGTAGTGATATAATGCCCTGGGACCAGGGGTGTAGTGATATAATGCCCTGGGGCCAGGGGTGTAGTGATATAATGCCCTGGGGCCAGGGGTGTAGTGATATAATGCCCTGGGGCCATGGGTGTAGTGATATAATGCCCTGGGACCAGGGGTGTAGTGATATAATGCCCTGGGGCCAGGGGTGTAGTGATATAATGCCCTGGGACCAGGGGTGTAGTGATATAATGCCCTGGGACCAGGGGTGTAGTGATATAATGCCCTGGGACCAGGGGTGTAGTGATATAATGCCCTGGGACCAGGGGTGTAGTGATATAATGCCCTGGGGCCAGGGGTGTAGTGATATAATGCCCTGGGACCAGGGGTGTAGTGATATAATGCCCTGGGGCCAGGGGTGTAGTGATGTAATGCCCTGGGGCCATGGGTGTAGTGATATAATGCCCTGGGGCCAGGTTGTAGTGATGTAATACCCTGGGACCAGGGGTGTAGTGATGTAATGCCCTGGGACCAGGGGTGTAGTGATATAATGCCCTGGGGCCATGGGTGTAGTGATGTAATGCCCTGGGACCAGGGGTGTAGTGATGTAATGCCCTGGGGCCAGGGGTGTAGTGATATAATGCCCTGGGACCAGGGGTGTAGTGATATAATGCCCTGGGACCAGGGGTGTAGTGATATAATGCCCTGGGGCCAGGGGTGTAGTGATGTAATGCCCTGGGACCAGGGGTGTAGTGATGTAATGCCCTGGGGCCAGGGGTGTAGTGATATAATGCCCTGGGACCAGGGGTGTAGTGATATAATGCCCTGGGACCAGGGGTGTAGTGATATAATGCCCTGGGCCAGGGGTGTAGTGATGTAATGCCCTGGGCCAGGGGTGTAGTGATATAATGCCCTGGGGCCATGGGTGTAGTGATATAATGCCCTGGGGCCATGGGTGTAGTGATATAATGCCCTGGGGCCAGGGGTGTAGTGATGTAATGCCCTGGGGCCATGGGTGTAGTGATATAATGCCCTGGGGCCAGGGGTGTAGTGATATAATGCCCTGGGGCCAGGGGTGTAGTGATATAATGCCCTGGGGCCAGGGGTGTAGTGATATAATGCCCTGGGACCAGGGGTGTAGTGATATAATGCCCTGGGACCAGGGGTGTAGTGATGTAATGCCCTGGGGCCAGGGGTGTAGTGATATAATGCCCTGGGGCCAGGGGTGTAGTGATGTAATGCCCTGGGACCAGGGGTGTAGTGATATAATGCCCTGGGGCCAGGGGTGTAGTGATGTAATGCCCTGGGGCCAGGGGTGTAGTGATATAATGCCCTGGGACCAGGGGTGTAGTGATATAATGCCCTGGGACCAGGGGTGTAGTGATATAATGCCCTGGGACCAGGGGTGTAGTGATATAATGCCCTGGGACCAGGGGTGTAGTGATATAATGCCCTGGGACCAGGGGTGTAGTGATATAATGCCCTGGGACCAGGGGTGTAGTGATATAATGCCCTGGGGCCAGGGGTGTAGTGATATAATGCCCTGGGACCAGGGGTGTAGTGATATAATGCCCTGGGGCCAGGGGTGTAGTGATGTAATGCCCTGGGACCAGGGGTGTAGTGATATAATGCCCTGGGACCAGGGGTGTAGTGATATAATGCCCTGGGACCAGGGGTGTAGTGATATAATGCCCTGGGCCAGGGGTGTAGTGATGTAATGCCCTGGGGCCAGGGGTGTAGTGATATAATGCCCTGGGGCCAGGGGTGTAGTGATGTAATGCCCTGGGGCCAGGGGTGTAGTGATATAATGCCCTGGGGCCAGGGGTGTAGTGATATAATGCCCTGGGGCCAGGGGTGTAGTGATGTAATGCCCTGGGGCCAGGGGTGTAGTGATGTAATGCCCTGGGCCAGGGGTGTAGTGATATAATGCCCTGGGGCCATGGGTGTAGTGATATAATGCCCTGGGGCCATGGGTGTAGTGATATAATGCCCTGGGGCCAGGGGTGTAGTGATGTAATGCCCTGGGACCAGGGGTGTAGTGATATAATGCCCTGGGGCCAGGGGTGTAGTGATATAATGCCCTGGGGCCAGGGGTGTAGTGATATAATGCCCTGGGGCCAGGGGTGTAGTGATATAATGCCCTGGGGCCAGGGGTGTAGTGATGTAATGCCCTGGGACCAGGGGTGTAGTGATATAATGCCCTGGGGCCAGGGGTGTAGTGATGTAATGCCCTGGGACCAGGGGTGTAGTGATGTAATGCCCTGGGGCCAGGGGTGTAGTGATATAATGCCCTGGGACCAGGGGTGTAGTGATATAATGCCCTGGGGCCAGGGGTGTAGTGATGTAATGCCCTGGGACCAGGGGTGTAGTGATGTAATGCCCTGGGACCAGGGGTGTAGTGATATAATGCCCTGGGACCAGGGGTGTAGTGATATAATGCCCTGGGGCCAGGGGTGTAGTGATGTAATGCCCTGGGGCCAGGGGTGTAGTGATATAATGCCCTGGGGCCAGGGGTGTAGTGATGTAATGCCCTGGGACCAGGGGTGTAGTGATATAATGCCCTGGGGCCAGGGGTGTAGTGATGTAATGCCCTGGGACCAGGGGTGTAGTGATATAATGCCCTGGGGCCAGGGGTGTAGTGATGTAATGCCCTGGGACCAGGGGTGTAGTGATATAATGCCCTGGGGCCAGGGGTGTAGTGATGTAATGCCCTGGGACCAGGGGTGTAGTGATATAATGCCCTGGGACCAGGGGTGTAGTGATATAATGCCCTGGGGCCAGGGGTGTAGTGATATAATGCCCTGGGACCAGGGGTGTAGTGATATAATGCCCTGGGACCAGGGGTGTAGTGATATAATGCCCTGGGGCCATGGGTGTAGTGATATAATGCCCTGGGGCCATGGGTGTAGTGATATAATGCCCTGGGGCCAGGGGTGTAGTGATGTAATGCCCTGGGGCCAGGGGTGTAGTGATATAATGCCCTGGGGCCAGGGGTGTAGTGATATAATGCCCTGGGGCCAGGGGTGTAGTGATATAATGCCCTGGGGCCAGGGGTGTAGTGATATAATGCCCTGGGACCAGGGGTGTAGTGATATAATGCCCTGGGACCAGGGGTGTAGTGATGTAATGCCCTGGGGCCAGGGGTGTAGTGATATAATGCCCTGGGACCAGGGGTGTAGTGATATAATGCCCTGGGACCAGGGGTGTAGTGATATAATGCCCTGGGGCCAGGGGTGTAGTGATGTAATGCCCTGGGGCCAGGGGTGTAGTGATATAATGCCCTGGGGCCAGGGGTGTAGTGATATAATGCCCTGGGTGTAGTGATATAATGCCCTGGGGCCAGGGGTGTAGTGATATAATGCCCTGGGGCCAGGGGTGTAGTGATGTAATGCCCTGGGGCCAGGGGTGTAGTGATGTAATGCCCTGGGCCAGGGGTGTAGTGATATAATGCCCTGGGGCCATGGGTGTAGTGATATAATGCCCTGGGGCCATGGGTGTAGTGATATAATGCCCTGGGACCAGGGGTGTAGTGATGTAATACCTGGGACCAGGGGTGTAGTGATATAATGCCCTGGGGCCAGGGGTGTAGTGATATAATGCCCTGGGGCCAGGGGTGTAGTGATATAATGCCCTGGGGCCAGGGGTGTAGTGATATAATGCCCTGGGGCCAGGGGTGTAGTGATGTAATGCCCTGGGACCAGGGGTGTAGTGATATAATGCCCTGGGACCAGGGGTGTAGTGATGTAATGCCCTGGGACCAGGGGTGTAGTGATGTAATGCCCTGGGACCAGGGGTGTAGTGATATAATGCCCTGGGACCAGGGGTGTAGTGATATAATGCCCTGGGGCCAGGGGTGTAGTGATATAATGCCCTGGGGCCAGGGGTGTAGTGATGTAATGCCCTGGGACCAGGGGTGTAGTGATATAATGCCCTGGGACCAGGGGTGTAGTGATATAATGCCCTGGGACCAGGGGTGTAGTGATATAATGCCCTGGGGCCAGGGGTGTAGTGATGTAATGCCCTGGGACCAGGGGTGTAGTGATATAATGCCCTGGGGCCAGGGGTGTAGTGATGTAATGCCCTGGGACCAGGGGTGTAGTGATATAATGCCCTGGGGCCAGGGGTGTAGTGATGTAATGCCCTGGGACCAGGGGTGTAGTGATATAATGCCCTGGGGCCAGGGGTGTAGTGATGTAATGCCCTGGGACCAGGGGTGTAGTGATATAATGCCCTGGGGCCAGGGGTGTAGTGATGTAATGCCCTGGGACCAGGGGTGTAGTGATATAATGCCCTGGGACCAGGGGTGTAGTGATATAATGCCCTGGGGCCAGGGGTGTAGTGATATAATGCCCTGGGACCAGGGGTGTAGTGATATAATGCCCTGGGACCAGGGGTGTAGTGATATAATGCCCTGGGACCAGGGGTGTAGTGATGTAATGCCCTGGGGCCAGGGGTGTAGTGATATAATGCCCTGGGGCCATGGGTGTAGTGATATAATGCCCTGGGACCAGGGGTGTAGTGATATAATGCCCTGGGACCAGGGGTGTAGTGATATAATGCCCTGGGGCCAGGGGTGTAGTGATGTAATACCCTGGGACCAGGGGTGTAGTGATATAATGCCCTGGGGCCAGTGGTGTAGTGATATAATGCCCTGGTACCAGGGGTGTAGTGATGTAATGCCCTGGGACCAGGGGTGTAGTGATATAATGCCCTGGGGCCAGGGGTGTAGTGATATAATGCCCTGGGGCCAGGGGTGTAGTGATATAATGCCCTGGGGCCAGGGGTGTAGTGATATAATGCCCTGGGGCCAGGGGTGTAGTGATATAATGCCCTGGGACCAGGGGTGTAGTGATATAATGCCCTGGGACCAGGGGTGTAGTGATATAATGCCCTGGGACCAGGGGTGTAGTGATGTAATGCCCTGGGACCAGGGGTGTAGTGATATAATGCCCTGGGGCCAGGGGTGTAGTGATGTAATGCCCTGGGACCAGGGGTGTAGTGATGTAATGCCCTGGGGCCAGGGGTGTAGTGATGTAATGCCCTGGGACCAGGGGTGTAGTGATGTAATGCCCTGGGACCAGGGGTGTAGTGATGTAATGCCCTGGGGCCATGGGTGTAGTGATGTAATGCCCTGGGGCCAGGGGTGTAGTGATATAATGCCCTGGGGCCAGGGGTGTAGTGATATAATGCCCTGGGACCAGGGGTGTAGTGATATAATGCCCTGGGACCAGGGGTGTAGTGATGTAATGCCCTGGGGCCATGGGTGTAGTGATGTAATGCCCTGGGGCCAGGGGTGTAGTGATGTAATGCCCTGGGGCCAGGGGTGTAGTGATATAATGCCCTGGGACCAGGGGTGTAGTGATATAATGCCCTGGGACCAGGGGTGTAGTGATATAATGCCCTGGGGCCAGGGGTGTAGTGATGTAATGCCCTGGGACCAGGGGTGTAGTGATATAATGCCCTGGGACCAGGGGTGTAGTGATATAATGCCCTGGGACCAGGGGTGTAGTGATATAATGCCCTGGGGCCAGGGGTGTAGTGATATAATGCCCTGGGCCAGGGGTGTAGTGATATAATGCCCTGGGGCCAGGGGTGTAGTGATGTAATGCCCTGGGGCCAGGGGTGTAGTGATGTAATGCCCTGGGCCAGGGGTGTAGTGATATAATGCCCTGGGGCCATGGGTGTAGTGATATAATGCCCTGGGGCCATGGGTGTAGTGATATAATGCCCTGGGACCAGGGGTGTAGTGATGTAATACCTGGGACCAGGGGTGTAGTGATATAATGCCCTGGGGCCAGGGGTGTAGTGATATAATGCCCTGGGGCCAGGGGTGTAGTGATATAATGCCCTGGGGCCAGGGGTGTAGTGATATAATGCCCTGGGGCCAGGGGTGTAGTGATATAATGCCCTGGGGCCAGGGGTGTAGTGATATAATGCCCTGGGACCAGGGGTGTAGTGATATAATGCCCTGGGACCAGGGGTGTAGTGATATAATGCCCTGGGACCAGGGGTGTAGTGATGTAATGCCCTGGGACCAGGGGTGTAGTGATATAATGCCCTGGGGCCAGGGGTGTAGTGATGTAATGCCCTGGGACCAGGGGTGTAGTGATGTAATGCCCTGGGGCCAGGGGTGTAGTGATGTAATGCCCTGGGACCAGGGGTGTAGTGATGTAATGCCCTGGGACCAGGGGTGTAGTGATGTAATGCCCTGGGGCCATGGGTGTAGTGATGTAATGCCCTGGGGCCAGGGGTGTAGTGATATAATGCCCTGGGGCCAGGGGTGTAGTGATATAATGCCCTGGGGCCAGGGGTGTAGTGATGTAATGCCCTGGGGCCAGGGGTGTAGTGATGTAATGCCCTGGGGCCAGGGGTGTAGTGATGTAATGCCCTGGGGCCAGGGGTGTAGTGATATAATGCCCTGGGGCCAGGGGTGTAGTGATGTAATGCCCTGGGGCCAGGGGTGTAGTGATGTAATGCCCTGGGACCAGGGGTGTAGTGATATAATGCCCTGGGGCCAGTGGTGTAGTGATATAATGCCCTGGGACCAGGGGTGTAGTGATGTAATGCCCTGGGACCAGGGGTGTAGTGATATAATGCCCTGGGGCCAGGGGTGTAGTGATATAATGCCCTGGGGCCAGGGGTGTAGTGATATAATGCCCTGGGGCCAGGGGTGTAGTGATATAATGCCCTGGGGCCAGGGGTGTAGTGATATAATGCCCTGGGACCAGGGGTGTAGTGATATAATGCCCTGGGACCAGGGGTGTAGTGATATAATGCCCTGGGACCAGGGGTGTAGTGATGTAATGCCCTGGGACCAGGGGTGTAGTGATATAATGCCCTGGGGCCAGGGGTGTAGTGATGTAATGCCCTGGGACCAGGGGTGTAGTGATGTAATGCCCTGGGGCCAGGGGTGTAGTGATGTAATGCCCTGGGACCAGGGGTGTAGTGATGTAATGCCCTGGGACCAGGGGTGTAGTGATGTAATGCCCTGGGGCCATGGGTGTAGTGATGTAATGCCCTGGGGCCAGGGGTGTAGTGATATAATGCCCTGGGGCCAGGGGTGTAGTGATATAATGCCCTGGGACCAGGGGTGTAGTGATATAATGCCCTGGGACCAGGGGTGTAGTGATGTAATGCCCTGGGGCCATGGGTGTAGTGATGTAATGCCCTGGGGCCAGGGGTGTAGTGATGTAATGCCCTGGGGCCAGGGGTGTAGTGATATAATGCCCTGGGACCAGGGGTGTAGTGATATAATGCCCTGGGACCAGGGGTGTAGTGATATAATGCCCTGGGGCCAGGGGTGTAGTGATGTAATGCCCTGGGACCAGGGGTGTAGTGATATAATGCCCTGGGACCAGGGGTGTAGTGATATAATGCCCTGGGACCAGGGGTGTAGTGATATAATGCCCTGGGGCCAGGGGTGTAGTGATGTAATGCCCTGGGACCAGGGGTGTAGTGATATAATGCCCTGGGGCCAGGGGTGTAGTGATGTAATGCCCTGGGGCCAGGGGTGTAGTGATGTAATGCCCTGGGCCAGGGGTGTAGTGATATAATGCCCTGGGGCCATGGGTGTAGTGATATAATGCCCTGGGGCCATGGGTGTAGTGATATAATGCCCTGGGACCAGGGGTGTAGTGATGTAATACCTGGGACCAGGGGTGTAGTGATATAATGCCCTGGGGCCAGGGGTGTAGTGATATAATGCCCTGGGGCCAGGGGTGTAGTGATATAATGCCCTGGGGCCAGGGGTGTAGTGATATAATGCCCTGGGGCCAGGGGTGTAGTGATATAATGCCCTGGGGCCAGGGGTGTAGTGATATAATGCCCTGGGACCAGGGGTGTAGTGATATAATGCCCTGGGACCAGGGGTGTAGTGATATAATGCCCTGGGACCAGGGGTGTAGTGATGTAATGCCCTGGGACCAGGGGTGTAGTGATATAATGCCCTGGGGCCAGGGGTGTAGTGATGTAATGCCCTGGGACCAGGGGTGTAGTGATGTAATGCCCTGGGGCCAGGGGTGTAGTGATGTAATGCCCTGGGACCAGGGGTGTAGTGATGTAATGCCCTGGGACCAGGGGTGTAGTGATGTAATGCCCTGGGGCCATGGGTGTAGTGATGTAATGCCCTGGGGCCAGGGGTGTAGTGATATAATGCCCTGGGGCCAGGGGTGTAGTGATATAATGCCCTGGGGCCAGGGGTGTAGTGATGTAATGCCCTGGGACCAGGGGTGTAGTGATGTAATGCCCTGGGACCAGGGGTGTAGTGATGTAATGCCCTGGGGCCAGGGGTGTAGTGATGTAATGCCCTGGGGCCAGGGGTGTAGTGATATAATGCCCTGGGGCCAGGGGTGTAGTGATGTAATGCCCTGGGCCAGGGGTGTAGTGATGTAATGCCCTGGGGCCAGGGGTGTAGTGATGTAATGCCCTGGGACCAGGGGTGTAGTGATGTAATGCCCTGGGGCCAGGGGTGTAGTGATGTAATGCCCTGGGGCCAGGGGTGTAGTGATGTAATGCCCTGGGGCCAGGGGTGTAGTGATATAATGCCCTGGGGCCAGGGGTGTAGTGATGTAATGCCCTGGGACCAGGGGTGTAGTGATGTAATGCCCTGGGACCAGGGGTGTAGTGATGTAATGCCCTGGGACCAGGGGTGTAGTGATGTAATGCCCTGGGGCCAGGGGTGTAGTGATGTAATGCCCTGGGCCAGGGGTGTAGTGATATAATGCCCTGGGACCAGGGGTGTAGTGATGTAATGCCCTGGGGCCAGGGGTGTAGTGATGTAATGCCCTGGGGCCAGGGGTGTAGTGATGTAATGCCCTGGGGCCAGGGGTGTAGTGATGTAATGCCCTGGGGCCAGGGGTGTAGTGATGTAATGCCCTGGGGCCAGGGGTGCACTTCATGTCATTTGTTTTTGTCAGCATCAATTCGAGAGATATGACATCAAATAAACTTTGTCAAAGCCACTGATCAGTTTCTTGCAATCAAAGCAGTCTTCGTGTGGAGTTGTTGTGTGCGCAAACATGTTTTTGTTTTTGAATGCGTCCGTTAACATATTATGTTCAATTTGTTAGTAATTTTAAAATTAACAATTCAGCTGGAACAAAATGATGACTTTTTGTTCATCTCTATTATTTGGTATAACCTACTATGTTAAGCATGTGCTAATGGACACGTTTTACAAAGAGTAGGCATGTCTTTTTTCTTTGAGAGGAAACCTTTAAATGAAATGTGTCAAGGGTTTAAATGTGTCAAGGGGTTGGGGTGTGATTTTTCTGTACCCATGCATCAATACCCTCACTACACCACTGAGGGAGGGGAGTGGAGGGGGATGGAGAGAGAGAGGGAGGGAGTATCTGGGCTATGAGGAGTGCACAGATTACATAAACATGACTACTGTACTCACTCGATGTCACAGCTCGTTCATCACCAATCCAGAAATTAACTGCATCGGGCTTTCGACCTACAATAAAGGCAAGTGTTAACATTAACTACTGACATATTGCTAAATGTCACACATGCATAATACAAGAGTAATTTATAAACCATGTCATCATTTAATGGCACTGACAGTAGGAATGGAAAGGCAAATAAGAAATACACTTTCTCTGTTAGAATCCTTCACACCTAGAATAAACCAATTCTAGAATGCATAGAACTACAACATTTAGTCGAAGGTCACATGCCATATTATAAATCGTGACAACCAAAACAAACAATAGGTTATCCAGGATACCTGGACATAACAATCGTCCTGAATACTGATGATTACATCTGTCTCAGACTCTCAGTACCTAGTGAGCTGTACTACCTACTGTGGAATGCCTTGTGAAATTCTAAAAGTAAAGCTCTGCCAATAATTTTGCTTGATGGAAAGTTCCAGCCATTTGAGAAGTCGTTATACCTATAGTCAGGTATTTTAAATAGTACACAATGCCATTCAGCAGCTAGTGAGACTTGGGAATTGCCGAAGAGGTAATTGAAATTCTTTGAACTCTATGGTCAAGGCTTTATGCAGGATAAATATTTTCCTAGACACACATTTTTGGTGGACACATGGACGTCAACTGTTAAGCCAGTTTACACATTTTAAATGTGTTTTTTGACCTGAAATAGACTACAAACACACACATGACACCATTTACACTCATTTCTAAGGCATAACTAACAATATCTATGATTTATTTGCCTATCCACCCATACTTCTACCCATCCAAAACAGGTTTCACCCATCCAAATGATGGGTGGACGGGTCTCTGCATAAAGCTATGTCTATGGTGCTGTCTTGGAACTGGAATGATAGGTGTCGTCGCTGTTCATAGTCGACTGGCAAACTCTTGATTCAACTAACTTATTTATACAGTGCATTGGAGAACAGCCATGGCCCATGGGTAGTGGACATATGTTCACCACCCCTGACGTGTGAGTATGATTACAACACTCCAGCAGTGAAGTCTATTATAACATTAGCACAGAGAAACGTCCTAGGACAGTAGATGATTAGAATTAGAAAAAACGTGTGAAGGAATTGTCTAAGTAGATCCCTTCAAGACAATCATTATAACATTGCGGAAAACAAACTTTATAGATTAACGACACTATAAAGTATACATACACATTAACATAGCTTTATTGCTACTGTGCTACACAATAAGTTAATATCTTAAGACTTACACACAGTATTTATTACAAAACATGTGCTCCTACCTAATGCCTCTGTCGCCCATGGGATGTGCTCCTCTGCATCTGGTATCAACTCAGAAAATTCATCCATGAAATTTGAATTTTGTTTCTGTATATAAAATATGCCATTGCTGTTAGTTTTTCCTTCAAGAATGTCGAGGCAGTCAGACAGTGGCATACGACGTTCTTCCGGCATGATAAATCTGTCGCCTTCAACTGCATCAGCATAACCACTAGGTGTTACTGTAATTGTGACTGTCTTCGTTCCAATCTTTTCTCTGGAAATTCAACAATGCTATTTCTACTTTCATGACATCTTTTAAGAATATGCATTTTACTTATATAAATAAAAATTTGTAGGTATTTAAAGTTAGTAATTTTGACATTTTAACATATATATCATATTAATGTATATGTTGATTAATATCATTGGTAACTGTAATACTATTACGTATTGACATGTTTATTTTACAGTAATATTCTATATAGTAAATTTATTATTTAATTATTTAATGATAATAATAATTACCTGGGATATACATACATATTTACATATGTACATACATATACATGTACATAAATTACATATTCTTAATCTTAATACAAGTACAACAGCATACATATAAAACAAAGTGTGGGACCATGGGTCGATATGTTTGATGGATATTTGGGAGTGGATATTTTTCGGTTTAAAAGCGAAATATTTTACATTTTTATGCTGCATGTGGGAGATTTCAGGCAAGGGTAGATCATATTACTATGGTAATATTTCATGCCACTGATGTGGCTGTATCAGGAAAATTAATTTCCCTAATGATGCTAAGTGGGGTAATGGATGTAGTATAATTACATAATCTTGTTATTCAGCTGTTCTTATCATGCTGGGCTGTTTCTTTTTTGGCACTTCCCTTTTTATTTTGATAAAATTACAGTAATAATTAACATTGTTTCAAGTATATAATATTATTTTTAGTATTACTAAATGATCAAAAGTTTTGCAATATACAAATTTTATTAAAGAAAATTTTAGTATTAAGACTCGGGTAATGGAAAAAAAGGATAGGGCTGAGAAAGCACCATTCTGTGTTCTACCTGAGATATTGGGAGTTCCATTTCTTCAAGGCTGGCCAGTGGTCAATGACACCCTTGATGACCACAGGGCGATTTGGTGCCACCCAGTCTCTGTGGAACTCAAGGGGTGAAGGAGGGTGGTTTAGCACCATCACCTCCTTGTCCAGGTAGAGATCTGAAACAGAAGTAGGGATATACATATAAAGGAATGGTAAGTTCTTATATAGCGCAGTATCCGGTCCTCAGGACTGCTCAAAGCGCTTTACACTTTACTTCCCTGGCAGACATGTTTCATTAAACACCATCTCAACTTCTCTGGGTAGCATCCTGCCATATGCTACAATTAATGCGCAAAGGCTGCTCGTACACATATCCACCACTGTCTATAGCCAGGCACTCATTTATACAGCTGAGTGAACTACAGCAATGTAGAATGAAACAACTTGCTCAAGGTTTTAACACCGCAGCACAGGATTCGAACCCGGGTTCTCTTAGTTGAGAGTTTGAAGCTCTACACCTGAACCACATCACAGACTGTACTATAGGCCTAGTCAATTCATCACGAATTAACTCAACTCACCACAGATATCGAGTGGCAGTGCCAACAGTAATTACATGTTTTGTAAAACTGATGGCCAATTAAAGGGGAGCATGTACAGTGGCATAATAAGAATTAGTAGGAAAAAGTCAAAGGAAGGAACAATGGCACATACCATCACGGGGGTAGGTCTAAATGCCTCCGAGTTGCTTGGCTTTGATCAGTATAATTATATGTTCACGCGTCATGTTACTACTTTAGAGATGGTCTCATATTATTTCTGAGCACCTACATTTCATCCAACACTTCAAGGTTTAACAGAGCTAGAGATTATTCCCCTACAGGACAGGACCTTTTCCTCAATCATATGTGATTGTTTGTTCATTTCACATATATATTCAATGCAAAATCAAACCATATATACCTACACAATATCCACTTAAATGTGTGCAAGTTTTGTAAGTAACTGGTAATTATAATAAATTAATGGGACAAACTATAACTTAAGTTAATGATTACCCATTTGATTTTTTTATTACGACTATTTAATTAACCATGATATACAAACATGTATAAACATGAAAGTGAATTTTATATGATACAAATGCATGTCGACTTTCCTTGCATTCTAAAAAAAAACTTTTATGCCTTACTATTTTGTAGGCATACTAATTAATAGTAGGTGTACACAACTTAAATGTGGCTTTATTGGTTTTTTATTCACCCACAACCAACCTCTTGCTTCAGTGCCGAGTGATTTCAAGCAACCTCCTAAATCACGAAAATTCATTTTCAGTTCTGTGCCGATAGCATGCAGTTGGCAAGATAGCAATTCGCACAGGTAATATAGACAGTGTCAGTGTGTGACAGTGTCACAGCATTCGCATAGGGCCAGGTGCAGGGTCAGGCTCCAATGCATCGACGGATCTGGCAACAATGTTCAGCCTGTTCAACTTCAATCACTGTGGTCCGTATCTGGTAGAGCTATAGCCAGTCAACTCAACTCTCAAGAGTCAACTCAAAAGGCGTCAAGCTATGACATGACGGGTGACTAGGTGAAGATCTAGAACGAGAGTACTAACTGCGACTAAGCAAGTTTATAATTACACATAGTGTCTATATCACACGTGTTGGTAAACATGAAACGTCCTATACAAACGGGGCATGTGCGTGCGACCTAGTTCACCGAGTACTGCTCATGCCACACGACAGACGCAAGTCGGTCTTGCTTCGTTTCATTGGTCAACTAGATGATAAAGCGCCAAGTTTGGAATCGTGAGTATTTACTTTACAGTGGCATGTTGTACTCTAATCACTTGTGCACCCGATCTACCAGCTGTATGGTTGTGTGCCAGATACTCCCCATCAGCACTCCCCGCAAATAAAACGGCTGCATGCAACAACAAATGAACGCTTATCTGGTATTATAGCGTGCGTTTATTGTGTGACTCTGTATTATCGCCCAGTGTTTCCCCGGCCACGGTGGTTATGAATCGTTTGGTACTGTATCCGATTGTTTGATATAGACTAAGAAAGGTGTCCGGGTGCAGTTATAGAATTGTGCGGTTGATTTAGTGAAAGTGTATTTGCACAAGTGCATGATGCTGCTGAACTATGCTACGTGTCGTTGCCACTCTAACATTGACTCTGTCTCTGACTCAGTCACCAGTCTGGCCAGTGAGAGTGACGAGTATCAGTGACAGTGACAAAGAGTGTCAATTTCATTATAAATGTTGTTTGTAATAAAACTGCCTACTAATGTAATGACGGGTCCGTGACATTTTGGTAAAGGAAACTTTGCTGGCAATGTTCAGCCAACAGACATTTAGCCAGGTAACAATACAATTTGGTACTTTTAAGATGACATTTTTATAACTCGGATCACTATGGCTACAAAGGCTTGATTGGCTACTACAGGGTGGGTTGGATAACACACTGAACTTTTCTGCACCTCTGGATTACCAAGGTAGTTGGTCAGTTGGTTTACTAGTCTGCCCTTATCTTTACTAATGTACGGATTAGTGGGTAGTTCTACCTGGGCTGCCAGTAAGTAAGTAAGCTTTATTTGGAATTGTATAGTCACATACAACATACACAATCATAAGAATCAACAAGTAAACTGGTCACCGTCATCCTCAAAACAACTTTATTACTAACAAAGGAACTATATTGTAAACAACGATTTCACGTTTAGTTTGTTAATTCCATTTGTATTAATTAATAGAACTTATATGGCAACAAAAAAAAGAAATAATGCATGATAAATCTTCACATTAGTATTCTTGCAAAAAACTTTGTTATGTCAATTGTAAATATCAGATAATAAATGTGGCAGATTCCTGTGGATATAAAGTTCTAAACATCAATTTACCAGGAGTACTTTTTTGTACATACATTGAGTATTTTTGTATTTAAGTTTTCTCCTCGTGCAATATTTTTTTGAAAGATGAAGATCAGGACATTTAATGCAATAAACACCACCTTTTATATTTCACATAAACAAAAATAAAACACTATGTTAAACATGTGTTTGACTCGGATACTGTTTATTAAAAATTAGATGAATTGCCACTACCCTCTTGGACACTATCTATCTTTAAAGAAATTAGATGATTTGCCATAGCTTTATGTAGAGACCTGTCCACCCGTCATTTGGACGGGTAAAAACGAATATGGACGGGTAGAAATGTGGTGGATGGGTAAAAGAACTGAAGGAGCAAAAAAAACGTCTTCCAAAACCATAGATATTATTAGTTATGCCTTGAAAGTGAGTGAAAATGGTGTCACATGTGTGTTTGTAGTCCATTTCAGGCCATCAGACACATTTAAAAGTTTGTAAACTGGCTTAACAGTTAACATCCATGTGTCCACCAAAACGTGTGTCTGGCAATAATTTAATCCTGCATAAAGCCCTGTGACTTGTCACTATAAAAAGACATGGTGTTCACAGTTGTAACAAGGCTACACAACATGGCTGGCGTACAAGATCTGTCCGTGACGAAACGACCACACCTGATGAAGAAGATTGGTGCTCACAACGGCATGTTCCACTGTGACGAGGCTCTCGCCTGCTTCATGCTCAAACAACTACCCGAGTACAAAGAGGCCGAAGTTATCAGGTTTGACAAGTCACATTACAATCAAGTTCACCAAGGATGGTTTTTGTTGCAGAGTTACTTTACATTATAGTATCACTGGGTGCATAATGGGTGGCCACAACAGTTTGCAAAATTCCTCAAACCATGTCAGTATTACCGGTAATTAGTATTATCTCCATTACATGTGCGCATGGTTGTTTGGTTGTTGTTAAGAAAATAAATCGCTAACCTACGCTTACACCATGTTAATGTTACTGGGGATAACAGAGCCAACCATTGTGGTGGTTAATGTTTTTGGCAACTACCTCACGATGGTTGACTCTGGCAGCCCTACTTACTGTGGTTTTGGTTCACTCAAGTTCTAAAGTCCCACTCCACTGGTGGGAGTCGGTGGTTTGGACCAAAATGAAATGCTGTATTTTTGGACTTTATAAAAATTTGTAGGTTTAAAGTAAATTGTTGATTTTATTTTGCGCAATATTTTTTTGATTTGTTGTTGCTTGCGTGGACAGTGTAATTTTGTCACAGTTATGTGTGATTTGCAGAACTAAACTAATTAGATTTTGGTGTTGCTCTGAGATCTGACAGCAGTGTAGAAATATGAACTTAGTAGGTTTATTGTGATTGTTGATAAGGACAAGAGAACCTGCTCTACTGAACACCTGTGATGTGGTTGTTGACGTCGGTGGCATATATGACCATGCTCGCAAGAGATATGATCATCACCAAAGGTAATCTTGGTGGTCTTCCATTGTTCCAATAAGAAAGCATTTGTGGAGGTGATTTCTAGATAGACTGTGCTATGGAGGTAGTTTCACCATATCTGACATCACCTTCACTTGTATAATTACACTTGACAGTTTGCATGATTTCTGAAAATGGTTTCTGACCATGGGTTGCCACATGTTAAGCAACGATTTGTTTGTGTATAGAATGAGCAGCCTGGGAAGCATTCAGCCTAACTACAATTAATGCATGAAGCTATATGTACCCAAACATTGACCACTATGTAGCAATGTACTAATTTATACAACTGAGTGAACTAAGATAACTTTGGAGCGACGAAACTGGAACAACATTTGAAAATGTAGTTACATGGTACTGGGCCCCGTGCTTGGCGATTTACATTTGGAAATCCGAATGGTACCTGACTTTTATTTGTAATTTTAAAGATGATTACCTTTGTGGTTGTGAAAGATTGAAAAAAATATTGCCAGTTGACAATATGAAATACTGTAAGGAATTTACTGTTTTGTAGGAATAAAAATGGTTTCATAACAGTATAAAAGTACCAGTCTGCAGCTAATCAGTACAGGTCTAATGCATGCTTTTACTTCTATTTCACTACATTACACTTCTATTTCATCACATTACACCTCTATTTTATACATCTTGACTGCTTCAGAGAATTCTGTGAGACGATGAACAGTCTGAATGCTGACTACCCGTGGACGACGAAGCTGAGCAGTGCGGGTCTCGTCTACTTCCATTATGGCCACCAGGTGCTTGCTGAGATCATGGGAACAACTCCATCAGACACGCTCACAAGACTCATCTTTATGAAGGTGTATGAGTTCTTTGTCGAGGCCATCGATGCCGTCGACAATGGTATCAGCCAGACAGAAGAGAAACCAAAGTGAGTCTGAAAGTAGGCCATTGTTACAACAGATTTGTGGCGTATGTATGGCAAAATAATTTACTTGCATATGTGATCAGTGACTACGTGTAGATAGCCAGATTGCTGCATTTGTAATAATGCATTGTGATTTTCCCCATACATCAGTGTTACGCAGACCGAAATGCGTATCTTGTTATGTATTCATTTTATTGGCCTTATTTGTTTGCTTGGGTCTACAGAAAGTAATCTTTTGCATTGGATCAATCGACCAGCAAAGATAATTGACATGGGACTTGCGGCTTTTACTTATACAAAATACCATCGAAAACCACAGCCAATAGCAGCTGGATATAACTGCTGTCACAGGGTTGTCCATACATGCATTACCCAATATGCTGCCTATCTCATGTCAGTATGCATTAGTACATATTACAGATGGTAGGTGGAGCCACCATGTCAGCTTATTCTCGTGATATAAGTCGATACATGTGAGAAACATGTACTGGTAATACTTTACAGTTAACAACTTTTGGCAGATTTACAAACTTATGTGGTTTTGTAAATTAAACTAGTCATCATATCCTAATACATGTAGATGTGTCAAGTCTAATCTAACTCCAGGCGACCTTATTTGGTTTTAGTGGGAGTTTCTCCTCCCTGTTTTATACTTTTGATCTTCTTTATTTCGTTGTGATCAGTAATCACGTTCAAATATGTTTTATGTTTTGATACAGAAATCACCTGGTTGTGTACTAATTAACTGTTATTCATTTGTATTTATGACTTTTGTTAGATTGTTGGATGTAGTAAGTTTTATAACAATCATGTGATAACTAAGATACAGTATTCCTATTTTAGTCAGACCATTTCCAAGCGTGTATCTGCCAGTTACACTTGACTGTTAGTGTTTTACTGTGTTTGATAAAGTTTAAATAAAACCAGATCCAGATGAAAATGGCACTACACAAATGTTTTTTATTAAAAAAAAATCAGCTGATTGTTTCATGAAATGCAAGAATATACACAGCTGATCATTTAAGATAGTTGAGATAAAAAATGTATATGTTGTGATTGTCTGATTGACACTCTATGTAGATATGCTGTGACGACGTCCCTAAGTGCTAGAGTTGGCAATCTTAACCCTCGTTGGAACCAAACCGTCACTCAGGATGATGTACAGGTGGGTATTAGAGGCATAGGGTTAACTCTGGTCTCTATCTGTGTAAGAGGAACCACACATTAGTCACCAACAGTTGGCTGTCATTGATATATTTTATCATGATGGTAACGTAAAGATTTATTTCTGTCGTAATCGGACTAATTTAGCTACAGCACATAACAAGCGTTTTTGCATACTTTGTTATAGTTAAAAAAACAACTGATTTGTATTCTTGGAATACAATGATATGAATCAATATGGTTCGTGTAGGGCATGACTTTTTTGTCAAGTTCAATGCACAAAACAGCAACTCATAGTGCACCATCCATAATGTTGGCAGAGTGGCACAAACAATTGGACATTACAGGCTTTTTAAAGCCAGCTGTTTCCAATTATTTATGCGATTCTGCCAGCCCCTGAGGACAGATTCAACAGGCTAAGTGTGACAAATGTAACGTTTTGTGTTTAGTGTGTTGCCTCATGATTTTAACAAGTTGTAAACTATGTTTTGTATATTTTTGCTGCAATCAGCTGCCATTCATTGATGTGTGCAATCAAGGTTTTGTATAATTTCTGTGACTTTCATTATAATTGCATGCAAACACCTGATTACAAAATCAGATCTTAATCGCAGTATTTGAATGCTGCTGCTGCATGGCGGTGTAATAGAGGTTGAGAATTTATTCTTTTTCCGATGTCCATGATGTTGTACAAGTAGGATCGGTTCCACAAAGCAATGTCCTTGACTGGGTCAGAGTTCGTTGACAAGGTCAAGTACTACAGTGAAGCCTGGTGGCCAGCGAGGAAAATAGTAGAAGATGCTATAGCAAAACGCTTTGAGGTAAAGATCCTTTTGCCAAATATGACATGCACATTGATGAGTATTAGACCTTTGACCTCATTGCTCCCACATTTATGATTCTGTCCTGAACTTGGCCACAAGTTGTATTTGTTTGTAGTGATGTACTAATTTCCAATAGCTGTTTACAAAATGACTATATTATGTGTATTTGCCGTTATAACTAAAAATGAATATTTTATTTACAAGAGCATTCTGTGGGTGGAATTACTAAATAACAAACACCGTCTTATGTTTATTAAACACAATTTTGTAGTTTTAAATATTCAGAATATTTATTTTAGTGTTAACAATTTAAACAAATTATGATAAACTGAAGAACATAGAGATTTGTAAAAAAATACCTCGCATTACTCTGAATATTCCACCTGTCAGTGATAATACAGTGTAGATGTTAACTACTGCCCCAAGTTGTGTATCAGGTTGACCCTAGTGGATAGGTGATGTTACTTCCCCATGTGTGTCAGGTTGACCCTATTGGATAGGTGATGTTACTTCCCCGTGTGTGTCAGGTTGACCCTATTGGAGAGGTGATGTTACTTCCCCATGTGTGTCAGGTTGACCCTAGTGGATAGGTGATGTTACTTCCCCATGTGTGTCAGGTTGACCCTATTGGAGAGGTGATGTTACTTCCCCATGTGTGTCAGGTTGACCCTAGTGGATAGGTGATGTTACTTCCCCATGTGTATCAGGTTGACCTTAGTGGATAAGTGATGTTACTTCCCCATGTGTGTCAGGTTGACCCTATTGGAGAGGTGATGTTACTTCCCCATGTGTGTCAGGTTGACCCTATTGGATAGGTGATGTTACTTCCCCATGTGTGTCAGGTTGACCTATTGGAGAGGTGGTGTTACTTCCCCATGTGTTCAGGTTGACCCTAGTGGATAGGTGATGTTACTTCCCCATGTGTATCAGGTTGACCTTAGTGGATAAGTGATTTTAAACTTCCCCATGTGTGTCAGGTTGACCCTATTGGAGAGGTGGTGTTACTTCCCCATGTGTGTCAGGTTGACCCTAGTGGATAGGTGATGTTACTTCCCCATGTGTGTCAGGTTGACCCTATTGGAGAGGTGATGTTACTTCCCCATGTGTGTCAGGTTGACCCTAGTGGATAGGTGATGTTACTTCCCCATGTGGCAGGTTGACCCTAGTGGAAGGTGATGTTACTTCCCCATGTGTGTCAGGTTGACCCTAGTGGATAGGTGATGTTACTTCCCCATGTGTGTCAGGTTGACCCTAGTGGATAGGTGATGTTACTTCCTCATGTGTCAGGTTGACCCTATTGGAGAGGTGATGTTACTTCCCCATGTGTATCAGGTTGACCCTAGTGGATAGGTGATGTTACTTCCCCATGTGTGTCAGGTTGACCCTATTGGAGAGGTGATGTTACTTCCCCATGTGTGTCAGGTTGACTTTAGTGGAGAGGTGGTGTTACTTCCCCATGTGTATCAGGTTGACCCTAGTGGAGAGGTGATGTTAATTCCCCATGTGTGTCAGGTTGACCCTATTGGAGAGGTGATGTTAATTCCCCATGTGTGTCAGGTTGACCCTAGTGGAGAGGTGATGTTACTGCCCCGTGTTATGTTTCAGGTTGACCCTAGTGGAGAGGTGATGTTACTGCCCCGTGTTATGTTTCAGGTTGACCCTAGTGGAGAGGTGATGTTACTGCCCCGTAGCTGTCCGTGGAAGGACCATTTGTTCAGCGTTGAGGATGAACAGGAGATTCAGCCTACCATCAAGTTCGTCCTGTTCACTGACCAGAGTGGCAAGTGGCGCGTCCAGTGTGTACCTGTAGAACTGTTCTCATTTGACAACAGGTGTGTTTTGTTAAATTACATATTGCACTCTAGACAACAAGTTAATAACTCTTGTGTATAGTAGTTGACATTTGGTGGTTTATTGAGGCATCTTTCAGTTGGTCTGTCTATTATAATAGTCATAATCTACCTTACTTTATGCATACATCCTTGGAAAATAAGGTTTTAAATGATGGCAGGGTTGTGTAACATTTTCAGATATAAAACCAACTTTACAGTGTAAACTGATTTGAAATCTAGATATTGCTTTGCAACCAGCATGTGGTGTGCTTTATTTTTTGTTTATAGTGTGCACTTTTTGACTTGATAACCTCCAGCTGCACCCCACTAATTGTACCCTCACTGAGGCACCCAAAACAGTTCAACTGCCCACTGAGCAAGACATTCCCAGTAAATGTGCAGCAAATTTGACAACCTGTATTTCAAGTCAAGATTTGAGGACCAAAATATGCATTTTATGAATAGGGATTATCAGCAAGTAAAATCAGCTGTACTATGCTACTTTGACAACATGGTACTCTGTAGTGGGTTTTTATTCTGTAACTTTATCATCACTGGCGTCTGACTTCCGATCAAAACTAATCCCACCGTCATGGTCAGTTTTGTTGTCAAGTTTGCCAACATCGTCGTAGTTTTGAATGTAATCATCACCCTATATTGTTTCTTCACTAAAGCTATAAAATAAGCAATCCAAAAGCATACAATAGCAAATCACTGGTCGAAATACTGCCTTCCGCCATTGTAGCCACTGCAGGTTTGGATAATCCATCTTCAAAAACCGAGAAAATCAGTAAACTATTAGTGAACGATACTAAATTACAACTACAATTAAGTACATAATTAAATCAGCTTGGCCTACGTATACAACAAGTGGATCCACCCAGTGGATAGTTATGAGTTAAAACGCTTTGAATGGCAAAGCTTGCCAAAATCTTAATAACGGCGTACCATACCGAAGTGTCAGAAGCGGTCATGCTGCTAAAGGGGCATCCTGTATGGAAAAGGTTAAGGCTCTGAATACATCCTCGAGGTTCCCAAAAGCAATCCAAATGCACCTTCAGTAAAACCACCATCTGTACCCATATTGATGCACCCAAACTCATTTATACAAATAGAACCTGACTTGAGTGGACGGGCGTGACGGGTGTGTGTGGAGTGGGTGGCCACTGATAGACGTGTGCAGTGTGCCCACTCATCTACTGTGTTGCAGACTGTCACTGCTGGAGACGTGGCGGGGCGTTCGAGACGAGGAGCTCAGTAAGATGTCCGGCATCCCTGGCTGCATCTTCGTGCACGCGGGCGGCTTCATTGGCGGGTGTCACTCGTACGACGGGGTGCTTGAGATGGCTCGGCGGACGCTGCAGGCGAGGGCTACAACGGCCAACTAGACTCACGTTCGCTACTGATACCACCGATGTGTTCTCAGTCACTTGCCTGAGCTGGGCTGTCCGGCCCCGTTCTGTGTGTTATGGTCATTCTGCATTTCGGACAGGACGTATATGTAGAATGCTGTTGAAATTGGTCAGCTGTGGTTTAGTTATCTGTTGACTCTACACTTCATTTAGCCCGTTGTCAACCAGGTTCATGGAAGTTCCGATGTACAATCTGTGAATTGTTTGCAGTTGCCAGATTATTTATGTGCATGGTTTTTGTTGAGATCATTCAAAGAATAGATTTTGTTCAATAGCCATATTAAAGTAGGATAAGCACTGAGACTATTGTTAAGACTTTTTCAGTTTTTCAAATGAATTCATTAAAAATATGTAAGACTCTTGCAGAAGCAAGGCAGATCATAGTCCAAGCTTGAAAGGGCCACTGTTTGGGGAAATAAGTCTGAAAGAGATATGGGTAAACATTTTATTGCAAGGGCAGCTTTCTTTAATTTGCCTAGTTGAATTATTCTGTTGATAGCATGCTGCTGGTTTCTCAAGGTGTGCTTTCAAGTACACATGCAGACATGAAATGTTTGTTGTTGAAATTTGTGGTTCTTACTTTACATCGTGCAGAAAGCTATATAAATCAGCAAAAATGTATATCATATTGTAGCATTCCTACTGAGCATCGACATCTACCTGGCAACAATTTCTACTGATATCTAGCATCAGCTGTCTGGCAGCATCTCCTGTCATATGTCAAGCTTCACTCGCCTTTTTCTGGATTCAGTCGTTTCATTGGAACAATGGTCTCCATCCTTCTAACAGGCAATGCATACAAAATAAAACACATGCATAATTATATTATAGTTTCTTTTTTCTATACACAAACGGTGTGTGACCCATTATCCAGAGGGTACCACTGTAGTATAATGTATGGTGTGAAGAGACGTTATGAGCACTGTGCCATAATTGGCAGCAATTGAAAATTGTGGTAACTGGATCAGGACGAGTTTAACGTTGATGTCCTTGCTTTGTGGCTCCAAGTATGGGTGTAAGTAAATACACCAATATCTCATAAAATGCAAATTTTTCACTGTTATCCCTCTACTAAGATGAACAGATACAAGAACTGGAAGCAGAACTTAGGGAACCCCGGATGGGATCGAATCGGATCGGACGTAATCGGGATCGGAGACATAAGAAGACGTTTCACCACATTACAAAGTGGACACCTACTATGCCATTCTAGGGCAAATACTGGCCAAGCAGGAGTAGGCTTTGTCATAAACAGGAAATGAAAATACCATATAGTGAGGGTAAACAGCATCAGCCCCAGAGTTACATAACTCGTTCTGTGTATAATAAAGTGCCACTTCCAGCAATGACAGGCGCAGAAACACGAGTACTTGGGCAAAGAACAAGCTAGCAGCCTTCAAAAACAAACATAAAAAGAAGTACGTTAAACATTAAATAATCGGGACAGAAAATTAATAATATCTGGGTAAGAGAAAAGACAGGCAACAGACATGACTGAACAAACTCAGAAGACATAAATATATATATACAGGTGGAAAATGAAACTTTTTGGCTCATTGAGAGTAATAAATTTATCTACACCGCCTTTTTGAGGTATTTATAAATTTTATTTTAAAGCACAAGAATTTTATTTATTAGAACCTGCCCAATCTGCAGATAATCTGTTACATTTATCTTTGTGAAAAAAATTGAACTTTCTAATATCTACCGGGTAGCCTTCATGCTCCTTTACTAATGTAACTTAATGTCCTCTAGTCCTTCTATCTTCCTTAACTGAAACACATTTTTATATCAATATTTTCATAACTGTTCAAATGGTTAATATATAATACACATCTATGTAGGCTTAATATAGTAGAGACGGGCAAAGCGCACCCTATACGGCATAGAGCACCTAAATCGTAAGATATACGTTTTAGCTGTCCTATCTACCGATTTGTGGAAGCAATATGGTGGCAATGATTTCTGGAAACACAACTCGAAGTAAGTTACACAAATTAGCATTTTTCGTCCATATTATTGTAAAAAAAAGTGAACAGCTTTAGGCATACTCAGCGACTATATACACACGGTAAGTAGCCAATTATGCGAATTAGCCACATGAAAGTAGAGTATCGTAAACTAGTAAAGACGCAATGCGTTTTTGCCGGCGATAATGCCAGTTAGGTAATTGTTTATTATGATACAATGATTTGGGGCAAAGCGCACCCCTCCTACGTGGGTCAAAGTGCACCTCGCGACTAATTGACTTCTAGATATTGCTATTACCCTGATAATGTTAAATGCGGCAGTAAGATATACTGTTATTTATTGATCATTGCAGCATGGAAGAACACTATTATGTCCATTTAACTTTAGTGACCTGCGCAGTAAGAGCAAGTGACAATTAAGAAAATGCCAAGGACACTAAAAATCAAGCTCTACATGACTGTCATTAGACCAGTGCTTCTGTATGGAGCAGAACGTTGGACAGTTGGAAAGAAGGAAGAACAAATTCTCGAGTAGACGGATGAAAATGCTGGGAAGAATTAAAGGTGTAACACTGAGAGACAAAGTAGAGTGTGAACATCAGAAAGGAGTAGCATAAAAGAAAAAAGTCAGAGAAATGAGACTACGCTGGTATGGATAGATGCAGAGAATGAAAAAAAGTGAGTGCAATTGTTGACATGATAGTGCCAGGAAAAAACAAGAGGCTGACATAGTGGGAGATGGTTAGATTGCGTCCCAAGGGACATGCAGGAACTGCGGATCACCTCGGAGGATGTCCATGACAGAACATTGGTGAGGCATTGTCGGGGCAACGCAGCACAGTCCCACCTGCGAAGAAAACCTACTGCTTGGTGTAGTCACACAAGCCACGACGACATTGAGCCCATGCATGCCACCAACCAAAGAAAGTACGCCCGGTGACCAGTACTATATCGCACAGCCAACATGTTGACATCCTCGCCATATAAGAAGATAGTCACAAACAAGATTTCGGCGGAAATGGATGATGAAGATGACGAATAGTGACTGTGTATCGTGCGTTGCGAACCAAAATAATAAAGTTCTCCGTTAAGGAGACGCAATATGATACATTTTTTGGTTATTCCTTATGATAGTTTGCTATTTTCGGACAATCTTAACTATATTTCAAAAGGAATGTGTCTATTTTTGGACCCCCGTTTGACCCTTATCGGGGTGGGGCAGCCATTTTGAATTTCAGTGGTATCAGCTGAAATCTTACATCTGCATAATGCAAAGGCCAAATCCATTGTAACCTTGTGTATACATAGCTGACATACACCTGCATGTTATATCAGCAATATTTTATTATTATTTTTATAATTGTTGTTAACGATTTTATAAAATACTTGTTTCAAAACATTGAATAATATTTGAACGTTCTGTCACATATAATGTGTGCCTTATACTATTTTGTCAACTTCTCACTGTTACAACATGTGGAGCAGTATTATGGAGAAATCCTGAAAAAATTCATTGCATTTGGTTGGGAAATAGCCGAGATCTATGCAATAAGAGAATTCAGTTCAGTGAAATAACTTATTGTAGAAATACGACGTCAAAGTTTGTGAACATTTCAACAATTAAATGTGTAACAACAAATGCACATAGATACCTAAAAATACACATATGACCTCTAAATTATGTCCTTTCATATGGCATAAAGTATAAGAGAACAAACTGAAAAGTAAAAATATCAAACATATTTTGTGAAGCATAAATGAGTGTAGTTTTTAGTAAATTGTTATAATATGACGGAACTATTCCCCGGAACATTTGTGATAGTGACGCAGGGAGAACAATTATCACTCCTTTGCACAAATGAACCAGAACGTAGACTGACATTGACAGGTGGTGATTACGCGTTGGGATTACAACAGGGTTGCGTTTTAAAGGCCTTTTGCTGGACAATAACAAGTATTGCCCGACTCAGCTCCAACGTTTTGGTCGACTTCCAGTCATTTCAATTCCCCCGATGTCCCTTTTGCAAACACTTCCTCACGACAAAATTAAACACCGTTTCGATAATCCATGGGAGAAAAAAAATGGTATCGCACTGGACAGGTTAGCGGTTGATTACAATGTAGACACGCACATTTCGGATAGTTACTCCAGGCACATTTCTTGGACTGCATTAATCGGTTTAATTGGTGTGGCAGTAGCGCTAATTGGTATCCTATTAGAGATGTATCGTAAAAAGATAATTACTATCCCAACATGGGCCATGAAACCCTCGAGGAACCCGCGGGTAGCTTAGATTTACAAGATATCTCCCGCAGAGACATGGGCGTAGCCGCGTCTAATCTACTGGAAACATGGCAAACTGGTAGCGGTGATCGAAGTGATCACTAAATTGTTAGTATTGTAGTGTAGATTGTTCTGCCTAAAACATGGCAGCCGACCAAAAGCGGCAAACCTGTAGTTCGTTTGTCAGCTTGATGTTGCAATTGTATAATGCTGTTTTACTTGTATTGTACACGTTTAGAGTGAAGAAAACAAATTGGTTGCGGTGTAACAATATATTGGCTATGTTTACACTTAATCATGTTTTGATTGGAGTGTCAATCTTGCGAATGTCAAACAGTTGACCAAGACACATTATGCAATGATGTTTGGTTTCTAAAGAAATGCTAGGTGTTCTTAACAGTTAAGTTACGCACTACAGATGTTGCCATATTATTATGATTAGTATGTATGCATGATGATTTCGGTACCAATAAGACCGATTGTATTTGAATGTCATTTAGACATCTCGTTGGTTGCTATGTTCTTATTTTATGCATGCAATAGTATTGTTAGTTTTGGAAAGCATCCTTTACGGTTGTCATAAGGGTTTTTTCTAAGTTAGATGTAGATTGTCAGAAGTTAGTACGTTTGTATACGCTTGCGTTTCCAATCTGTTATTATTTTATTTGTGAGTTTAAGAATGTGTCTTAAACTAGAAATGTGTATGGTATGTAACAAACCTGCATGTATTGGCTAATTTAGTTAATTATTATTATTATATTAGCTATTAGAAATTATTATATACATTTAGTTATTAGGGTCGGGGAAGTATGCAAATATATGCATACCCCCATACGTTGTCAGTACATCCTCATCCCCACAGTATGACGACATGAAATAACGCATGCGTAGATGCATAATGCCTCAAACCCTTTTACTGTGCATTTGGATATTTTACTTGTTAAACTCTGAATTATAGACGATTCTTGGGCGTGGTTTCCCACCAGGGCAAATTGTTTTAAAAGAGGCGGATTTTAGAATATCGAGGAGGGCGGCACGGTTTACACCGAAAAAGAGACTTTGGCGCTCTCCACGGAAAACTAGGAAAACGTTTCCCCACTTTTGATTAAACGAAATTTCGGCAATTGTATATCACGGTGATATATAGCTTGCTTAATTTTGACTTCAAAAATCCGGACACTATTTAAATGTCAAAGTCGGAACACGGAGAGAGAGAGAGAGATATATAGAGAAAGAGAGAGAGAAGAGAGAGAGAGAGAGAGAGAGAGAGAGAGAGAGAGAGAGAGAGAGAGAGAGAGAGAGAGAGAGAGAGAGAGAGAGAGAGAAGAGAGGAGAGAGAGAGAGAGAGAGAGAGAAACAAGTGATGTTACACCTCTATTGAGGCATTCATAGCACAAGCTCTCGGCGTCCTCATAGCAGGATATTATACGTGTGACGGTCCGATATTGCACAAACAACAAATCGGCACCTATCATTTCTAAGTTCTTTATTGTGGTCTTACTGTTGGATTCATTCAAGTAGAATGGGAAAATAAAACCTAAACAAAACAAACAGTGTTACTAACAATACAAATATACATAGACACAATTTTATGTATATAGTCAAACACACTTGACAGGTGTCACAGACATAGTTCATCTCATAACGTTGGAGAAACTTGTTAATCGATGATTATAATTATTTAAATGTAATTATAACCGACACTTGGTAATTAAATCATGAAAATGAAGTTTCACAAAATAAAGACTATAATAATATTCATCACCACTGGTGCTGCCATATTGTGGTTGGTAACAACATTAAAATGTAAATTAACATATGTAACTTCTCTTAATTAGCCTGTCTATGCATATTATAATATAATTATGAATATATGCATGCGTCCAAACTACTACCTTACATACGTAGAGCATGTGTATAATGCAGCTTGTAACTCTGACACAAAATGATCACTATATTTTACATGCATAATGATGACGTGGTAACTGGCTTAGTAATATATCTCAGATATGGGGGGCATACCAACGAATGGATTCATACGCAATTGATACTGATTGTAGTCCTGCTTGAAAGAACTGCATTGTGCAGTTTTTGTAAATTCCTGGAAGCAATGAATGTATAGGACTGGTTGAGTAGAAATTATATTTTAGTGCAGCATGGCATCAGAGCTGTGAAATAATGCATTTGTCAGACAGTGACCAGGCACTTATGCATACAGGTGTAGTTGGGGACATAGCACCAAATGGATAGTAGTCATGCTTAAAGAACTACATTGTGCACTTTTTGTAAGTTTCTGGAAGCACTAAATGTAGGACTGGTTGAATGGAAATTATATTTCTGCATAGCGTAATATCACAGCTGCGAAATAATTATATTTGTCAGACAGTGAAAAAATGCGTATGTATGCAGGTGTCAACATCGGCAATCGGCCGCTGATTGAAGCTAAAGTGAAGAGGTGTCAGGTTAGAGACTGGATTGTAGGAGAAAGAGATATGTCATTTTCACGGATTTTTTACATGACATATGTACTATGAACGGGCTGGTCCCGGAAATATGGCGCTTTATAAATGCTTGTAATAATTTTTGTTTATACTGGAGACTAATTAATGTCTGAAATGTTCAATACCATGGATTAATAATCCTAGCTAATGGGAAATCAAAGAAACGGTACAGTTGCCGCCTATAGGAAATTAATTGGTGGTATCTACCCAGTTCGTCCTAGAGGTGTCAACATGCAGGGGCAATCGCTGGCTGATTGAAGCAGAAATGTAGGGGCTTTAGGTTAGAGATTGGATTGTAGGAGAAAGAGATGTCATTTTCACGAATTTTATATATGACGTGTCATGTGTGAATTGAGGCTACCCAGCAAACATACAAGTATTGGGCCAATGCTACCGTTATACTGGCGAGTACCGTTTGTACCGGCAACGGTACAAACGGTACTGAGCCAGTACACTGGACACACCATGATAAAAGTCGATGTACTTGCCTGTATCGGCCCAGCATTGGCCCACTTGTATCGGCCCAGCATTGGCCCGATACCAACATTGTTCCGCAAGATGTCGCAGGGGACGTTTTTCATGGCGCCACCTAGGGAATGCAATTTTACCGCCAAATTGAGAGGTTTGAGTTCGACGCGCAGACGCCATTTTTGTGAAAGATTTGGAAGTGGGATTTGTTCAGGTAAGTTGCAATGATTAATAAAATCACGTAATTTTTATTGTGATATGATGCTTAATTGTGAATGCAAATAATTGTACAGTTGTGCCTATATTAGTGTTTTAATTGAGAATTGGCATCTGCATTTATAGGCCGGTAGATACTAGATTAGTGCTTTTACTAGTCTAGTGGATCACTTCGTCGGAGTCGGTTTCTGCGTACGTCTTTAGACTTTACCGCGTCAAAAAATTCGAAAACACCCACTTATTTCTATATCACCAGATTCAAAATTCGAATTAACTGATGACGTACGACAACACGCAACGCATTCACTAAACAACAACGGGCTAATTTTTCTTTGGTGATTAACGTGAACAATTAAGTGCTGGATCCAATGGCAATGATTCATGCCATGGCTCAGTCACTTCATTGCTTATGAATATAACAAATTGGTGCGGATCACATCTCTCCAATTTTTGAATGCATGGGCGTCGATCGGTGGGACATATGAGGTGGATCACGCGTCCTCAACCTTGTCAATTAAAAACAAAACAGGTTTTTGGTCATATAGCGCGAGCTAGACTGATCCCTCTCCTAAAAGCCCCTATAACTATAATATTATAATCATATACATGACATAAGTAGGTTGACATGCATTCTAAGTTTGACCTAGGTTTAACATGCATAATGGTATTAATTCCTATTAATTATATCATTTACACGAATTAGGAACTTGGCAGTTGTAGTTCGGAGGCAAACTCACTAATATAATGACTTACATGCTATGTAAACTTTTTGTATGTGGTTATGACAGCATAACTTATTTACTTGACGTACATTTCGTACTTACCTATTAATAGTGTAATTTATTAAAACAAATCCACACTGTACTTCAGAGGGATTACAAATATCGGATTCACATATAAACATTAATTGATATTAATGTGACCTAGCATCAAGTTTTGCTACAACCTACAGATTGACCTGCTATTTTTCTTCTGAATTATATTTGGAAAATTATTGCGTTATTTAGTTATAATTAATTAATTAATACATGTGCACACGAACCTTTACAGTGTGAAAAACAGACAAAACGAGATATCATAAAAAGGCAATTTATTATTTTATTTTAAACAGTGCTGCAAACCGTTCATAATGTCACCAAGGTTAACATTAAAAGAGCAGAATATTATATAAATGTTTATAATAGATCACATGCTTAAGTCTGTGCAGCATTCACTGAAGTATACTCACACATCATGATGGTAATATGTGTAAATCCTATGTTTTTTTCCATGATAGGTAATGTGCATAAGTCCATGTTATAAACTTATATGCACTGAAGTAAACTTCATAAATTAATTAATTACAGTCACCAATATGCATTAAAGAATAGTTTGTAGCTTCATTATAGGTAATGACTAACGTGATTTAAGTCCAAGCAATAAGCATTGAAGTTCAGAATTTCTCTGTGAAAGTCCATTGCGAACTCTCCAACAATTCCCAAGATCATACTGCAATGTTCGTCAAGTGTATACACCGTTATTGCATATAAATTCAAGTTGACCAACGAATATGAAGCGACTACGATGCCAGACACTTCTCTCGAGATCAAAGAGTGTTGTCAGTTCTTTAGAAGTGAACCCATGCGAGCATTGCCATCATTGATATTCACACAGGTTTCACTATAGGTAATGTGCATAAGTCCATGCGATATGCATTGAAGTTCACAATTTCTCTGTGATAGTCCATGGGGAACTCTCCAAGTTGCTGATGAGCCGACACTCATGCCAGGAGCAATGTCTACAATACAAAAATATTTCACATTTAAAATACTACACAAAATGGCAAATATTATTAATAACATCAACAAAATAGATAGTCAACATAACTGTAAACTTAATGGTAAAATGAAAAAAATTGAATTACAGGTATTGAGTGGTGTGTATTAAAGTGGAAATATTAACTGTCTGTACTTTCTATCATAAAATAGTAATACTGACACACTAACAATATACATGTATTAAGTTCTGTTTACACAATTTACAAAAAAAAACTGTTTAAGATGTGGATTGATCAGATTAATAATGTTTTCCTGTAGTGATTAAAATGGAAGTAGGTCGCAGTCACAGGTAATCGTGATGACCTGCCCTGATGCCGTAAATTTAACTGTTTTGAAATGTTGTTTGTTTTTCTTAAAACACTGATTTGCACACAACATAGATAATTATGTTGTGTCTAATTTCTTATCAGAAACAAGAGTTTTTATGTAGCCTAAATAAATACCTAGTAAACGGTGTGGGTATATGCTGACAGAAAGTGCATGAATTTATAAGTATTTCATTCATAACATACTTCCAGTTCCCCACACACCCACTCTACCACTCACAAATATACAACACACATACACATAGACACACGCTTACACACACGCATACATATCCATACACATATACAATTATCATAAAGGCAGAAAATAAACACATTTGGTACTCACCCAACACTACATGGTCACTCGGTAATGCTGAAGAACTTCTTATGTCTTCTAGTGAATGCAACATACCAAATCCAAACGGCCATTTTCCAAAATGGTGGTATATGGTAAACTTGGAGTAAATAGAAGAATGTCAAGGTCAAGGAATACCATAAATATTGTCAATACAATGTTGTGAATAAATTTCTTGCTTAGTTGGTTTATGGGTTATTCATATTTTCTATTGTTTCAGTACTAATAATGCACCATAAACATAACTTCCAATACTAGCCAATAAGAGCAGTACTATTTGTGAATCACATAGACATAGTGTCAAATATCACTATCCCAGGCGGGAAACTTCCCGCTGAATGGTGTTGATTCACCACCCACAAAGCACAGGAAACTTGATGGATTTTGATGTTACAGCACAATAATATATGATACAATTAATATAAAAAACCCAGTTATAACAGTGAGTGTGTTCAGCTGTGCTGGCACTATTATAAGTGATAGGTGTGTTTAACGATAACATTATATTATTTGTTATTGTATGTTATGTTTCAGTTGTACTTGTTGATAGTAACTTTAGGAGACATGTTGACTTGAAATTAAGCTGTATTTAGTGTATTTGCAAACAGCTTGGGTGAAATACTGTTATTAATTTAAAAGAATTCAGTGCAATTAATTAGTTTATTTGTCACTAGGTATTTTATTGCAGGTGTCTTTATTGTTTTAATATTATATTACAATTACTTTTTAATTTTACAACAGTAATCAATTATATTAAATCAGTTACAACACATTATCACATACCCACAGTATTTCCCTACAAGTGAAAATTGGTGTGTGTTTCTGTGGAATTAGTCTAAGTGGATAGTGTGTTTCTTTGGAGATCTCTACTATACTGAATTAAACTTACAAAGTAAATTTTGAGTATCAAATAAAAATCTGGTCTCGATTGATATCGAAGAATTCTGGTATCGAACCAACAATATATCGATCGATGTCGTAGAATTCTGGTATCAAGCCAGCACTACTTCTGTTGCATACTGTGCTTCTACTGGGAACTGTGTTCTATATGAATATTAGACTAATAACGTAAGTATCGAGTATCAAGTATCGAACAGAATTCAGGTATTGATCGGTATTGAACAAATCCTGGCACTATGCATAGGAAAAGGTAGTAACTAAGTAAGGTATTATATTTCTTAAAACCAGAGGATTCCTGCACTTTGTCTAACTTGACCCCATTTGTGTGATGATTCTTTATAGCTAAAAGGTCCTACACTGACACCCCTGTAACATCTCCACCTTGATCATGCTATGAATCAAGCAACTAGTTATAATCCATTCAACTCCATTGTAGAAAACCAATTACATGAAATTCTTTATAATAAGTTGATTACATCCAGATATGTGAAATATGAGCTTTTGGACTTTCCATGTCAAATCAATCAAGAATTTACATGACCGTCTTCAATTTTGATGACATTTGGTGTGTATGTTTCAGGGGCTATTCTGAGGAATCCATTCCTCCAGGATACAGATACGGAGAAAACCATTCAAAAAGTTAAGATCGTGTAATTCCAATGTAGGTGTTGTAAGTAATTTACGTCCATCAATAACATAATATAATTATACATCCCGTTTTATATATATCTACATATATATATATATATATATATATATATATATATATATATATATATATATATATATTGATGAACGTAAATTACTTACAACACGTACATTGGAATTTCACAATGATGGCTTGTGTATTAACATCAACACATCATGTAAGCAGTGAAACACTGTTAAAACATCAAACACAATTTAATTGTCAGGACAAATATTCATATCTTTAAAGATTCCTTTCAATCATTCACACACTAATATATATATATATATATATATATATATATATATATATATATATATACTATAATTACTATAATTATCTGTATGTAACTGCATCACTTATAAATATATTCAACCACACTCTGACTATTTAATATTGACTATTAAACTCAACATGGTATATTATAAGTAATAGAGGGGCATTGCCTAATAGAGGCCAACCCCCTATTTTATAACGTGAAACAGTACAGTGAAATTTTTACTTTAGCAGTAATGGTATCTAGTAAAACAACATATGGTGCTGCTTACTTGTATTACTGAATCACTCAAGAGAAACACAACAAATTTGATGGATTTAAGCAACCCGGACCGGATTTGACTAGACACAAATTTGAAATTGTCGTTTATGTTACAACTTCCAGACGAATCGACTGCTCCCTCGGAGTTCGACTGTTGTCAACTAACTTAGATAACAGTCTACGTTTATTGTATATATGTGTATATATGTGTATATATATATATATATATATATATATATATATATATATATATATATATATATGTATATATCTCTGGCACTAACATGTTCACTTTCTACCACTAACACTAACTAACATATATCAACTACGAAATGTTAACAACTACAATCTAGGTCATATATCTTGAGTAAAACGTTACTCTGGGATGCGGTCTTGGTCGTCGTTGTCACCGTTTCACTGAGATCAGACGGGCGGAAGGGATTTTCAAAACCTGAACGCTGCCAAACGAGACATCGCTAGGGCGATAAAGTCGTAGACTAGCTCGATTAACTCGAACATCGCGACGACAGAGACGCCGAGCCAAAGACCTCCTTGACCGCCGTAATCAGCGAGAAGATCAAACACCTACAAGATCACGATGGTGAACACAACGGTGTGAGTGAGTGAGTGAGTGAGTGAGTGAGTGAGTGAGTGTGTGTGTGTGTGTGTGTGTGTGTGTGTGTGTGTGTGTGTGTGTGTGTGTGTGTGTGTGTGTGTGTGTGTGTGTGTGTGTGTGTGTGTGTGTGTGTGTGTGTGTGGCGTGTGTGAGCGTGTGTGAGCGTGTGTGCGTGTGAACTTGTATGCGTGTGATTTGTTGTGTACGTGAGGGTTTTGGCGTGTGTATGTAATATGTGTAAACGGTATGCGTGAGTAGTTTTGTGTTCCCCAAATACAATCGTACGTTTGAAAAGGGCATACGTATGAAAAGGGCAACACGCACACGCACAAGCAAACGCACACGCACACGCTCACATGCATACACATGTATACACATACAAACATATACAGAAGAGTGTATGAGTAACCCATATATTACTATGTTAGTCAATAATGATATAAAGTAAAACGCAAAGGAATGCCTTATCAATATAATAAACAAAATAGCAAATGATTTGTCAATTTCTAAATATTTGGGTAGGTCGTTCGTCCACATTAGCCATCCAATGTATGTGCTATTGATGAACTTACCGAATACGACTGCTCTGTGCGAAGTTCTTCGTAGTGAAGCGATTCAAAGTAGACTTGTAGGGCGAGGACATTGCGTCTGAAAAGACGCAAGCATTTAATGGACAAAGAACGTTTCCTTAAGAAACAACCTTAATTTTATTATCTCGCCGCGTACTAGAAAGAATACAATCGAAGTGTGACCAAGACGATTCCTGAACCTAGAGGGCTTAGATATGAAAACTGCCCGATAGAGTGTAGGTTGACAATATTAAAGGCTATAGGAGACGGAGGGGAGACCGTATATAATTATTTAAAATATTTAGTGGCGGTGAAGATATTAATACAATATTTTCAAAAATTAAAGTAAACAGTAGAACCAGAGAACACCGTATATTATTAGCTAAATGTATTAATTAGTTAAATATATTAATAAGACATTGTTTTTAAAAAATTACAGAAAACGGCAGAACCAGAGACCATTGTGTATAAGTTAAAATATTAGTTAAACAATGCAGAAAACATATGATACAATGCCCACCTTTAGAAGAAAAGAAAAAAACATGAATGATTGAAACAAACAATCTAATGATATCTAACAAGGGTGGGCTATGCACGGGTACACGCCTCTTGTTAGGTGCGTTGATCAAAATTTCGATTGATAAATCCCAGGTTCAAATGAAATGTTGGTCACCGGACGTGGCCTGTGTCTTTCAGAATCCGTTGTTCCTTTATATCCGGTTTCAATGACAGGTGAAATAAAAGATCCTACGCCGGAAAGTGGATCTCATTGTCCTCAGTCTAAAACAGTGCTCCAGTTTAAAGGCGAGTACAGGTGGACATTCCATAGACTTATTTCCATGTACTGATTTATCTAATCTTATTTATTTACAAATTATTAATTTTACCACATTGTGTCTTATCAAAGCACCTTTTAAGGAATATTACTGGCTTATTTATTTAATTAATTATTTATTTATTATTTAAAGTACTTATTTATATACATAATTTATTGACTTTACCAATTTTAGTGCTGATTAGTATTATTACCATTTTAATGGATCTTATTAACCGTATATATTATGGATCACCAATCTAATTACTGTCATTTTACTGTGTAACTCAAGCACAATTTCCGTTTTTAAAATGATGTGTTAAATGGACAATAAAATATCTTGAATCTTGAATCTTGAAATTGTTTGAGGCTTTGTACTTCACGTGTTTTCCGAAGCGTGAACGTTTCGACAACAATCTGGTTAAATTTAGTTAAATATATCACCTTCCACTTATACATCCAATCACGCCAAACCATTGATATTCCTACACTAGCCACTAAATCAATACGGAAGATTTTCCAAAGTAACTCTCAAAAGTCAATATTTGCGTAGTGAACATATACATTTTACTTTAATACTGTGTATTTTAAGATAACTTCACATGAAATCATCTCATCGCAGTGATCCCAGCCAGTGCAAGTATGTGTACGTACTTCACAAATTTGATTTGTTCTTCAGATGTAAGTTTTCCCATGTAAGCTGACCGCTTAAGTAGATCTGCCAGAATATCGTCCTGTTTATAAAAAAAGTATGTCACTGAATATATATATATATATATATATATATACATATATATATATATATAAGTATCACACGGACACGAATCGCGCACTGATTAACTCATTCTCTGGTTCACTCGCCCATTTACTCGTTTGCTCACTCATTCACTCAGTCAATTATATAGTCATACCCCTACTGACCAATTCAACCATTCAATTAATTATTTATTACTCATAAACTATGCTTACAATTTAACACTACTACTTTTAAATACATATATATATATATATATATATATATACATATATATGTGTGCGTGTGTGTGTTTATTTATGTGTGGTTTTACATTACCGGGGCAATTTGAAGATTGCACAGGGATGCTTAGGCTAACATACGTATTTATAACTCCACCAAGTAGTTTCCTGCCTAAGAGCGCAGTGGCTAAGGAGAAGAGCTTCTGATTCTCGACTAAGAGGACCCGGGTTCGAATCCTATGCGGCGATGTTAAAACCTCGGGCAAGTTTTTTCACTCTACATTGCTCCAGTTCACTCAGCTGTATACATGAGTACCTGACTATAGACCGTGTTGGATATGTGTACTAGCAGCCTTCGCGCATTAATTGTAGCATATGGCTGGATGCCTCCCAGAGTTGTACAGATGGTGCTTCATTGAACAGGTATATCAGGAAAGTAAACTGTAAAGCGTATGGAGCAATCCTCAGGATTGGATACTGCGCTATATAAGTAATTACCTTTAAGTGTAAGTTATACTTTTTATGGTTTCGTAACCGCAAAGTTCGTTCTAAGTTGCAACATTGCAAAAATTAATTTGTTCTATTTGCCAAACGTTTACAAACTTGAACAGACGTTTCCGTGCCCATGTGTGGCATACGCTTTGAAAGCTATTTACAGCATGCAATCTTACAGCCGCAGCGCGCATGAATACGTTGTGAGAAAATTGAGTGTGCAGCGACAATTAACGAAGGCCTACTTTAGTTTGGAAATTCGATTGGAGTTCAGCATGAATGTTGCTACCGGATAAGACTAAATGCATACGATTACACAACGTTTGAGATACGTTTCCGAATCCGAGCGATTTTCCTGCAGAACTTTCGGCGTCCTTACGACACCGAAAGCTCCGTAGGAGAATCGCAAGGATTCGAAAAGGTATCTCAAACTTTATGAAATACTATGGATTGGATTTGTTTTACCCTACCTTAAGATACCTTAGGATGGTTCTGATCGTAGGATTCTGTGTTCCTCTGTGATCAGCACTTCATTTTCATAATCTATTAATATGAGATCGCGTGTTCCGGTTCGATTGTTAGTTATTCTTAACAGTGCTTCAAAGTCATATACAATATCCTGGGTATACCAGAATTTGTTTAGTCGCGTTTTAAATAATTGTAGGGATTTAGCTGCTGATGTTGCTGTAGTATATATATATATATATATATATATATATGTATACATATTTCTTAACTGTATATATTTTCTTAACTGTATAAAGTGTTATCGGAGCGGATTTAATTGGAAATACAGACCACGAGATGTATTTTGTTTCGTGTGTACGAGTTTAGAAATTTCAAATATGGCTGTGCCCATGGACACCGAAGGCGAACGAAGTCGCTCGTTGTTTCAACTCATTACTCATTTGTTTTTGTTTTTTACTCATATATATATATATATATATATATATATATATATATATATATATATATATATATTATGATATATACAAAACAAATCGCAGCGCAAAAAAGGAAGCGAGTATGTTAAACATTACATACTGCGAGAAAAAAACAAATATCTAGGAAAGGAAAAAAGAAACAGGTCACAGACGTGACTGAAATAGTCAGAAGAAGAAACTGGACATGGGCGGGACATGTCACCAGAATACGTTATAGTCGATCAATAAAGCGTATCGAGATGCAGAGACGAACTTAACGAATGGTGGAAGGGTACCATTGGTCAAGAGAAAAGCGCAGAACAGACATATGTGGAAACAATATGTTAGGCTTTCGAAAGTCCACACGGGACACTACGGATGCAAATAATGACAACACACACACACACACACACACACACACACACACACACACACACACACACACACACACACACACACACACACACACACACACACACATACACACACAATACACACACACACACTACACACACACACACACACCCACACACACACATCACACACACACACACACACACACTCACACACACAAAACACACACACACACACACACACACACATACATACACACACATATATATATATGTGTGTGTGTGTGTGTGTGTGTGTGTTGTGTGTGTGTGTGTGTGTGTTGTGTGTGTGTGTGTGTGTATACAGTAATAAATAACCCACTTTCGATGCAGAAATAGAAGGAATACCTGAACGACAAACGACGGCCAGGCTGATTTTGAAATGGAGTAGGTGTATTCCACTTCGCTGTAAGACACAGAAAGTGCATACATCACACCACCAATCTTCATAAATATGCATCATTTACATAGTATGTGCATTGTTCTAAATACAAACATGAACGCAGAAGAGATTCTACACACACCCGCATCTTTACACACGTCAGACGTATTTCCATGAGTGTCAACTACGCATTTGTCACTCACTCCTCGTTAATGATAATAATAATAATAATAATGTATGTCTAATATAACATCCCATCCAAACAATTATTCTGAGCCGCTTTACAGTGATTATTCCAATTAAGTAAAAATAATAATAATAATAAATACTAAGCTAATACAATACTACTTTGAATCATTCCTGCTAAAAAAAAAATATGTTCCGTTAATTCACCGACATAAATAAGCAAACAACTGCACAGTGCAATTAAATCGTATACATATATAATAACTAAAATAATTAGTTAATTAAAATAAATAGATGAATAGCTGACAAATTAAATATGATCTTCGAATGTCAAAATTATATTAATTTGCCCCCCCCCCATAGCAACTCCACACATTAATTTGTTGACATATTTCCTTTCTTCTGTGCTACCTTTAATTCCTTCCAATTCCACCCGGTCACACCCTTACATCCACTATCTCACCCGGTCACACCCTTACATCCACTATCTCACCCGGTCACACCCTTACATCCACTATCTCACCCGGTCACTCCCTTACATCCACTATCTCACCCGGTCACACCCTTACATCCACTATCTCACCCGGTCACTCCCTTACATCCACTATCTCACCCGGTCACACCCTTACATCCACTATCTCACCCGGTCACACCCTTACATCCACTATCTCACCCGGTCACACCCTTACATCCACTATCTCACCCGGTCACTCCCTTACATCCACTATCTCACCCGGTCACACCCTTACATCCACTATCTCACCCGGTCACTCCCTTACATCCACTATCTCACCCTGTCACTCCCTTACATCCACTATCTCACCCGGTCACTCCCTTACATCCACTATCCCTGTCATACCCTTACTTCCACTATCTCACCCTGTCACACCCTTACATCCACTATCTCAACGGTCACACCCTTACATCCACTATCTCACCCGGTCACACCCTTACTACCACTATCTCACCCTGTCACACCCTTACTTCCACTATCTCACCCGGTCACACCCTTACTTCCACTATCTCACTCACACTTACATTTACTCTTACACATACACTTACACGTACACGGTACACGGACACGACACGTACGCGTACACGTACACGTACACGTACACTTACACTTACACACTCGCCTACCTGTTTAACACCCACTCCCAAACCCACCCATTGTTACTCACTCAATCACTCACTAACCCACCCATTGTCTCACTCACTCTATCACTCTTTCACTCAGTCACTCGCTCGCTCACACGCTCACTATCTCACTCACTCACTCATCCACCAACCCAATCACTCACTCACTCGCTCACTCACTCACTCGCTCGCTCGCTCGCTCACTCGCTCACTATCTAACTCACCCACTCATCCATACACCCACCAACCCCCACTCACTCACTCACTCACTCAATCACTCACTCACTTACTCACTCATTTACTCACTCAATCATTCGCGCAATCTCTCAATCACTCAATCATTCCATCACTCAGTCACTCAATCGTTCAATCACTCAAATCACTCACTCACTCACACAACCAAACAACATCACTCACCCACTCACGATCCCACCCATTCACTCATTCACTGACCCAATCACGATGTCATCATCTCACAAGTGAGCACGTGATCATACCTGCATGTAGGTCGACACATATCTGAACACTACACACTCGCCTACCCGTTTAACACCCACTCCCAAACCAACCCAATGTTACTCACTCAATCACTCACTAAGCCACCCATTGTCTCACTCATTCTATCACTCTTTCACTCTTTCACTCAGTCACTCAGTCACTCTTTCACTCTTTCAGTCACTCACTCAGTCACTCTCTCGCTCACTCGCTCACTATCTCACTCACTCACTTACTCATCCATCCACCAACCCAATCACTCACTCACTCACTCGCTCACTCGCTCACTATCTGACTCACCCACTCATCCATCCACCAACCCACTCACTCACTCACGCACTCACTCACTCACTCACTCACTCACTTACTCACTCATTTACTCACTCAATCATTCGCGCAATCACTCAATCACTCAATCATTCCATCACTCAGTCACTCAATCGTTCAATCACTCAATCACTCACTCATTCACACAACCATACAACATCACTCACCCATTCACGATCCCACCCATTCACTCATTCACTCACTCAATCACGATGTCATCATCTCAAAAGTGAGCACGTGATCATACCTGCATGTAGGTCGACACATATCTGAACACAGCACATTGTCATTTTTTGACACCAGTTCGATTTCTTCTGCGCACGTCATGGATTCATCTACAAACACAACACAACTAACCAAGTCATCGAGTACGTTTAAACATTCGCGTATGACGTATACTTGTTAGATTAACATTCTAATAAATGTAGTCCGGCTGAGTTCAAACACCAATATAATTATTAGGCGGTCTTTTCAACTCGCTATTCAAATAAATGTCGCTAACTCCGGCTGAGTTCAGACACCATTATAACTATTAGGCGGTCTTTTCAGCTCACTGCGTCTGCTGTCAGACAGAGACTCGTCGTCACAGGGCAGGAGTTGGTCCACCTCGATGACGTCGTACGCCGTTATATTGCCGCCGGACGGGAGCCGTGCTGTGTAGCACGAACATTCTCTCATTACTTGTAGTTGGACACATGTCTTCATGCAGGCCTGGAAATCACCAGTACAAAAAGTAGTAAATGCACGATAAATTAAACCAATACAAAAGGTTAGTCAATAATCGTATTGATTCTAATAAAGGTAGATTAATCTGATTCTAATGCGTTTTCCATCATAGCATTTATTACCTGCAAGAGGAACCCCGATGATAGTTTCTCTAAGTGAAAAGTGGAAATTGAATCCGACTGTGTGCACCAGTTGGTTCTTGTGACTTATTGTAATTCTTATCAGATGACATCCTGGTGCGTAATTAATAACTACGTTAATTTATTTTGTGGATCAATATATGTTTAACGGGGACACACCTTCACAGTCTACTGAAACGTAACAAGGAGACTTACCTGTACGCTGTACTCAACCGTCGGCATGTCATAGACGAAAGCGTTCCGTTGATAATTTTCTTTTGTCGTAAACGTGGCACAGTTGCTATGAGGGTGACGCATGCGCGTAGTCTTGCGCTGACATCAAAACAGACATTCTTATTTAGACACTATGATATTTACAAATATCAGAATAGTGACCAAGTTAACATAATAGACGGATTACTTGCCAGGTTGTATGCAACCTTCGAAATGACATTGGCATTCATTTTGAAAGTCGCAAAGTCAAAATAGTATGTTATTTATCAGGTATGATTTACTGTTGTATTGTATGTGACCATGTTTTGAAGTTATCGTATACACTTAAATGACTCGACGTCAAGTTTGGTTTTCTCGAAATGTGTTGACATAGCACTTATCACGAATATAGCTGTTCCTGCACCAGAGCATGTCTACAAGGTTAGCGTTTGGGTTTTAGGTCGAAACAAGCTCCAGAAGGAGTTATTGTGCGATATGCCGATGTCATCATAGAAGAACAAACAATTATGTTACGGTTCCACACGAATTCAATTTTGTTGACAACATTAAGACAAAAAAATATGACGGATTCGGCACTTTCGCTGATATATTCAACTTTGAGAAAAAATCGTATAATTCATGATATCAGCAGACAATGGAATATTGATTGTATGAAACCTAACAATTTAAATCAGTGCGCGCTATTCCGACGGTCTCCGGTCGCTCAATCGGCTCGGTAAGGGACCCTTCTTTTGCTGCGCGAGTTCAGTCCTGATATGATGCATTTTTGAATATTTATTTTATATTTAACAAAGAAATATAATCCGAGTGATTTTATACAAACATGACATGAGGCACGAAATTATGCGAAGTTCCGCAAACATGCCAAAACCAAAGCTGATGTTTGGCTTATGTTTTTTTAGCAAAGCTGTTTTCGTATGGAACCATAAGATAATGGTAATTACTATTTGTATGATAACAGAATATCGTACAGCAATTCATTCGGATGCTCGTTTCAGCCACAAAAACAAACAGCCTTGTAGACACGCTCCGGTGCATGGAATGCTATATACGTGATGCGATCATTACAGCGTTGTGCAAGGACACAGCAGCAGGAGGAGGAACAGGTTCACGAGGAGGGGAAGTAGGAGGAGAAGGAACAAGAGAATGATATATATTTCATTGCAGTAATATGTTTACTAACTCACCTGTTTAAGACCGACAAACGTGTTGGTGCCCGGACCGATGCTGATGCCGTCATCTTCCGGGAACGGCATCGACCTCTGGTCGTGGACAACGAGTCTCAAACCGGCCGAGTCTGATACCGACATCAAGCTGCTGAACGTACATTCTCATAGACAGGCCTGGAAAATACATGTTGTCGGGTGTAGACAGACAGGCACATCGACGGGTACAGGGTACTAACGAGCGATGTGACCGTTCACAAGCCTTGAATTAGCAAGATAGATCGATAGATGGGTAGAGAGAGAAAAGAGACATATAATAATGTACAATATATATATATATATATATATATATATATATATATATATATATATATATATATATATATATATAGATGTATATATGTGTACACACATGTGTATATATATATATATATATATATATATATATAAATGAGATAGAAGTGAGGGAGAGAGGGGACATATATATATATATATATATATATATATATATATATATATATATATATATATATATATATATATATAGCGAAAGAGAGAGAAGAGAGAGAGAGAGACAAACACATTGCAAGTACCGAGACAGAGATAGATTGACAGAGATTGACAGAGATTGACATATATTAATATATATATATATATATATATATATATATATATATATATATATATATATATAAACGCATTGCTCTGTCCGGTTAGATAGGAACACTAGCATGCCGACAGAGACAGACGTATTAACATATATATTCATTCAGGCACATTGAGAGTACTCCAGATACGCAAGTATAGTTCTAGAGAGTCACATACAAAAGCAGAAACAAGCACATTGACATGCATAGAGTGATACGCCCAAAGACAAACCAAGAGAGACAGAAGTATTGACATATTTAGAGAGACAGTTGCCTAGCAACCAGTGGAGACTATACACATTGACCTACACAGAGACACATACACACTGAAACATTGGCAAACCTACAATTGAGACAAGAGATACATGAATAGTTACACATTGACAGGCCCAGACCATAGAGACAAAACGTATTGATGCATATAGAGAGACAGACGCCTCAACAAGTTTAGAGAGACGTATACATTATGAAATCTAGAGACAGACACATCGAAAGATCTACAGAGACTGACACCTTGGTAGCACAACACGTACTGATACAACGATATAGCTGGATTGAAAACATAGGTCCGGTGCGAGTGGTGGTGAGACTCACCGTACAGAGGTCCGGTGCGAGTGGCGGTGAGACTCACCGTACATAGGTCCGGTGCGAGTGGTGGTGAGACTCACTGTACATAGGTCCGGTGCGAGTGGTGGTGAGACTCACTGTACATAGGTCCGGTGCGAGTGGTGGTGAGACTCACCGTACATTGGTCCGGTGCGAGTGGTGGTGAGACTCACTGTACATTGGTAGGGTGCGAGTGGTGGTGAGACTCACCGTACATTGGTCCGGTGCGAGTGGTGGTGAGACTCACTGTACATAGGTCCGGTGCGAGTGGTGGTGAGACTCACTGTACATAGGTCCGGTGCGAGTGGTGGTGAGACTCACCGTACATTGGTCCGGTGCGAGTGGTGGTGAGACTCACTGTACATTGGTAGGGTGCGAGTGGTGGTGAGACTCACCGTACATTGGTCCGGTGCGAGTGGTGGTGAGACTCACTGTACATTGGTAGGGTGCGAGTGGTGGTGAGACTCACCGTACATAGGTCCGGTGCGAGTGGTGGTGAGACACACCGTACATTGGTCCGGTGCGAGTGGTGGTGAGACACACCGTACATTGGTCCGGTGCGAGTGGTGGTGAGACTCACTGTACATAGGTCCGGTGCGAGTGGTGGTGAGACTCACTGTACATTGGTCCGGTGCGAGTGGTGGTGAGACTCACCGTACATTGGTCCGGTGCGAGTGGTGGTGAGACTCACTGTACATTGGTAGGGTGCGAGTGGTGGTGAGACTCACCGTACATTGGTCCGGTGCGAGTGGTGGTGAGACTCACTGTACATTGGTAGGGTGCGAGTGGTGGTGAGACTCACCGTACATAGGTCCGGTGCGAGTGGTGGTGAGACACACCGTACATTGGTCCGGTGCGAGTGGTGGTGAGACACACCGTACATTGGTCCGGTGCGAGTGGTGGTGAGACACACCGTACATTGGTCCGGTGCGAGTGGTGGTGAGACTCACCGTACATTGGTCCGGTGCAAGTGGTGTTGAGACTCACCGTACATTGGTCCGGTGCGAGTGGTGGTGAGACTCAAGTTGTTTTCGGCGCCGTTGAATGTGAAGCAGTTGCCGTACAAGTAGTGGTTGAAAAGGGTGAAGTTTCTGAAAACACGTAACAAACCATTGGTAAGATTGTCTATTGGAATGCCACTATACTACAGTTTGCAGGACTAAGATAATTATACGATGTCATGGTTTTTATGGTCATTGCAATGCTGCCAGTTAGAATCTCATCGCTAATGCAATGTCACAATGTTACGTTGTCGTCGCTAAGATATATTCAAACGGAACGATGTCATGGCTAAGAAAACTTCGCGGTGTTATGCTGGTGTCGAAAGAGACACGTGGGTCCACTAGCCTAGTAGCCTGAATATGTTCTAATCGCCCTGACCATTTACTAAACCTCACGTTTGATGGACATCGTAAACATTCGACTTATTACTGCACTATTTTGTGTAGACCAGCAATGCTCATTAGAAGTAAATTTTACTTAATCAATACTATATTAGATCTCGA
>JAODUO010000569.1:512500-517500 GCA_025642075.2 Ridgeia piscesae
ATATATATATATATATATATATATATATATATATATATATATATATATATATATATAATGATCCTATGTGATGTAGTGTTGCGAGTGGCGACCTGGCGGATTAGGCCAATGTTTGTAATATAGCTGGTTTATTCAGGCGGAATGATTTAATTACAGTGATCAGCCTTCAGGAACTACTTTTAGGCCTAATTGGCTGAGATAGCTCATGAAGGAATTTCGTGTCTTTGTTTCACCAAATAGTTAACTTTATTTCAGTGTATTTTGTAGTGCAATTCTATAAGTGTATTGTTTGTTATTAGGACAACATTTATCGATACGTTAATTTCGCTTTATTAGAGTGTTTTCGTACCATTTCCATTTGGCGTTGCATCAGTTGGCTGCTGCTTTCTCCGGGCACAAAGAAAATAAAGTTAATTGAATTGACCCTTGGTAACCAGTCGCCTATTTAAATCACCCAATACACAGTTTATTGAGTGATTTAGGGAGATTATTGTTCTACGAGATTGTATGTCATTGCTCTCGTAATGGATCGGTCAATTAAAACTCTTACTTGTGTTTTTTCCGTTAAAATTGTTATGGATTGTGGCTGCGCGATTGTTGGAACCGTTATGTTGCAGTTTTCTTAATATAGGTCACAGTGACAATTACGCACGTGATCACCGTTATGTTTTGACTTGGCCCGGACATGTTGATAACGATTATATATTTAACTGAATTACAAGTCATTATCTAAAAAACAATATTCCCGCGACCTTTTCGTAGTTGCATGTCATAAATAAACATTCTGGGGCCAGAAAATTCAAACAACAATAGGAATGTAGGAAAGCTCCACGTGTTCGTCGTTATGTAACGTGTTTCTAGACAACTGTACGTGGTGGATATGTCAATTGCTAGACTCACACGAAACAACTTCCCGAGGTCTCCCTCGTTGTTGTCGACGGCTGATCTACGCACTGGATTCATATTACAGAAGGTGACGGCCGGGAAAACGATCACTTGGGCCGAGTGTTGTACCGTGCGGGTGTTGACGGGGTAATTCAAATATTTGACGAAGGCCGCGCTCACTTGCCACACGAATAATGCTGGAGTACGAACAAGTAGGCAGACGTGATAGAACGAAATCCCTGTATTTATATATTGCGGAAAATAGAACAGTTTGGTAGTTGCATAGTGTTGTTGGGCTATCAGTGGTAACTGTGCATAAGCGTCGGAAAACTGAGCTCGAACAATAAACTTGGGGTTGTATTTCGTCTTCAGTATCAACTGTCTGAGAAAGATATTAGAAATCAGATATCTTTTCCAGACATGCACAGTACGTTGCAAATAGATCACCCAAGAGTTTTGGGTTGAGAATGGACGACTTGTGTATTATTACTAATTAGTCAAGCAACATATGCGTACGGTGTCCATTTTGGTAATACATTAGACGGTGCATGCATTCATGCGCACCAGTACTATTGTACTGTAACACAATATATCACATAGCAACGAGTTGCAACGACATATAGAAACAGTTATTTGTGAAACACGGTGTTCATGACGACAAACGAATTCGACGCTTGTGTGCTCCATTCAAAAACACCACATTTCACTAGGTCGGGATGTTGACAAATGCATGCATTGTAACAAGCTATTTTAATGTCACTACATTTGTAGTTATTCCGAAGGGAATGTGACACAGCATCAGATATGACCTTCTGTTTTCTCGGAATTATTCGAAACGTGTTTGCCAGTGGGCATCGGCTCTGAGTAAAATAGTAAAATCGTAAATCGATACGTGGCCTCTTTGATGCATGTGACTTGTCCCTGACATGTGACATTGCGTGCATTGACCAAGGTGACCTGTTGTAAATACCCTTCTAGCCATGCCCCAAGTACGGAATAACAAACGGAAACAAAAGGAGACTCTGTATGAAGATGCACGCATCGGGATAGTCTAACTGTGAACGGAAACTACCAGATGTCAACATAATTGTAGAATCCGTGTCCCATTGTCCGCCTACAAAAATGTCGTATCTTGTGACAATAAACGTGTCTTAACAGAAATTAGATAAATTCATGTGTCTGGTTATATGACAACAATCGCAATTGTAAAATAGTTGTATCGTTATATCAGAAAGTGGTTGTCTTGATTGACAAAAGTGTTATCAGGTTCAATGTAGAAATAAACGCAATGAGCAATTAGTATGGAAGCAATACAATTGTTGCGATATTAATCAAAGGTGTACATAATATGTGAATGGGAGACTCTTTAAATCAAACATGGTTGCAACTGCAGGAATGAAAAAAACGCGAAAACATACTGTTATTTATGATAAATGCTAAACGTTCGGTCATTATTGCTATGCCCAAGTCATGCCCAACACCTATTTGCCGATGTAATTGTGGTACAACTTGTGTTATGTCATAGCTAGTATTGTGGAGAATTTATTGAGACAGCGAGTTAATCAATTGCATTAATTTATATTCATAGACAGTACTCATTTACGTGTATTCCTTTCTATTGTTACATTGATTACTTCAGGTTAAATTACCCATGTGCGTATGTACCAATTGCATTGTATAACTTAGTATTGATCGGAGGGTAATGTGTGACACGCATGAACATCTCTACTTTGACCTCTATGTTAACTAAATATGTTATTTATATTGCAAATTTTAACGAGTCTTCAACGTACCGAAGCCAGCGACGACGACAACGGCCCTGAAGGCCTTCCTGGTGCGACTCCGAGCCCCGCCAATGTTGCTCACGCCCTGAACGCCCGTCTTCGCTGACGACTCCCGCAGCAACTGCAAGAAGTCGGTCGGACTGTCCTTCCTTCCTTTTGTCTCCATCGCGTCCACCTGTTGACGTTTCAGTTGTGGTGATAGTGAGTAATATTAGTAGTAGTATTTGATGTAAGTATAGTATTAGTAGTAGTTGTTGTTTATGTTGTTGTAGTAGTAGTGGTGGTGGTAGTAGTTGCCGTAGTACTAATACTACTACTACTACTACTATGGTTTAGTAGTAGTAATAGCAATAGTAGTAGTAATAGTAGTAGTAGTAGTAGTAGTAGTAGTAGTTGTAGTAGTAGTAGTAGTAGTAGTAGTTAATAATAATAATAACGTAGTAGTAGTAGTAGTAGTAGTAGTAGTAGTAGTAGTAGTAGTAGTAGTAGTAGTAGTAGTAGTAGTAGTAGTAGTAGTAGTAGTAGTAGTAGTAGTAGTAGTAGTAGTAGTAGTAGTAGTATTCAGCAGCAGCAGCAGTAGTAGTAGTAATAGTAGTGGTAGTAGTAGTAGTAGTTGTTGTTGTAGTATCAGCAGCAGCAGCAGTTGTAGTAGTAGTAATAGTAGTAGTAGTAGTAGTAGTAGTAGTAGTAGTAGTAGCAGTAGCAGTAGCAGTAGCAGTAGCAGTAGCAGTAGCAGTAGCAGTAGCAGTAGTAGTAGTAGTAGTTAATAGTAGTAGTAGTAGTAGTAGTAGTAGTAGTAGTAGTAGTAGTAGTACTAGTACTACTGTAGTAGTAGTAGTAGTAGTAGTAGTAGTAGTAGTAGTAGTAGTAGTAGTAATAGTGTGGGAGTTAGTAGTAGTGTGTAGTAGTAGTGGGAGTAGTAGTAGTAGTAGTAGTAGTATAGGTTTGTAGTAGTAGTAGTAGTAGTAGTAGTAGTAGTAGTAGTAGTAGTAGTAGTAGCAGTAGTAGTATTATTATTATTATTATAGTAGTAGTAGTAGTAGTGTAGTGAGCGTAGTAGTATTTGGGTGTAGTAGTGGGAGTGTAGTAGTAGTGTAGTGTAGTGTAGTAGTTTGTAGTAGTATAGCGTAGCAGTAGCAGTAGCATAGCAGTAGCAGTAGCAGTAGAGCAGAGGTAGCATAAGTAGCAGAGAGAGAGCGGAGCATAGCAGCGCGCAGCAGCAGCAGCAGCGCAGTAGCGTAGCGTGCGTAGCGTAGCAGAGAGCAGAGGCGTGTAAAACGTAGTGCGTAGTGGGGGTAGGGTGGGAGGGTAGTGGTGGTGGGGGGTGGTAGTAGTAGTAGTGTAGTGTTTATGAGTGTACACAGTAGCAGTAGGTAGGTAGCGTAGCGTAGTGGGAGTAGCAGTAGCAGTGCATCATAGCAGTGGGGTGCGTGGTGGGGAGCAGCGCAGCAAGGGGGGAAGAGGCAGCAGCAGCAGCGCAAGAGTAGAATTTAATAATAGATAGCAGCGCAGCAGCAGTGCAGTAAAGGGGAGGTAGGGTTGGTGAGTGGGGGTAGTGGTGGGGAAATGTGGAGTGTGGGTGTAGCAGTGTGCAGTGTAGCAGTAGTAGTATAGTGTGTAGTGTAGTAGTAGTAATGGTAGATGCAGTAGCAGTAGCATGCAGTGGGGTGGGAGTGGCAGTGCAGTGGGGTGGGGTAGGGCAGGATGGTGTGTGAGTTAGTGTAAGGGGGAATAGTGTGATGTTTTTGTGTGCAGGCAAGCAGGGTAGTGTGTGTGGTAGTGGGGGTAGTGGGAGTGTAGTGTATATAGTATGTGTGGGGAGGGAATAGTGTAGTGTAGGTAGTGTAGTGGGAGTGTGGGTTGCGGGGGGGTAGGGTAGGTGGAGTGGTGTGGGGTGTTGGTAGTTTGTGTAGGGGGTGTGTGTGTGGTGGTGGGGTGGGGGTGGTGGTGTGGTAATTGCTGTGTAGTGAGGGGGGATGGTGGGGTGGTGGGGTGGGGGTTTGGGGTGGTGGTGGTGGTGGTGGTGTGGTGGGGGTGGTGGGGGTGGTGGGGGTGGTGGTGGTGGTGGGGGGTGGTGGGGTGGGGTGGGGGGTGGGAAGGGGGAAAAGGGGGGATTGGGATTGGGTGGAGTGGGTGGTGGGTGGGGGAGGGAGGGGGGAGTGTGGTGGGTGGGAGGGTGTGGGGTGGGGGGGTGGGGGAGTGGGGGAGTGTGGGTTGGTGGTGGTGTGGGGGTGGGGGAGTGGGTTGCAGTGGGAGTGGGAGTGGGAGGGGAGGAGCGAGCAGGGCGGCGTGCAGTGGCAGGGCGGGGGGGTGGTTTGGGGGGGGGGGGCA
>JAODUO010000569.1:522500-525857 GCA_025642075.2 Ridgeia piscesae
AATACGGTATCGATCTTTCTTAATTACCTCCATATCCTCCTATGTTTCTGTGATAACGCTATTAAATGTTATATGTATTTGTCAGAGTGAATACTGACTTGGGCATCATCAGCACACTTACGTAAATCGCACTGGTAGATGTAGTGTTGTTTTCCTCTTTCAATCTGCTGGAAGTGATAAGTTTTCTGTCATTGCGATGCATCATTTGCACCGTGAGTTATGAGATGTGATTGAATACTCATACTTGCGAACTGGTGAGGTAATATTAATCTTAGTCCATTAGTTGAGTGGCGATAAATTGTCTTGGCTACATTAATGTGCTTAAAGTATCTTCTTCTCACGAGAAACATGATTGACACACGCTTAATATTTTACATGATGGCTACATCGCTTATGGTGTGTTTCTTGTAGATGCCTCCTGAAGTATTGTATAAGTTCTTACTGGGGGATACATTTAATGTATACGTACATTATGCATCTGAATAAAACCAGAACACCACTACAAGTTGTATTTTACTTGGCGAAAATAATTAGGATATATCATATCATATCATATCATATCATATCATATCATATCATATCATATCATATCATATCATATCATATCATATCATATCATATCATTATATAATTATATATATATATATATATATATATATATATATATATATATATACATACATATATATAATATGATATAAATATGATATAGAATAATGTGAGTGTGTAAGTAATTGGGTAAATTCAACCATAAACATCGACTCGCTCTCACTTTCATCGTAATCTTTTTACTAGCGTCGATTAATAACCATCTTCAAACTGGTGCCGCTAGGCGGCGCCCCCGGTTATCGCGTACAAAACAGTCGCTCTCAGATCGATCGATGGGTAGATAGATATAAAGCCGCGGAGAAGACGAGGAGATATCAACTGATGTCACAAGTAATTAGACTTCAAACAACCCAGCTTTGTGCACACGCGTGTTTGTTGTGGAACGGGCGCATCTTTGTGGGTAGGTAGGTTTGTCAGTGTTAACGTGTCTATTCTACAGGTAGTTTCCACACTCCAGTAGAGATTGATATTAATTCTGTAAGTATATTTGATGTTCGTGCAATATATCGGAGTATATAGCATACACTACGTCGATTTTCGTTTTGTTGTATAATATTGCAAACACACTGCACACTGTATATATATATATATATATATATATATATATATATATATATATATATATATATATATATATATATATATATATATATATATATATATATATATATATATATATATTATATATGTTATATATATATATATATATATTATATATAATGTGTGTATGTGTATTAGTGTATTAGTGTATTAGTGTATTAGTGTATTAGTGTATGTGTGTATGTGTGTATTAGTGTATGTGTGTATGTGTGTATGTGTGTATGTGAGTGTATGTGTGTATGTGTGTATGTGTGTATGTGTGTTGTGTGTGTGTGTGTGTGTGTGTGTGTGTGTGTGTGTGTGTGTGTGTGTGTGTGTATGTGTGTGTATGTGTGTGCGCGTGTGCGCGTGTGCGCGTGTGCGCGTGTGCGCGTGTGCGCGTGTGTGCGTGTGGACGTGACGTGACGTGACGTGACGTGACGCGACGCGACGCGACGCGACGCGACGCGACGCGACGCGACGCGACGCGACGCGACGCGACGCGACGCGACGCGACGCGACGCGACGCGACGCGACGTGACGTGACATATGTATGTATGTATGTATGTATGTATGTATGTATGTATGTATTACGTCTACGGTTACGGTTACGGTTACGGTTACGGTTACGGTTACGGTTACGGTTACGGTTACGGTTACGGTTACGGTTACGGTTACGGTTACGGTTACGGTTACGGTTACGACACAATACTGTACAATACAATAATGATAACAGTTATAGTCATAATAAAAATAACAGTACTAATAATAATGTTGCCAATACACAAGGCATTACTTAGCATAGCAGCATTCTATTAATTGTAATTTATTATTCTATTATTTTCTCTAAAAATACAAATGATGCAAAAGTTGCATCTTTGTACGTAAATATTCGTTCTACAGCAGAAAGGTCTTTAATTGTTTATAAATCCCGAAAGTGATCATTTCCACAAGACTCTTCGAACTCTGATAAACAACGCCTGTGTGCAGATTGTGGCACGGCGTGTGACGTGACGAGGTGTAGTAGTCGTGGTGTTGTTGACACTGGGTGTCCACAAACACAGTCATTAACGCTGTGGTGGGCCTGCAGTCATCGATCGCGTCGAATTTCCTAAACAAAGCGAGCAGCTGACTGTTGAACGTTCCCTGGACGAACTGTCGATAATCAGCGGTCCGTGGACCAAATGCGACCAGCTGAGCTGTTCATTCGGCCGGCGGGCCCGGACACCGTCAGTTTGGTAGTAAACCTGCTCGCTGGGCATCGATGGTACGTACGCTGTCCTAGGCGTGAAACTGCACCGCCATCCACCAAGAGAGCCTTTATGGCACGTCAGTGAAAATGATTGATAAAATTTTTGTACGTTTATGTATGTATGTATGTATGTATGTATGTATGTATGTATGTATGTATGTATGTATGTATGTATGTATGTATGTATGTATGTATTATGTATGTATGTATTATGTATTGTATGTATGTATGTATGTATGTATGTATGTATGTATGTATTATGTATTTATGTATTTATGTATGTATGTATGTATGTATGTATGTATGTATGTATGTATGTATGTATGTATGTATGTATGTATGTATGTATGTATGTATGTATGTATGTATGTATGTATGTATGTATGTATTGTATGTATTTATGTATGTATGTATGTATGTATGTATGTATGTATGTATGTATGTATGTATGTATGTATGTATGCATGCATGCATGAATACATGATGCATGCATGCATCCATGCAAGTGTGTGACTCATAATTTCTTCGTTAAATTTGCGAAGCTCCTAAAACGTTTCGCGAATGATTTGTGCCGGAAGAACGTGCGGCACTGTTTGCCGTCAGCATAGATTTATTTACAAATATTAGCGTGAACAACAAATAAAAATAACCGACAAGCAGAGACAAATGTTAAATATCCTGGACTTTTGTCACTTGATGAAGCCAGTGACATAAATGCAATCTGGCTTTGAACCTGAATTAATTAGGTGTCAGGAATGTAGGACCACAGCGGGCTGGGCTGCATGGCCAGGCTAAGCCGCTCAGACAACAATACCTTGGGGCTAGGGTTATTGAAATATTTGCTTTGACTAGACCAAAAAACAGCTGCATTACTAGTTTTCACGTATCTTGTTTTTGGTTACCTTTGTTTTTTTAAA
>JAODUO010000570.1:0-27500 GCA_025642075.2 Ridgeia piscesae
CCAGTTCTAGAATATGCATGTCCTGTATGGCACACTAACTTGCCCCAATATTTGTCTGACAATATTGAAGTTATACAAAAAAGGGCACTAAAATGTATTTTTCCTGGATTGGGTTACGCGGAAATACTTAGACGTGTTAACCTGGATACGTTGAATGTAAGACGGGACAGCATTTGTCAAAAATATTTTGATAAAATTAAAGTCGGCACACACAGATTAAATTATCTGCTGCCTGACAAAAGACATATCAAATATAATGTTAGACAACAAAATGTGTACCCGTTACCAGTTACTAGAACGAATAGATTCCGTAACTCCTTTATACCGTGGGCTTTATACAACTGTCAGTAAAAAGGCTATTAATATGGTATGATTTGCGGTATCAAATGTATTTATATTGTATTTGTATGATGTTTTGATGAGTTAATTGTAACCTATTGTAATGTCAATCCAACTCAGTTGAGTTGCTAATAAAACTTGTGTTATTATGTAGTATGTACCATCATAACCAACTAAGTTTCCTTTCGAATTGCCTCAGTCTAACTGTGCGGTAAAATAATATTACTAAAAATAATGTGATGTCTTAAAAGAATCTGGAATGATGCAATATCATTTGATAGCGTTTGAACAGCTATGTATTTTTATAATAAAAATAATAATAATACAACTTTATTTTAACACCATCAAATCCGGGACGTCTGTCCCGTGCCGTTGTCGCGCATATTCCTAGGGAGTTTGTTCCACAGAGTGGGTTTTGCACAGGCACGGCGGCCGAAACGTTCTAAGTTCACTCTTGGCACTTCAAGGAGTAACCCGCCATAATTATGCATATACGTGTATATACTATACATTAATTGAATTGCCATGCCGTGGACAAAAAGCAAAGTATCTTATCGTCCGTCTAGTGTCGTAATCGGCAGCGGAATCAATCGGACATTGAAAGTGCGAAAACACAATTGTACTCGTTCACCGGTCATGTTGAGACTCGCCCCGTGGACAGGCACACAATGCCGCGGTCACAACAATGCCAGGTAACGGAAGACGAGGCGGGCAAACTTGAAAGGCCGTACACAAAGCAGGGCCGCATTTAGCACCGCGACACAAACAAACAGCGCGCCCAGCGCAGCTCCACTCGATCGATGCCGCAACGAGACCGAGGCTGCGCTGTTGTGATTCGCCGGCGCGCGGCTGACCTACTTTTACCTGCAGCTCTTCGCTCAGCTACAGCCGGTGTCAGACGGAGTTGGCGATAAGGACGACATGAGATAACCCACACGGATCATCCCAGTCGGTAGGTCACTGTTGCTACTTCGGAATTCACGCAGAAACCTGTGTGTTGGTGCGTTGTCTGTCAGGATGTGGTCGGCGGTAGGATATCCGCCTATACTACGTCTACAAGCCGTAGCTGCCGTTGTCGCTAATTTATAGCGCGTTGTTGTAGTGCGGCTCTAGTGTAGCGTAATGGATAGCGTAAAGGTAGTGTAGTGACTGTCAGTCTACGTTCACGCTCGATTTACGCTGGTAATCTGTGTTTCAGAGACGCGTCGTTGCCAGTGGACGCAGCCTAGGAATACCCGCGACGTTGGAATTAGCCGGCGACGGGCGGTCATGTATACAACCAAGCCGGGTACGATTCAACGAGCAGGCGCCTCTTCGAAGTCGCCATTTTGTTGTCGCCTACGATAAGGCTCGATGCGACGCTCGATAAAGACGGCGACGGACAATGCTCTAGTGTGACCGGGTGCCGTTACCCGTGAGAGGCACCGGGCGGCGTTGCCATGGGAGGCAGCTTCACGAAACTCGACAATGTGCACCTTGTGATGATGGGGCTCGACTCGGCGGGCAAGTCGACGGCGCTGTACCGATTCAAGTTCGACCAGTATGTCAACACCGTGCCGACCGTCGGCTTCAACTGCGAGAAGGTAAAGGGGACGACGGGGAAAGCGAAGGGCGTGAGCTTCGTCATCTGGGACGTCGGTGGCCAGGACAAGGTCCGGCCGCTGTGGCGGTCCTACACGCGCTCCACCGACGGCATCGTATTTGTGGTGGACAGTGCGGACGTGGAGCGAATGGAGGAGGCGAAGGTGGAGCTACTGCGGATGGCCCGCACGCCAGAGACTGTGTCAGTACCGATATTGGTGATCGCCAATAAGCAGGACCTGCCCGGCGCGAAGGACTCGAGCGAGGTGGAGAAGATTATGTGTCTACACGAACTGGGCACGGGGCGACTGTGGTCGATTCACCCCGGCTGTGCCGTGACGGGGGAGGGGCTGGACGAAGCCCTTGAACACTTGTACCAGATGATATTAAAACGGCGGAAAGCCGCAAAACAGGCAAAGAAGAAGCGATGACGTCTTTCGTCGGCGCCTAGGATAAAATGTGTGTATATTTTGCAGCAAACTGATCGGAATGAGTGGTGTGTGAGCGCGCTATATTGCTCCGAGCAAATGAGCCGGCTGGCTTGCGTTAGCCACCGGCTGTGTATTGTCGGCGAACAATGCGGACCCGTCGAAGCGTGCACCTGGATGTGAATACACTGTTCTACGTTTGTACATAGCAATGCAGGCGGGCCGTTGTGAAGGCTCGCGACGAATTGTTTACACTGGAGTAGCCGGTTTCTGGGTAAGTACCGGATTCCGCGCCCCGCGTTGATAAGGGTGTTTTCGGGTCACAAACGTGCATCCTTGCGTGATGAATCATCGCCGTCGGCACCCCACGGGGCGCGATGCTAAATTCCTGAATGGTAGAATGTGTCAACAGCCATAGAAGTCGTGACTGTCGCGTTATAATCGGGGACAGCTAGAGTTACACGACTCCACTGTCACTCTGGGGGTGTATCTACAAGCCAGCGGATAAGAGATTGCCTCGATGTATCAATTTTCTACTTTCCATAGTCCAGCATATCTCAGATCCTTGGGAAATCATCGCTGTGTATTGTTATTGTGTGCCAACATTGGTGCTGTTAAGAGTATACTGCTATTTCAATTGTTTGACATCACTCCAAGGTCACCAAATAATTGTGCACATAATTATTGAAAGAGTTATGTTGTTAATTGTTTACATCCATTGCAAAAGGTATCAACATATTCGAAACGGGGCAATACCTTGTATTGCTATTTTTGTAATGTTACTCACCTAAAGATTTACATAACTTATCTGTGAGATGACAGAATACAAATTGTTGCAAACCCAATGTACACTATTATTTCACCCGGGACATTACTGCGTATGAGACTGAACCGAATAAAACAAATTTGCAAATGATAAATAATTAGTATCCTTGTGTATGTAGCCTACTAAGTAATACTTAAGTTCAAATTAGGTTCACAAAACGAAATGTGTCAACGTGGTGGTTTGTCTCTGCGTCAGTCGGTGCTGTTGTAATTATCTGGTATTGCTCCGGTATGTGTGTAGTACCAACTGCCAAGTGCTCCATACCTCCAGGCGCAGGCTGGCACGGTGGCAGCAGACACAAGCCATTAACTACGACCTGCAACATGTGCGTTTGCAGTGCGTTAACAGCAGACGTCTTTATTCTTCCAAAGAACCTGCCCGTAGCTTTCATGTGTGGGCTGCACGGGATTACCCCGTCTCTCTCGGGCCGCTCCTAGCCCGAGGCAGCAGGTTGCTGGCGGTCCGTGCAGCTGTTGCGCCTGACCCCTAGTTCACCTCGTACCCCGAGCTGACAGAAGCCGCCTTTAATCTTCAGCACTTCACAGGTGCACATTAACTAATCACACTTCCATTTTAATACGTGGTCCTGTGAACGGTACTCAGGCACCGCTCGAAGGGCTGTCTGTTCCGGTGTTAATGGACTTGCCTGGCCTTGTGTGGAGTAATGCTTGTTTCTATAACGCCGCTGGGAAGTCCATTGGAAAGACCGCCATCGGTCACACTTGAGTGTCATTTGGCGCTAAGAAAGGGATGATGCATTGAGCCTAAAGCACTGCCTCCTGGGCTGGTCATGTAGCCTCGGTCTATAGACGTGGGTGGCGTTACCCAGTCCCCGGAGACGTCACGTCTGGCTACGACTGAATGTAGGCATAAGGCTGGTCCCACTCCACAGGGAACGTCATCAGTACTGTTTGATCAGAGCGAGCTGATGACGTTTAAGCATTAATCCCCGCGTGGTTCCCGCTGCCTGCGTGCACGCGGGTAGCCAGCTGGTCGGTGATCGACAGTGAAGCCATAAGCTGCACGGTTATATCCGACAGCAATCCCCGGTCTTTCCGCCATAAAACGTGCTTTATTTACCGGAGCCTCGGTACTGACAGACAGACAGTAACACCTGCTTATGCCCAACAGCTGCTGTTCTGGCCGAGGTAGACAGTACCGGCTTGTGGTAGTTGTTGGTGAGTCACCACACGTACCATTTACCCATGCTATATCGGAGTTGTATCTATCTTCGGAGCACGGCCACCTTACTGAACTAAACACATACGATTATCTCGGGTGGATAACACAATTATTTGTCACAACATTTATTTCTCATACTCCCACTCGCATTCAGACCGGGTGGTTATTTTTGACGCAGTTTATGGAGAATATTCACACAAATGAAAGCGTCACGTGGCTTGGTAATTAACTACTAATAATAGCCACGGGAAGCTCTTAATGCGACCGTGACAACAACAACGACAGTCTTTGTACAGGGGGCATTCAAGCAGGATTGATATATCTGACACAGCTCTATATGAGACCACACCACATAGCAGGCGAAATGACTCGTTTCTTTGTTTGCATGATACCATAGTAGGTCTAACGGCCGAACTGTTTTGACATACTCTCGCAACCACAAGCACGCGTTTCGACGTCTTATCTCTAAAGTCGGTAGGAAGTAAGAAGACTCAGGAACACGGTAAAACCATTTACCAAAGTTACGCATAGCCGCTGTACATCAACTTTTAATACGCCAGCTTTTATTTAATTTATAATATATTGTGCGCGGTTCGATTTAGATGCGAGCGCGCGTTGTTACTGGGCGCTGTGATCGCGTCGACGGACACAGAACGCGTTGCGTGTCGGACGTGTGGGCAGAAAGTGCTATATCGATTTAGGACGTGGCATTGCGCCGTGAATCATTGCAATGCGTAGACACTTGTGCGTTGCGGAAGCTGTTATTTGTATATATTGTACTGTCTCGTGTGTGGATGGACGGTAACACGTGTCTGTAGTGTTGGACTGTGTTGGGACGTTCTGACGATCAGAGAAACCGCAGGATCGGTGTGATGGTCTTATGCATAGCATGCGATATTAATAACGACATCGTGTAGCGTTTATATGACTGTATGACTGAATAAATAATATGTCCTTATTGTGATCACGTTGTTGCTACTTGCGTTGTTCATTCGGTTGATTAAATTTCTTTTTTTGTTGATTTAATGGACACATAATTAAAATGGGCTGCGTCATTCATCCAATGCGATGACTCATTTGGTCCCTAAAGGGAAACTACCCGTGTAACCGAGACGCAGTGACAGGGCTGTTGGGAGTGAAATGTGAGCGAGTCCCGTCCGATTGTAACGGATCATTTACTGAGTCGTTCCTCTTTAATCTCGCCGACGAACGGAGTTAATGAACCGTGCCAATTAAATGCGTTTGTCCGACATCGACGCGTCTGAACAAGCCGAGTGCTGCTCCTTGACCAGCCGGCAGACCGACCCTTATTGACACGTACTCAACACGCGCCCTCGGGTTCTGGTTTAGGTCAACAGGTGTGGGCCCAGCACTTGGCGGTGCCGTTAAATATAACCAGACCCCCGGTAGGGCCTGTGTTGACTTATGACGTGAACACTCAGAGACCTGGGTGCGACGTCGACAGCGGACGAGAGACTGGAGAGAGACCGCTGCCACCTGCGCATGAGGCAAAGATCAAGTTTCTACCTCTTCCTGAAGTCGTGTATAGCGGTCCCCGCCCCAGGGTGTTGTCGAGTGGTGTATCGCCGTAACAGTTACTCAACAACAGTTAATGTTGTCGCGCTCACGTTTATCCGTGCGTTGTATTTTATCGGGTTGATGTTTATGTGATATCTGGCGCCAGTAAGTGAGATGTTGTTCCATAATACCCAGTGGTTACATGTTTAGTTGTTGTTGAGAGACGAACGTTATAATTAGAGTATATACTGAAAATTTGCGGTTTCATATTTGTGACAAATGATAGGAGTCACGTCACGTATTCAAGGAAACTATTCTACGAAAGAAATCGTTACGTCTGTAAAAACAAACATTTTATATTGTACGCACATAAACATCACCCGGTTTAAATATAACGGCCGGAGAACTGTTCGTGCAACATAATTTATGAATTTGGTGCTAAATACACCTTCCCATAGACAGGCGCATGCGCAGAAACGTCACCCGAACATTATTTAACACCCGGAAAAATGTAAGCGCGACAATTTCGCACTGTTAACTAGTTGAGTTGCAGAACAAACGAAACAGGACCGACGCCTTCATAGCGAACGCAAACGCACATATCGCAATAAACCAATGCCATATTTCTAAACAAAATATTTCACAATGCACTTTCGTTGAAACATGTTTGTACTTTGCCCACTTGTGTCAGTGACTAAGTATACAATTTGGCAGACAACCCCGAGCGGGGATTTCAAAGTATCTCTAATTTTGCGGGTATTATTTTATATCATGAGACTATGGTGATACTGAATTTGGCAATAGAAAAACATACAATGAAATACCACGACACATTTTCAAATGTAAAAGGAGGCAAGTTGAAGCGAAATGTATTACTTTTGTACAGACATTCACGTACTGGCAGACATGTTGGAAAACAGCACATATAAATATAATGTACTTTATTGTCATCTATTGTGGAGAGGTGCGTGCCAGTGTCATGTGTCGTGATTGGTGTCGTACGTGGTCACAATTTCAACAAGAGGGTGTGATGAATGGTCACAGTTTGACATGGACCGTCTCCGCTGAGACACGGGTCCTTTGTCGACTGGGAGTGGATGTGACGCGGTGTGACGTCGCTACTGCTCCAGACAGAACAAAGAGTTTGAGTGTTGACAAGACATCTGTTCCTTCTTGTCACTCACTGTTGCACAGATAGCCACTCACGGTCTTAACTACGTACTTTGACAAACTACTAGTCTACTATACTAAGTAAACTTATTGGACATTTTATTAATTTTGGCCCACACATATTAAAATGATGTGTATAGCATATTTTCATATTATATGTGTGTGTTATATATATATACGCGCGACACACAATATATATCATTATATATATATATATATATATATATATATATATATATATATATATCATTATATATATATCATTAATATATATATATATATATATATATATATATATATATTATATATATATATATATATATATATATATAATGATATATATGTGTGTGCGTGAGTGCTTGCGTGCCTGAAATTCTTCGTAATGATAAATATATACAAATCAACATATACACCTCCATTTGGTATTGACCCTGCCAGTGGAATGCATTGGAATCCGACTTCCACGTGACTCTATATATGGGAGACGTTATCAAGTGTAGACATCGTGTTCTCGTAATTAAATGACCCGGCGTACAGCCGCCTGGCGCGTGGACTATTGTGTATAGGGCGGCCAGTCTGTAGACTGACCTCGCGTGTGACGTGGTCTACACCCATCGACTAGACACACACCCAGTGCGCGCCATCAGTGATAAGTCGACCGTCTCAATCGGGCTCAGTGGCGGAAGTCTTCGCAACGATCTCTGTTTCCCTCCCCGGACCAGACCTATCAGTGACGTTGTGAAGTCGTTTCAACTTACTCGTAGCGAGATAGCCAATGCCAGCATATCACTTCCAGACGCCAGTATACTTTTATGGCCTGTTACGCTAACACAGAAGTATCCGAAATTACATTCTGTCGCCGGTAGGCATAGCATTAACATAGGGCTGTTTTAGTGATATCTACATATTAAACTGATTGTACAGTAATGTTAATTGGTTAACTAATACGTAACTGGCTGGGTGTTATGTATGATTAGGCTGCGAGGTTATCAGTTTGTCCCAATCAAACTATTCAACGGCCAGCTTAACATTATTTTTATCCAAATCAAGCAACCTAGGCCATTTTCAATCAAATGTCTTAATATGTATTACTGTAATACATTTATTTAATTTAAATATACCTGACAGGCGATGATGAATATGTATTATTCGGATGTTTGGCGGCGTTATCACACGTCTATTAGTATTCTCCACGTTACAAAACTGCCATATCTCATTTCATCTCCACCACAGATCAATGTTAATATTAATATTTGATAGAGCTATTACGCTTTTCCGAAATATGTGTTCCTAGCAGGCCTAACAAGCACGATCCGTCTTCGGAGATGGCAGCTGCAAGCGCGTGGGTGACTGGGAGCGCCACAGCTACACAGTCGTTGACAAGACGCATCGTCGGGGTCGAATTGTAACTTTGAGCTCGACTCGACGCTATCGATCGTGGTCTGAGCTTCGGCGTCACCCGTTAAAGGTGACGTCATTTCTTGCGTCAACCGGCGCCTTGCGGGACCGCCGGTTGTGGCAACGACAGCGCGGATGACAAACGACGCGCTGTCCAACGAAAGCTGCACCGAGACCTGCTCCTGCTTGACCTGTTGATAAACCCCGTATGAGCGGCTATCATTCCACGATAGGCGATCGCCCGTGGAACGGGGATGTTCGGGATTGTGTGTTATTCATGGAATCATGCATAAACCAGGCGGTGTAGAGAATCGCGATTGTCCGGAATCAAAGGCTTTGTGCGATAAATTAGCGCGCGTGGGTCGATTAGCGAGATACTTCCGCATAGTGAGTCTGTGGCTGGCACGACCCTTGAAAGTGTACAGCGGCGTGAAATGGTGACTATTTGTGTAAAAGATTCATTCACATTCTGTAAATGTAACCCTCGCTGTGGACTGGGTAAGACGATCGGTGACCTAATTCCACCGGAGGCAATTTTAAGTGTTTTGCGTGGCACAGTGCTCCACAAAGTCAAAGCACACGCTACATCATATTACAGTTCACTACCTTCTCAATAGCTTGTGTCGCAAGCCGCTAAAACTGTGCCATTCCATTCAATCAACGCTTTTGTGTATAGCTTTGGAAACACTTGACAATGAAGTCGACCCTGTGTGCCTTGGGGCGGAAACATGTCCCAGTCTTACGAAGACTTGTCCATATATCACTGACAACTGTAATTGCACGTTAGCGTGCGAGCGTTGAACTTTATTGTATCTATTGTTTGACACTGAAATACACTAGTTTCTTCTCTAACAAAGGACCACGAAAGGACCCTAGCTATGAAGGCGCAAAATGAACACAGTGCCCGACTGTTCGAACTATCGTGGCACGGTGTTTTAATAATAAAATCTCATTAGTTAACAGAGCCAATAAAAAGTGCCAGCGATGGTGACACAATTATGGTAACCAGGGGAAACCACAAAGCCGCAAATGTTGCCGCAAGTGTAATTGTGACCTCATTTTCAAACCACAAGATTACCAACCAGGCTCAGATAGACCTATACACATTACACACGCACAGAAACGTCACCCAAATATGTTTATTTACCTTTTTGCACGATTTCATCATTATTATTGTTCTGAAACGTATATGACATTATTTAGAATATGTTCTTGTTGTTCCAAGGCTGGAAACGTATACAGTGTAGTGATACAATGTGGACTATTTATAGTATTGTTTTCCTGTTTCTACATATCTAGAAAATACTCGTTTTTGTTCTGACAGTTATTCCAAAGTTGAGAGGGACTATTAGTAGTCTATTCGAACAAACACGAAGAGTGACACATATTTGAAAACAAAAATTAATATTGCGGTTGTTGTACCAGACGAGCAATATGTTGTCAATAATTTGTCTTATGGAATATAAAATGGCTGCGTTTCACAGAGTAAAATGACAGAAAGGAGCGATTAGAACAATGACGCCGACACTGTAGAAGGCGATGGCCGAGAAACGACGCCGCGGTTAAAGCTACCGTAGCCTGCGAAGAAACAGCGAAACCTTGAATCAATTAAACGTATCTAGACGAAAAAGACGTCTGGCGCACGACATAAATTGTTAAACAGCGTCTGGGATGAAAAAGTGAAGTAGCCGACGACAAAATCGAAAAAAGAAAGACTCTAATTGGGAACATAAAGGCGAAAGCGACAACCTTTTAGGTAAACTACGACGCTCTAATCAGCTTAGAGCCTGCTGTCGTCTAATCCAGTCTTGTACTGCCATTTCATGAACCGAAGACGTTCTATCCTGTGAACTTATTTTGTTGATTTGTGCCCATCTGGGTTCTGCGTAAGCTATGAATTGGGTGACAGTAGGTACAACATGAAGATTATTAGGCGATATTTGCAGCTACCAAGATGGTATCCAGATGTTTTGGTAAAGGACACTTTTGGTAACAGGACATTTTGGTAACTGGACATTTTGGTAATAGGACGTTTTGGTAATATGACATTTTGTAAAACCAACAAATATTCTTTAAAGGCATATTTAAAGGCAAAGTTTGTCAACACTGGATTTGCTGGCATCAAGTCGGTGTTGTACAGACTAGTGGGGCAGTGCTTGCCTACACGACATGTGCAATGCCGTATCATGCCATTTTCACTACGTGGTTGGTACATGTATATGCAGCCATTCCACAAAAGCTTTACGTTTCCCCTGGTTGTTGTTGATAACTCCATGTTCACATGTATAGCTTCACCTTATGTGTGTCTGGATTTCAATGTGTCCTGCTAGCCACTGGTTGGCTGTAGTGGTTGAACACTCTAGCCACCACCACTGCTATTTGGAAGCCATGTTCCCTTCAAAGGCAAGCACTACCTTACACCATGCCTGACTGCTGGTGGGAAGCCAAGTTCCATATCTGGACTATCCTGATTTATAAATGGTTTAACTGACTGACATCTCAACAGGATATGGCAGACTGAACTCTGATTATTTTGAGTAGTTTTACCAAAATGTCTTGTTAACAAAATATCTTGTTACCGAAACGTCCTGTTACCAAAATGTCTGTTACCAAAATGCCCATTACCAAAGTGTCCTTTACCGAAATGTCATGGACCCCAGGAAGATTGCCAAGACCTTACGCTTAGACAGTGGGCTTATTGCACACAGTTACATATATCAATCCTTGTAACAGCCCTACTGTGGCATTCATACAAGATTACTTAATGCAAGAATGGTCCCCACAAAGAAATATGAATAATTGAATGCCGATGTTCAAAGTGATTTCTACACAATACTCTGCATGCAACATTGGTGACTACATGTTTCAAGTATGGTATATTACTGTTTTTCTCACGAACAAATGTATAAAATATTGCACGATTATTCATTTCGGTGTATGAATAATCTAAAATATAACTCATTAGAAGTTTTCATCGACTGTCCACCGAGAGACCGTGGGTGACTTTCAACTGATCATCACTCAGCATCTCATTTTGACCTTGAATTGAACAAAATGACATAAGTATTCGATTGTATGCTACACGAACCCCATAAAATTATATACGTTTCTAGGACAAGTGACTAAAAAATCAATTCTTTAACGTATCGAACAGTGGCCATCTTGGATTTATGCAAATTACCAGACTTGTCCAAAGTTGCAGTTATGGGGGGGGGGGCGTTGTGGCAATCAAGCTGAATTTGTTCCAGGGTCGTATGTGAACAAAAACATTCATAGGATACAACATTTTAGGTGGGTGTTGAAAACACGAGCTCGTCGGGGATTCCGTTCTGCAGTTGGTCGGTCGTGTCGTGTCGTCTGTTCTTGATGAGTTGTGACGGCGTGCCTGGGTCGATGTCACTCGTCGCTGTCTTATCGCTGGCCACCCCCAGGGGACACACTAAGCTAACATTGAAATTGATGTGCTTGGCCGGGCCGCGGAACATTGACCCTTTAATTATACCCTGCGTAAACACATTTGCGAAGGGCAGAGTTTTGTAAAGTGTCACTTTCGCGGCTGACACAAATGACTAGTTTTCTTGATGTAGTAATTTATGTGTCTTTCTTTAGAACAATGACAATCATTACCTTCTGAAATGTAGCCGTTTAGGATTGATGGTGATTGAACCCCTGGAGACGAAGTAAAATGTGTAAACAGTTGCAATTATACCAAAGGCAAGATGTCACTCACTGTTTACCTCGCAGCAGGTCCACGCTACGTCTGAAGTAGAAGTGGGATCTCGTTGTCGTCAAATCAAGTATGCATTTTGACTGCCCAAATGTGTTTTATTAAACCATGTAGGACGGTTGCCCAACGGACAGTTTATTGCCGCTATTACGTTAATAACACATACACCGCACGAATACATTTGTGCATGCGGATTGTGTATACTTATTATTCTGTAGTTTAGTTAATCTACTAATCTTGATGAGCTCTGTTATTGACAATTTCACAGCATATTTACCCTCCATACACAGAAGTTATTTGAACAATTCGTGAACTTGTAATACCTCAGGCTCCCACAAACTTCTTTCAAACCTTACACCCCTCAATTTCTGCTTGAACCACCCACGGATTGCCCCTGATTACATCACCAAGCAAAATGACAACTGTATTAATACGCAGAAATGCACGACTGACAGCTGTCGTAATTTGACAGCTCTGATGCCACGCTGCACGAAAACATCATTTCTAATCACTCCACACTACATATGTGCTCACAGAAATTCAGACAACCTGCATAACGCTGCTTCTAAAGGGTACCCTTTGGTCGCACGGGGAATGGCGGATAAGAACCTTATTGTGGTCTTACAGCATCAGCATCAGCAACAGTAACAGTAACAGCAACAACAGCAGCAGCAGCAGCAGCAGCAGCAGCAGCAACAACAGCAACAGCAACAGCAACAGCAACAGCAACAGCAACAGCAACAGCAACAGCAAAAAGCAACAGCAACAGCAAAAGCAACAGCAACAGCAACAGCAACAGCAACAGCAACAGCAGCAGCCTTACAGTAACATATAGTTGAGTAAGGCGAATGTAAAGTACGGGTGGTTTAGGAGTTGTCCCGTGAAGGGGCGAGTGACACGGGTATATTGGAACCACTTGAGCCCTCCGGGACCCTGTTATCGGGCGTCTCCCGTCCCCCGCTGTCCCACTGAAGTCGTAACGACAAGCAGGCCTGGATAAACAGTAGCGGTGCGCTATCTAAACTCACACGGGCCGCCGTCACCTCGCCGAGATGCGACGCCGAATTAACCACGCCGTTGTTAATTACGTCAAGAGCCGCGGATTGGGGGAGTCCGACGCAATCGACATTCCGTCGTCGCTCGTATGAGCTAATCTGAAGCCACGCGCCGATCGTCGTCTGCAGATGTGCCACGTGACTATATAACGTCACAGACCACGTTTAGAATCGATTCGCAATTACACAAAGAGTTCGTTTGATTAAGTAAAAAGATGTGCAGCGCGGACTGAGGTTGTCAGTGCATGGCAGCTGTCAGTCGATGTTCGCCTACGACTATGGGTGGTTCAAGCGTGTCATTAAATGGACCAGAAGGCATAAAAGTGTCAAATCGCTATCTTGATTTAGTTGAAATGGGGGTGGTGCCATGTGTGGAACTGATTAATAGAGAGAGCATGTCATGTTCACGAATTTTGTTCTTGTAAATGTGCACTGAAATTTCGACAATAAACAGTATAGAACAACAATGCAGGACAAATACTCTTTGTAGAAATAAATGTAAAAATGAAACAATTTAGTTTGGCCCTATTTGGTACGCATTATCCGGCGAGAGGTGTGACGTCACTTCCCGGCGCCAAACAGACGACAGGCGCGAGAGTGGACGCATTGGCCGGACAGCCGGACAATGTTTTAGGCAGGGTCGCGATCTTTGGCACGTGTCCCTCGCCTGGGTTCACGCAGTTCTCTCCGTAGGCCCAGCAAGTGCTATAAACAACACCGTAGGGTCTACAGCCACCCTGGACAGCAGCTTGCTGTTTCCTATGCCAATGTCGGATCCATGACATTTTGCTAAAGGACACTTTGGTAATGGACATTTCGGTAACAGACATTTCGGTAACTAGACATTTCGGTAACTACACATTTCGGTAACTAGACATTTCGGTAACTCGACATTTCGGTAACTAGACATTTCGGTAACAAGTAAAACATTTCGGTAACAATTAAGACATTTTGGTAAAACTACTGAAAATAATCAGAGTCAAGTCTGCCATATTAGGAGGTAACCTGTTGAGATGTCAGTCAGTTAAACCATTTGTAAATTAGGATGGTCTAGACATGGAACTTAGCTTTCTACCAGTAGTCAGGCAAGGTGTAAAGTAGTGCTTGCCTCTGAAGGGAACATGGCTTCCAAATAGCAGTGGTGGTGGCTAAAGTGTTCAACCACTACAGCAAATCACTGGCTAGCAGGACACATTTAAATCCAGGCACACATAAGGTGAAGCTATACATGTGAACATGGAGTTATCAACAACAACCAGGAGAAAAGCAAAGCTATTGTGGAATGGCTATACCAAGCATACAGAGAAAAATGACATAATAAGGTGGCATTGTACATGTCGTGCAAGCAAGCACTGCCCTGCTAGTGCATTCACAGACTTGCTACCAGCATATCCAGTGTTAAAAACTGACCACAACCACTGTCCTGAACCTGTGAAGCTAGAGGTTGACCGATGCCGTACGGAAATGTGTATACGTGCTGCTGCAAGTAACGACCCGCCATCTTGTATTTATGCTGACAACATCACAGCATTGACAGGTGCAGCTAAGGCGATTCTACCGAGTGTCGATATGTGTAAGTTTTTTTAAAAAGAAATATGCCTTTATAGAATATTTATTGGTTTTACCAAGATGTCATGCTACCGAAATGTATGTTACCAAGATGTCCTATTACCAAAATGTCTGTTACCAATATGTCCTATTACCGAAACGTCCTATTACCGAAATGTCCAGTTACCGAAATGTCCTGTTAGCGAAATGTCCAGTTACCGAAATGTCCTGTTATCGAAATGTCAGTTACCAAAACGTCCATTACCAAAGTGTCCTTTACCGAAATGTCTGGATACCGCCAATGTCCTGCATTGCTATTTAGCGCGGAAATACATATTGTATATTACGGTTGTTATTATTGTTAACGCCAGTTTCTTGACCGCAGATATTCATCGTCTGCGACCGACAAATCGGCTCATGTTGCAACCTGACAACGGCAATAATTGATTACTCCCAACTATATTCCCCGCTTTTCAAGGCACTACGCCCGTGTGTCGGGGTCCAGCCTCCGACGTCTCCCTGGTGTACGTTTTCAGCGGCCCGCGGTCTCGGCTGGACCACGTAATTTCCGGCCGCTCCATTCACGAGGGACGTACACAGGGCTACTGGACGGCGGACGCGTCTTATGATTTGACGCATACGACTTGGGCTTTGGCGCTAACTACACAGCACACACCGGTCTGTCGGGGGCCCAGTTGGCCTGCTGTGTACTTCGATGACAGCAGTAGGACGTGTCACATACGACTCCCAAAGAAGGATATTCGTCATATCAGCAGTTCTTTCCCACACTCATCAATCTGTCTGTTACATCGAGGGACGTTATTGTTGCAGTTTTGAACTTTCCTTAAATCTCACGTGTCACACAAATGTATGAAAATGTATGAAATACTTTTACAAAATGTATTGCTTAAGCACTTTATTGAATACTATTGCAACACAATAGTTTATTAATGGATATACCGACCAGAATTGGCCACATTAACGAGACACAGTGTGCCATATGCGACCCTTCCAATCACCCTATAGCGTCAACTCTACCAGGTCGGGTCTAGATAGTTGTCGTTCGTCACACGGCCCCGGGGGCTGCAGTTATACGAGCTGTCGGTAGTAGAGTGTAGCGTCGTTTTAATATGCTACGATCGATTACAATTGAAACACGATCTGACCATCGCTTCTAGGCATCTCGTTGTCGCGGACGTGTACGGCGTAAGAGCGCTGTCGGGCTCTAGTTACGATCAGATCGTAGCCTGGAGTTGCATCCGTGTCGGTCCCGTTTACTCCGCTGGTGTTATGGATCCCAGCCCCTCCACATCAGCATCAACGCACCAACTGGTGACCGTCTGTCGTTTTGTCGCAAGTCAACCGGTTAGCAGGAAGAGAGACAAACTATGTAGCCGTAGCATACCATTGCTGGGATGTGCTGATTGTGCACGTGTGGTCAAGAGTTTCGGACAATATAGATGTTTTGTAGCAATCACGATTCGCTCAACGTTTGGTGTATTTGACACAAGTTGAAAATACGACACACTGTGATACTCGTTTTCCTTCTAACAAGACGAGTTACAGACTGTGTTTGTCTTAAACTCCCCGCGTGGTACACACCCACCGATCTCGCACGGGATGGTAAGGCTGTGGTCTCAGAATTACCGTGGTTCATTAAACTTGTACAAAGACTATGTATAACATACATAGGCAATGCATTTTACCCGCATAACAAACGCTTACCCGCATCATACATTTAATTACCCGCACAATACAATTTCATTAAGAAATTCCTTATCTATCAATGATGTAAAGATTCATGCCAATTGTCACAACAGACGGACTTATATTTCAACCGTATAAGAGTACTTAGAACGGTACGTGATTCGGCATTGAAGCTAAACGACCAAAACGGCACGGCTGGCCTCTGCGTTTAGACCTATGCCATCGCTGTACCATGTCCCCGAACAATGCACTTACGTCCCCTCGATGCAACTCCCCGATCAACGCACACCTGGTGGAGCAGCACATTTCCCTGTCAAGACGATGTCAAACTAAAAAAGTAAAAACTCAAACTATTGTAATTTATTAATAATGGACGCGTTGTGCGTTGGTTTATTTTATACGGACAAGTATATTATGATGAAGCAGACGTGCATTTGAAAGTCATGTTATATGTTATCCTGGCTGGGGACAGCACAGTTCGGAATCACTCTAGGATCATGGCGATCCACTCAAGATGACTTGGCGATCTAGATTTGGGTCCAGATCCATGGGTTACGAACAATGTGGGGAGAGAGTGAGAGTGAGAGTGAGAGTGAGAGTGAGAGTGAGAGTGAGAGTGAGAGTGAGAGTGAGAGTGAGGGTGAGAGTGAGAGTGAGAGTGAGAGTGAGAGTGAGTGAGTGAGAGTGAGAGTGAGAGTGAGAGTGAGAGAGTGAGGAGTGAGGGAGAGTGAGAGTGAGAGTGAGGAGAGAGAGTGAGAGTGAGAGTGAGAGTGAGTGAGAGTGAGAGTGAGAGTGAGAGGTGAGAGTGAGAGTGAGAGTGAGAGTGAGAGTGAGAGAGAGTGAGAGTGAGAGTGAGAGTGAGAGTGAGAGTGAGGTGAGAGGAGTGAGAGAGAGTGAGAGTGAGAGTGAGGGAGAGTGAGAGTGAGAGTGAGAGTGAGAGTGAGAGTGAGAGTGAGAGTGAGAGTGAGAGTGGAGAGGGAGAGAGAGAGAGAGAGATGAGACGAGATGTAGAGAGAGAGAGGAGAGAGAGTGAGAGAGAGAGAGAGAGAGAAGAGAGAGAGAGAGAAGAGCGAGAAGGAGAGCGAGAAGAGAGAGGGAGAGAGAGGAGAGAGAGACAGAGGAGAAGAAAAGAAGACATATAAGTGAGTGGTGAAATGGGTGAGAGAAACATGTAGGTGTGCGGGATGAAATGGTGAAGTGGGTTTACAGAGAGAGAGAGTAGAGTGAGGGTGAGGTGAGGTGAGGGTGAGGGTGAGGGTGAGGGTGAGGTGAGGGTGAGGTGAGGGTGAGGTGAGGTGAGGTGAGGGTGAGGTGAGAGTGAGAGAGTGAAGTGAGGAGTGAGGGTGAGGGTGAGGGTGAGGTGAGGGTGAGGGTGAGGGTGAGGGTGAGGTGAGGGTGAGGGTGAGGGTGAGGTGAGGTGAGGTGAGGGTGAGAGAGAGGTGAGAGTGAGAGTGAGGGTGAGGGTGAGGGTGAGGGTGAGGTGAGGGTGAGGGTGAGAGTGAGAGAGAGAGTGAGAGTGAGAGTGAGGTGAGGGTGAGGGTGAGGTGAGGGTGAGGGTGAGGGTGAGAGTGAGAGTGAGAGAGAGGGGAGAGTGAGAGTGAGAGTGAGAGTGAGAGTGAGAGTGAGAGTGAGAGTGAGAGTGAGAGTGAGAGGAGGAGAGAGAGAGGGAGAGGGAGAGGGAGAGGGTAGAGGGTGAGGGTGAGGGTGAGGGTGAGGGTGAGGGTGAGGGTGAGGTGAGGGTGAGGGTGAGGGTGAGAGTGAGAGTGAGAGTGAGAGTGAGAGTGAGAGTGAGAGTGAGAGTGAGAGTGAGAGTGAGAGAGAGAGAGAGAGTCAGAGTCAGAGACACGGAGACACGGAGACACGGAGACACGGAGACACGGAGACACGGAGACACGGAGACACGGAGACACGGAGACACGGAGACACGGAGACACGGAGACACGGAGACACGGAGACACAGAGACACAGAGAGACAGAGAGACAGAGAGACAGAGAGACAGACATACATATATACGTGTATTTGCTATGTGTCAATGTGTGTGACAGAGACACACACATGTAGGTGTGTCGGCCGATCGTTAAATGGGATAGTGGGTTTACAGCTCTCGGCCAGTGGCAGACTTATATTGCCATAGTTGCTCACTCCCGCGTTATCTACCACATACTGGTGTCACTTACATCGTATTACTGTTATCTCAGTGGCTGCACGGATCGCATTATACTTGAGGCTATAAATAGAAGGGTCCCACTAACATAACGACCGTGACCACATCATACATACATGTGTTGACAGTGACTGGAAGTTACGTAATACAGACAGTGTCAACGCGGGGATGTCGGTGACACGACACACTCGATCAGTAGGTCAACGACTACTTGCAGTTCGTGTACACACTACACAGTGGGACCTACACACTACACATACCTCAGCGAAAGACGATCTGTTTGCATAATGTCGGCGTTTGTACGACACAGCGAACTCGAGTCGCGGCCTATTTCCACGCTGTTATTCGCACGTCGACCGAACTCAGGTCCCATTGAGTAAGTACGGTTAGGATACTAGAGATGAGTGAAGGGGTGACGGGGAGAGGCAGAAGAGAAAGAGGAAGGAGATAGAGATAGAGATAGAGATAGAGAGAGAGGTAGAGGTAGAGGTAGAGGTAGAGGTAGAGGTAGAGGAGAGGTAGAGGAGAGGGCAGAGGCAGGGCAAGGGGCAGAGGGCAGAGGAGCAGAGGCAGGGGCAGAGGGCAGAGGGCAGGGGCAGGGGCAGGGAGCAGGGGCAGAAGGGGCAGGGGCAGGGGCAGGGAGGCAGGGGCAGAGGCAGGGAGCAGAGGAGACAGAGGAGACAGGGGCAGGAGGCAGGGGCAGGGCAGGCAGGGGCAGGGGCAGGGGAGGGGCAGGGGCAGGGGCGGGGGCAGGGGCAGGGGCAGGGGCAGGGGCAGGGGCAGGGCAGGGCAGGGGCAGGGGCAGGGGCAGGGGCAGGGGCAGGGGCAGGGGCAGGGGCAGGGGCAGGGGCAGAGGCAGGAGAGGGCAAAGCGGGGGGCAGGGGCAGGGAGCAGGGAGCAGGGAGCAGGACGGGGACAGCGGAAGCAAGCGGCGACAGGGCAGAGCGACAGAGTGGGGGAGAGAAAGAAGTAAAATTGTGAAGAGATTGAAGTAGCGAGCGTGATACGACCAGTTATCGTGTACAATCAAGTGTAGACGGCTGAGTAAGAGATCGACATGCACAGATACACCGTCAGTCGTTGAGGTGTTTACGCCAGGCCATGTCCAGTCACTCGGCCGTATCTGTTCGGCCGCGGCTCGATGACACACAGACGTGGCTCGCTATTGGAACCAGACGGCAAATCCAATCGGCGCCCGCCTTCAGATTAACGATTCAGATTAGCCATATCGCGACGGCTGAATGGCTGCGTTATTGAGTCGGCCGACCCAGGTTAAGAAGTCAATTGCCAATGGTCACATCAGGCGCCACCAGCCTATGCCGGCCACACTCAGACACGTCGAATAGTTATCATAACTATTATGGTAGTAACATAGTTGACATACCTATTTAGCTATGATAGTAACGCCGTTGACACACATGCCAGGAACCTGCTAATAAAAATAATAATTTATAATTGTAGGAATTTCCTGAGCTATGGTAATTGTTAGAGATTTGGTGAACTAGGAATGTTCTTGGACGAGAGATTAAATTAAAATGAGTTGTTTTTACTTCCCGCCAAACTGAACTTTTCCCATAAGCAAACTATTTTACGTCAGCGCGAGTCATTAAGAGACGAATTCTACATGTAAACGTAGTGTATCTTTGTATGTAGCAAGATGTGTGTAGATTGCTGGCTAACACAGGCAAAGGAGACTGCTTCCTTATCGCAACGTCACATTTATGAGGGACAATCAATTCGACCATAAACATAGTCGTACTGATAACGTCTACTCTCAGCCGGCAGAAAGCGGGGCCCAATTATTTATCGTTATGTTCATTCATCTCTGAAAAATAATCTACACCTCCTTGACTCCTAATAACATTTCTTCTTTATTGAGATATGAAGAACAATTTATCTATATAGAATAGCCCTTTCAAATCTTTGGAATGTTAAATGGTTATTGATAATACCAATTACCATAAATAAGACAGCAGTCATACAATAAAACAACTGTCATACACCATTTGAAAGGGTTAACTTTCAGCAGGCGCCCATACAGGCACAGACACAAATATGCACGCATACACAATTGGTATCACACCATGTGGTCTGTAAACACATGTACATGATACCACACAACGTACACGTACATGATACCACACACCGTACACGTACATGATACCATACACCGTACACGGTATACACACCGTACATGTACATGATACCACATACATTATATGTACCTGGTACCACACTCCTACGCGGACATAGTACCACAAACCGTACACGTACATGATACCATACACCGTACACGTACGTGATACCACACACCGTACACTATAATACCACACACCGTACACGTACATGGTACTACACACCGTACACGTACATGATACCACACACCTTAAACGCACAAGGTACCACACACCATACACGTACATGATACTACACACCGTACACATACAAGGTACCACACACCGTACACGTACATTATACCATACAAAGTACACATACACGATACCACACACCGTACACGTACATGATACCATACAAAGTACACACACACGGTACCACATACCGTACACATACATGATACCACACACCGTACACTTACACTGTATCACACACCGTACACGTACATGATACCACACACCGTACACGTACATGATACCACACACTGTACACGTACATGATACCACACACCGTACACGTACACGGTACCACACACCGTACACGTATATGATACTACACAATGTACACGTGCATTGTACCACACACATTACACGTACATGATACCACACACCGTACAAGTACATGATACCACACACCGTACACGTACACGGTACTACACACCGTACAAGTACATTGTACCACACACCGTACACGTACACGGTACCACATACCATACACGTACATGATACCACACACATTACACGTACATGATACCACACACCGTACACGTACATGATACCACACACCGTACACGTACATGGTACCACACATCGTACAAGTACATGATACCACACACCGTACACGTACACGGTACCACACACCGTACAAGTACATTGTACCACACACCGTACACGTACATGATACCACACGCCATACACGTACATGATACCACACGCCATACACGTACATGATACCACACACCTTACACGTACATGATACCACACACTGTACAAGTACATGATACCACACACCGTACACGTACACGGTACCACACACCGTACAAGTACATATACCACACACCGTACACGTACACGGTACCACACACCATACACGTACATAATACCACACACCTTACACGTACATGATACCACACACCGTACACGTACATGATACCACACACCGTACACATACATGGTACCACACACCGTACAAGTACATGATACCACACACCGTACACGTACACGGTACCACACGCCATACACGTACATGATACCACACGCCATACACGTACATGATACCACACACCTTACACGTACATGATACCACACAACGTACACGTACACGATACCACACGCCATACACGTACTCGGTACCACACGCCATACACGTACATGATACCACACGCCATACACGTACATGATACCACACACCTTACACGTACATGATACCACACAACGTACACGTACATGATACCACACACCTTACACGTACATGATACCACACGCCATACACGTACATGATGCCACACGCCATACACGTACATGATACCACACACCTTACACGTACATGATACCACACGCCATACACGTACATGATGCCACACGCCATACACGTACATGATACCACACACCTTACACGTACATGATACCACACAACGTACACGTACACGGTACCAACCGCCTGTGTAAACCTGGGCCGTGAAGTTCAACGAACAAGTCTTCACACGACCGCCGCAATAAACTGTTGCTGTGACCGTAATAAAATTAACACGAAGTGTCTACAGCGACGCCGCCAATAATGAATCCCATAAGATTCCCAAGTCATAAATTTATAATGAAACTTACAACGTAAAACGTCAATGTGATAAATAAACGTAAAACCGTCACAGCTGCGTCGACCGGCCCGTATAAATCTTTGTTATAAGACGTTGTCGTAATAAAAGGCGAACTCCGAAACGACATGACACTGATAGACAGATAAGAAGCTTCAGTCCAGGCCTTGTCGTGCATTGTCAGTCAAAGGTCTGCCCGTTGACGTGATTATAACTCGCGCATATTTCAAAGTAAACTGCTATCATCGTTTTAATAGGCCCTGTGTGAAAGCGATTTTTTTAATTACATGAGGTACTTATTTTTAGACCAATGTTATCGTGTTTACCAGTGCTTACTTAAACAATCACTACTTCAATTATGCAGACGACACTGCTCTTGTCGGTTTGCTATCTAACGACGAAACAAACTACAGAAGTGACATGGATCACTTTGTATCACGATGTGTGGCCTCGAGTGATATGTTATCAAACCAATGAAATTATAATAGACTTCCGATCAGGTGTACATCATCCTAACCCTGTCAACATCAATGTGCAAAATATAGAAATTGTGCATTTTTATAAATGTATGGGTCCAACAATCGGTGGAAAATTAAGGTGGGAAGATAAGACAATGAATCTATATAAGAAAGGCCAGCAAAGATTATACTTCCTGAGAAAACTCACTGCCTTGAACATAGACAGAAACGATTTATTTGTGTTCCACGATTCAATTGTGAACAATGTTTTGACTTTCGGTCTCATTTGCTGGTGGGGTAACCTCTCAGTCAAAAACAGAGACAAAATAAACAGAATATACACCATTCCCTGCAAGATCGCTGGATACAGTACATCGGATACCAGTCTGGAGCAATTATACAAGTCAAGAACACTGCAAATGACAACGAAAGTTTTATCTGACCCCACCCACTTCTTACACGACCATTACGACCTTCTCGGAGAGATACAGAATGCCAACTGTAAAAACCCAACGTGCCCTCAAATCATTCATTCCATACTACATCTAGTATTTGAACCAGCCACATAAAATCAATCATTCACTGACATCACAGTACCCACCACTGCCAATACAATGTAGTTTTATCATTAATTATTTATTTGTCTTATAATATTGTCATATTGTTTTTAGCATACATTTATTCCAGTACTTGATAAATTTTTACAGCTATCGTTTACATATTTAGTGTAACTAAGGATACATCGGCTAGATTTCGCATAAGCACAGGTATACGTTCGTATATGTTGTGGTATGCCGTCCTTTGGATGGACTTAGCGCTTTACGGTTCGCCCCATTGATACCATGTTCCAATGCCTACGTTTGGAGACTTACAAAAATGGTAAATGCACACGTATAAATCTACAAACGTAATTATAGATGCATTGCGCAGGTGTAACGTTGAACGACGAACGTAATCCTCGTTTACCTGAGTAGTAAGTAGTACACGTAGTGGGTTTTGGAACAATTTCTTTTGTTGCGCCCCACCAGCATAGCCATGATAGCCCCAAAGAGAAATTTGTCCAGAAGCCCCACTTTGTATATTACTACCTGCCGTTGTCAGACAGTGTGGTCGGCGGGTGTATAGGAGCAGCGTGGGAAAGTCTGCACGGCGCCGTGCCAATGCGCCGTGTCAACGAGCGTGACACGACACGCGTGGCTGCACCCGTCACACAGACAAGTCGATTTCCTCGGGGTAAATGGCGAGCCACCACTGGCCGCCGTCATCCCACTAGCCTTCGTGTCATCCCGTCTTAGTTACCCCCCGTGTGGGGGTCACCGTGGTAACTCAGATCTCTGTAACCCCCGACGTGAAAAGCTGGTGTGTGACGTGAGTCAATATGATAATAACTTAACACATACCGTCTATGTATTCGTTATTTGGGTATTTATTTCGACAGCATTGGAGCATTTATCGGAGCATCACTTCGGCCTCATTTGAATAGAATGGCATTAACACTTTCATTTGTTTCAAAAACAGAATATATTGTCCAGGGTTTTATTATAAAAACTTAGTCCGATATTCGTCAGATATATTACAGTATGTCGCTAGATTTCCTGCTTGGAGGGTGGTAGATATGGATCCATGACATTTTGGTAAAGGACACTTTGGTAATGGACATTTCGGTAATAGACATTTCGGTAACAGGACATTTCGGTAACTAGACAATTCGGTAACTAGACATTTCGGTAACTAGACATTTCGGTAACAATTAAGACATTTCGGTAACAATTAAGACATTTCGGTAAAACTACTGAAAATAATCAGAGTCCTGTCTGCCATATTAGGAGGTAACCTGTTGAGATGTCAGTCAGTTAAACCATTTGTAAATTAGGATGGTCCAGACATGGAACTTAGCTTTCTACCAGTAGTCAGGCAATGTGTAAAGTAGTGCTTGCCTCTGAAGGGAACATGGCTTCCAAATAGCAGTGGTGGTGGCTAAAGTGTTCAACCACTACACCAAATCACTGGCTAGCAGGACACATTTAAATCCAGACACACATAAGGTGAAGCTATACATGTGAACATGGAGTTATCAACAACAACCAGGAGAAAAGCAAAGCTATTGAGGAATGGCTATACCAAGCATACAGAGAAAAATGACATAATAGGGTGGCATGGTACATGTCGTGCAAGCAAGCTCTGCCCTGCTAGTGCATACACAGACTTGCTACCAGCATATCCAGTGTTAAAAATTGACCACAACCACTGTCCTGAACCTATGAAGCTAGAGGTAATTTTTTAAAAAGAAATATGCCTTTATAGAATATTTATTGGTTTTACCAAAATGCCATGCTACCAAAATGTAGGTTACCAAGATGTCCTATTACCAAAATGTTTAGCTACCGAAATGTCCTGTTACCGAAATGTCCTGTGACCGAAATGTCCTGTTACCGAAATGTCAGTTACCAAAACGTCCATTACCAAAGTGTCCTTTACCGAAATGTCTGGATACCGGTAGATATAACAAGCAGACACTGATGGATTGTGCAACTGTTGCCTGACTGAATGAGTAACTGACTGACTTACTTATGCCGGGTAATGTCCTCATTCCCGGGAACATAAACCATCTACTTCAGCACACGACTCCCAATCTCTTTCCGTGTATCCTCTTTTCCCCTGCGACTATATACCATCGTATTAGTTGGCCTACCCTTCCTTCAACAGAGGTTTCGGGTTCGAAGGCAGAAACTACTTTGTGATATTCATTGTTGGGTTTCTCAGTGTATGTCTAACGTACCCAAATGTCTTCTCGTGAATCGTGATTTGCCTGGCTGTCAGTTATTGACCAGTCTGTCCGCACAGCTCCTTGTGTCTCATTCCCAGTTTGCATCAACCGAGCGCCACAATGAATCGATGAGCTAAATACAATTTCCGGTGGACCCAACGGAGCACCGACTGTCTGCAGATAGGGCAGAGGAATGACCGGGCTACAACGTATAACAAGGATGCAATTTTCTACACGAATATATTTATTAATACATAACACTAGCGCTCATTGATCTCGTTTCTTATTCGTTCAGAATTCACCTCTGTCCCGGTGCACAATAGGTCCGGAAGGTTGTGGTCAACTGTTCTTGTCCACGTATTCGACAAACCGAGACAAAACAATGTAGCCGCTGACCGAGGGTCAAGACAAACAATCAATGTCTGCGATAATAAGTGAACTCTGCCCCGATATCGCCCACACCAACGATATCGTCCATCCGTTTATTGCCAGCGTCTCGCCCATTTTAACATATCGACTGTACCTTTCCCGGATGGATGTTATGACAGTGTGATACGAACTTGCACGAACTGATGGAATCTCTCGACCATGAAGTCTATGTCGGATGCTATTGACACATGCCACTAACACCTGCAGTAACTCAATAATGCATGTCTAATGAAAACAGGATTTTTCTAATATTGATTTGTTGATTCGCTAAACCTACTATCAGATAATAAAACGAATGAGTCGAGTATATTTGCTGGTTTTATTTTACTTGTAGAAGGCTCAGGGGTAGGGCTTCGGACTCTCGACTACGAGAACCCGGGTTCGAATCCTGTGTTGCGGTGTTCAAACCTTGGGCAAGTGTTTTCACTCAACATTGCTCCAGTTCACTGGGCTACATAAATGAGTACCTGGCTATAGACAGTGGGGGACTGTGTACGAGCAGCCTTCGCGCATTAATTCTAGCATATGGCTGGATGCTTCCCAGAGAAGCCGAGATGGGGTCTGAGTGAACAGGTCTGTCAGGGAAGTAAAGTGTAAAGCGCTTTGAACGATCCTGAGGAGTACATAAAAACTTGCCGTTACTTTTTTGCTGATACAACTGAACTGGTTAGGTACTGCGTTAGACACAGATTCACCGAGAGATGCGATAGCGCTACACGCTGACATTGTTGAGCTGACTGTCGACGTCATCTGATCGGGGTCACGGTCTTCTGTGCAGTACGTGCCTCGGTTGAATGGCGGCAGGTGGGCAATGTTCTCACTCAATGTTATCTCCCGTGTTTACAAACTACAGTATCGCTCAACCACAATTTTTTATCACGCCTGCGGGAAATATCGTGGTTTGACACGGTCACGTGGTGCTGCGTATGTGTGTGCAATATTTAGGGTGCGTGTACTAATAAAACAGCTGCATGGTGGGAAGATTTGGCGGGATAGAAGGGAAGTGAAGAATAGGAACGGGAGATTGGGAAACTGGTGGAAACTTTGGGGAAAAAGGAAACAAATACTGGCAGATGCCTCACGCCGAATCGTAGATAGTTCACCTCAACGATATAGCTGTAACTATTGTAAGCTGTGTTTAATGCCAACGGTTAGCATGGTGCGCTGAGCTGTAAAAGAAAAGACGTCGCCGGTGCTACGAACACACGTGGATGGTC
>JAODUO010000570.1:37500-92500 GCA_025642075.2 Ridgeia piscesae
CAGTATGTATGACGTCATAAATGCCTACTCTTCCCATTTCTCAACAAACCACATGATAATGTTGAATGTAGTTAGATTGCATAAATTCTTTTTAAAGTGTATACATGTATACCCATACAATTACATTTGTTTCCATTTTATGTTTCGCTGATATTACTGCTATTACTACTACTAATAATAATTTTGTATGCATACTGTGGTAATTGTTAACAATTAGTTAACGGCTAATTCGTAGTTGCTTAGTACAAAGAAGACAATATCACAATAAGTAAAACCAGTAAAAGCTGTAGTGTCATATAATATTGATATAGTAATAATGGTACAAACAAAGATACTGTTTGGTACATTCAAAATAAATGTCTAATCTAAAGGCGAATCCTTAAAACGTCCTAAGACCTGCCAACATGTCTGCTGGGGTTCCATAGCTTTAGTGTCAACGCTCAACACGTCTTCCAAACCAACAGTTTCGCCAAGTAGTCGGCGCCACGCCATGAACTCATCGACCCCCGCCATCACATCGACAACGACACGTCCCTGGCTTAGCCAGCCTCAACAAAGGTGTGATGTGTTTCTGCTTACTGGTGCGTGTAACTGGTGCGTGTAACTGGTGCGTGTAACTGGTGCGTGTAACTGGTGCGTGTAACTGGTGCGTGTAACTGGTGCGTGTAACTGGTGCGTGTAACTGGTGCGTGTAACTGGTGCGTGTAACTGGTGCGTGTAACTGGTGCGTGTAACTGGTGCGTGTAACTGGTGCGTGTAACTGGTGCGTGTAACTGGTGCGTGTAACTGGTGCGTGTAACTGGTGCGTGTAACTGGTGCGTGTAACTGGTGCGTGTAACTGGTGCGTGTAACTGGTGCGTGTAACTGGTGCGTGTAACTGGTGCGTGTAACTGGTGCGTGTAACTGGTGCGTGTAACTGGTGCGTGTAACTGGTGCGTGTAACTGGTGCGTGTAACTGGCATAGATACATTGTTCTGTTGTCTTCGTTGTCCTAACAACATTTAACAAGATTTCCACCCAGAGCATAAACTCCAGATGACAACTGGACAAGGACGTTATCGGCTTATAGAGATTGCAACGCTTTTTGGAATAAAGTTGTATTTCGCACTTCTGATATGTATGAGTACTTAGTTTTGAAACATATTCACGCTGCGGGCACCCACATATTCGGCATATGATATGTTCATGTGTTGTCCGATGTGTGAAATATAACTTTCTCATTTCAAATATACACAGTTCCTTCATTTCATTTATGTTACTTGAACTTCATGTCTTGTGTAATCATGGAATCGTTTAGTTTCTACCCTAGCGTGCTTGTATCCTTCTTGCGGTAAGGGTTTCACTCTTATAAGCACTGTTCTAAATTAGGCTAACCAATTGCTTCACACAGTCGTATAATTGTGTTTTTTTCTCCCAATTAACCCAAGCATTTATTTTTTATTTAAGACACTCCTATGACATTTTCACATCAGCACAAACGGTTACACCTAAGTTCTTTGCTCTTTTAACCTAGTACACTGTAACTTAGAACAGTATTCATCTCCATGTCCATGTCATTGTGAAGATATTTAGTTAGTTACATTTATTCTATTGTCATATCATTACATGCTTATTATAATTGTTTAAAAACGTTGTTTTTATTATTTGTTTTACCCACAATCCGGTGAAACTGATACCTAAGTAGTAGGTCCGCGACACTGGTGAGCGATTGTCACGAGTGAACTGTGCCAGATAAGTAACAGCTCGCGACCTCCATACAGGCCGGGGGTCCTCGAAGTGGTCCAAACACCGCCAGACCTCAAGTGGTCGATTTCACACGTGGGAGTAATTGAAGGGTCGTAAACGACGCCTCGACGTACAATACCGTCTTAGACTCGGCGACTTCAAGGGAATTATGAACTCATATCGCATTTACAACTTTACAACTGCCTGCTCGTTTTAGCACGGCAGTATTTTATGGGTGTCAGAAAATACTGTGAGTCTTTCGGCTTATTCACCGCGTTGAACCTACACACTACGCGTGCGAGAACATTTGTAAACGGGTTTGGTTTCTATGTAGGCCAGGTACTCTGACTGGCCAGGACAACCACTTATGTTACATTGTTATTATATGAGGATCTTCCCTTTGAACGATGAGTAGCTTTAAGATTAACCTATGACCATTTCGTCTACTCAGCTTATGTCATTCCAGTTTGGCGCAATGGTCTTTATATGCATTTTAATAATAACAACACTAGCAATAACTGAAGAGAGACCATCCGGCAGAACATACCCATCAACAAGACATACTCCGTAAGACAGTTATTGAGGCAAGACGTGAATCACAAGACTCAATGCTAGCCTCGTTTTAAGGGAAATAAAAGCCAACTGTTTGGGGCGGTGTCGATACATCCACTACGATCTAACCATTTGTAACTATAATCGATAATATCACGCCTGTTCTTTACACGGAAATTATTCTGAAAGTGACGATTCTAGTGCAATCTCACGGTTCGCGCTGGCTGGCAAGTTGTGACACAACCACAGTGCCTCAGAGTGCATCGAACGGACATGCGTAATTTTTATTGATATTTAGAGCGCAAAACACAAACTCGGGTACGTAAACCAGAGTAATAAAAAAATTGTTTCTCTACTTGGCGCCAAGGGAATTGGGAAGAGTAGGTGTTGATGGTGCAGACTTTCAACCTGTGCTATTTAAATTACGTGTGTTTGACAAGATTGTGAAGTTATTTTAATTGCTTTAATAGTACTATCCGTGATTGTAATTGCTAATGGTTAGACACTTGAAACTCTTTTAGATGCATAGACTAATAGAACCTTCGGTTTCCCTTTAAATATTACAACTGATGGTGAAATGTTTGAATCAAATATGAACTCAAAAATTTAGTTATCAGCCCAACCAAGTGGGGGAATCTATCGACACGTTGAGTGTTTTGTTGATACTTCTGAGCCGTACTTTGACCACAGCCTCATTAACGAGTTATGTAACTTGTTACTTCACTAGAAAGCGACACTCTAATATTCCACAACACCAACTGTTAATTATTTATACTTGAGTTATATAACTTGTTATTTCAATCGTAAGCGATACTCTAGTATTCCAAGTAGTTCATTATTTGTACTTGTTTCATAGACTATGCTATTTCTGATTACTAAATACCAAAAAATTGACTTTCGAGAAAGGATGCTACTCGAAGTGGTGGTTTGATTAGGTAACTAGGTCTAGGATATGTCGACTGTAACGTCTAACGACGTTGACGTGTCTGACGTATGACGTTGGGCGCGTGAATGTCGTCAGAGCACACACTTGTTAAGAGAAACGTAGGCACGTCTAACACGAGAGGTCACGGGGTCACGCCACTTTAAACCTTCGCGTTCACTCCGTACAAAATGACGCACACCACAAATGCGGTTTGGGTGTGATACTGTGATAGTGTAGGGGAAGGACGGGTAAAGTGACCCCTCGGACAAAGTGGACCCTCACTGTCACAGCATTCCTGGTATGCAATGCAGTCAAAGCCACGACATAACTCAACGTTGTAGTTGCTTGTTTCGCGCGAATTCAAACAAATGATTAACAAATTTGTATTTTAGGTAGTTTTCTTAAAATAATTTATGTGGCTTACAAACACCACATTTCCATAAATGACCAGAGTACATAACTGCAAATGTGGTTCACGGAGCAGTAGTCCATAGTTAGTTGAATGAGCAATTTCAATTTGACGTAAACGAAGGCATCCGTGACAAAATGGCGTCGTTTTAAAAGACGTCTGACATTTTATGTTTATTAAAATAGAGTAACTAGACTGTGCATATACTTAGTCAATAATTATACATAACTAGGTAGTGTAGCAAACATTTACCTATTTTGTACATGAATAGCAAATGGCCCGCTTTACCCGCCCCTCCCCTACACATTTAAACAGCTGATTTTGAAAAGCATCTAAGTGTGCTAATATCGGGAAACTAGTATATATAAACTAATATTGTAATATACTAGTTTATAGATTATATATATATATATATATATATATATATATATATATATATATATATATATAATAAACATTTGTGCGCAATCTCTTGTTGGTTCTTATAATTCATAATTTAGAAGAGCTATATTGATGAAAAAGAGCTTTCACAGGAATCACGGTGCGTCTTAGATGCATTCACTTGGAAGCCTAGTTTTGTCGTATCCCAAGTATTACAACTGGCCAGAAGGAGACGGCCAACTGGACACAGGCACTTGTCCAGTCACGAACTAGGGCGTTTACGAAGTGCGCTACTCAGCCTTCGAGGAGGCCATAAATCCAATCAAACAGAGATTGCCACTCGATCGGCGAGCTCGTTGTCTGCAATCAGGCGACTTGTTATTGCAGCAAACTGACGTCTCCAACTGAAGATGACTTGAACATTATTTAAACCGTAAAATTAGCAATACAACTATACTGTAGTCGGTCAGATATAACAGCTTCATTTTGGTAGGTTTCAAAAATTATTGCCCGTCTGTTCACTAGTTTAGAATGCAAACTGATTTGGGTAATTCTTTTTAAAGTGGCGCTATCTGACGGGGTTCTCAGTTATTAGCCCAATGAAAAGGAAGCGTGAACATAGTGTGCACCTTCACCCGTCACCCGTGAACAAATATACAACGAAAGAGCTTTAACCCAAAATAACATCGCACCTCAAATGAAAGTCGAATGCAATAAGATTATTTGACATCTAAGACCCATGAGTATGTTTCGAGTAACATGCCAAACATCAGCAAGAATCCTCTTTCAAGACGGCGTCCAAAGCTGCGGAAACTCGAGTAATCTAAGGCATTAGAAGTAGAATTGAGAGCTCCAGACGGACACCCAGGACAGACGACTATGGGGAACAGTTGTCAATGACCTATGCCCCAGGAGGGACGATTGGCAGAAGTAAATAAGTGACCGAGTGAGTGAGTGAGTAAGTAAGTAACTAAGTGATAGGTGAATATAAAATATGAGTAATAGTTATAAATAGATACATTAATTCTCTCCCTGTGTCATGTCCTGACCTTGGGACTCGTCAGGGTGTTTATACACATTAGTTCACACACGGGACTCGTCAGGGTGTTTATACACAATAGTTCACACACGGGACTCGTCAGGGTGTTTATACACATTAGTTCACACACGGGACTCGTCAGGGTGTTTATACACAATAGTTCACACACGGGACTCGTCAGGGTGTTTATACACAATAGTTCACACACGGGACTCGTCAGGGTGTTTATACACAATAGTTCACACACGGGACTCGTCAGGGTGTTTATACACATTAGTTCACACACGGGACTCGTCAGGGTGTTTATACACAATAGTTCACACACGGGATTCGTCAGGGTGTTTATACACAATAGTTCACACACGGGACTCGTCAGGGTGTTTATACACAATAGTTCACACACGGGACTCGTCAGGGTGTTTATACACAATAGTTCACACACGGGACTCGTCAGGGTGTTTATACACAATAGTTCACACACGGGACTCGTCAGGGTGTTTATACACAATAGTTCACACACGGGACTCGTCAGGGTGTTTATACACAATAGTTCACACACGGGACTCGTCAGGGTGTTTATATACAATAGTTCACACACGGGACTCGTCAGGGTGTTTATAGACAATAGTTCACACACGGGACTCGTCAGGGTGTTTATACACAATAGTTCACACACGGGACTCGTCAGGGTGTTTATACACAATAGTTCACACACGGGACTCGTCAGGGTGTTTATACACAATAGTTCACACACGAGACTCGTCAGGGTGTTTATACACAATAGTTCACACACGAGACTCGTCAGGGTGTTTATACACAATAGTTCACACACGGGACTCGTCAGGGTGTTTATACACAATAGTTCACACACGGGACTCCCATTACAGCATGTGTCAGTTGTTGTATGTTTTGTTGTATGTTTTGACAGCTCTGGGAGAGAGCCACCAGAGAGAGCCACCAGAGAAAGAGAGAGCCACCAGTTATAGGAAACGAAGACATCTCTCCATACTTCAGACTGGAGACACCGCTGACCACAAATGTAGCAGCTCGGCAGTGTCCTTTCCGCATCTACCACATGCTCAGCAACCGAGGAGAACACCCTGCCTATAGCTGACTGGATAATCTTAATATTTTCAATCCTATACAGAGGTGCAGTAAATTATACTAATGTGAATACTAGTTTTCTAAATGGGAACCAAAGGTGTCCTGCGTTAAAAGTTTTGGTGCTGGTTCTACAGAGCAGGGCATTGCAGCAACATGAAAAACTGAATCATGTGACATGCGAGAAAGCATCATTCCCAAGCATGGATGTCAAGGCCAATGTGAGAAGACTTGTGGATGTAGGAATGTACGTTGTAGTGGCGTCTGTAGTAGGGAGTCATGAGCAAACACATTCACAAAGGATGAACCTTATAATATGTACTCAATGTGACTTAAATCTGGGAGTCGATGCACTTGGAGGGATCTATGATACACAACTCTAACAGTTCGATATCTACTTTGAGGTTTCAACCCAAACGGTTTAAAATATATAAATAACTTGAAAAATGATAACAAATAATCGCAGGACATTCGTTACACTAACTGGTGCCTAAAACCTACAGGGCAACGTCCATCTTGTAGACCAGTCAGAAAACGGTGTCGCCACCAAGCGACCAACTGCTACGTTAATACTATCAAGAAAACGACAATAAACACGTGTTAGGTTCTAACAAAACGTTCATAATACAAAGTGGTGTACTCTACTTAGGATGTCGGGAGGGACAAAGAGAAGGAGTAAATTTAACATTAGGATCCCCGCTAATATTTGTAGCTACATAATCTGTGTCTTGTGGAATGTCTGAACCTAAAGAAATGTGTTCGTTTGTTATTCTTGGTGGCTCTCCCCTAGAAGGGTAGAACTAGCAACATATACAACGATGGACACATGCTGCAACGGGAGCCACGAATGTGAATATATATATATATATATATATATATATATATATATATATATATATATATATCATTCATTCACACTGTGGGGCAACCCACTGCAAACAACCTGTCCCCACTTATTTGTTGGTTTCAACTGTTCCAATCCTGCTATGTAAAGAATGACTGTGATATTCGTCTTCTATAGATCCAGGAGCTCAACACTGACAGGCGAACAGAGAAAAAAGAGGCACATGCCGTCTTCAGCAGACTGATTTTCACTTCTTATAATGAGCAATAAAAAAGATTCAGAACGTTTATAAACACAAAATGAACACATGAGACTGCAGTTAATGTAAACAGTGAAGCGAAAAAAGCTCTTCCAGTATAACCCGTCCGCCAAAACCACTCACAAATCCTACTCACATCTACAAATGACAACATGTGATCTAGTCATGTCTTCTAATTATCTAATCAAACCAAATCAATCAAATGAAACGTCGAGTAACATTCTCGAATTCTGTGTAATTTGTGACCAGAAATACAATAGCCTATGATACAAGTAATAAATAACCGTTTGGTGTACGTGAAGTATTAGAGGACGCGTTGCTTTCTATTAAAAGTTAGTAGTTACATAATTCGACAACGAGCTTGTGGTCAACGTACGATTAGGACATAAGATCAACAACACACTCAGTGGGTCAGCAGACTTCCTCACTTCGTCTATCGGTTGGTGTACAACTCTTTGCAAAGTCACAATAGGCCCAGCTGATAACTTAACTATCTGCGTAACCCTTCGTCTTTGACCCAACGTTTCATCATCAGTTGTAAAATATAAAGGTTTAAGTGGCTTATGCATTTATAAGATTTTATAAGTGTCACTATTCGCAATTATAATCACGAATATTATGAAAGTAGTTCAAATAACTAGAATACGCTGGTCAAAGACATGTAATTTAGATAGCACAGCACAGCACAACACAGCATAAATTATTATTTTGCTTAAATGTTCCGATGGAGCTGGAGATATGACGTCATAGAACAGGGTTCCGCAAATCAAATTTTTTCTGCGGGCGAAACATTTGATTAGATATCTGTTGACTTTTTTTGATAAACTAGGTTTACTACTCCCTGTCTGGAGTGAGCAGCAAGATCGCAAATAGTAAGGACTAAAATCTGCACTTTTATTGGTCATAAAAACATGAGGTTGTCTTTCTTAAGGACACATTCCATTACAATACGTAGTTTTAGAAATTATGATGGCGACACGTCCACTGTTTTTGATGTGTTGTTAATTTTCTTTCGCACCAGGGTCAATAAGTTCAAATGTCATACCGAATGTTAGAATGCAAAGTTGAACTGGAGCCTCTGTATACCGCAGCTAGCCGAGCGACACGGCCGGTCAGCACCACGACTTTAGTTGCACAATGATGATAATGATGAACTTTGACCACTGTATATTTTGTTGGCCGACCACTGTTGAAGTGTACCTCAGGCGGGTATATATACGCCAAACAACAGAACGAACACAGTAAGACACGGAAAGTGAACCTACAGTTGATACTAAGCAACGAAAGCATCCGATATGTTTACCATGCACAGCGTAATGAACAAGCGTGTGCAAAATCCAATTAGTAAACATCCACATAATTAACGTGACTACATAGTAAATAGAAATGTCTACCACCAACGACCATATAAGTGTTAATAAGCATTCGACCATTCTAAAAAACCATACAGAAACAATAGTTGTTTTTGTCATAGTCATCTGTCAAGTCCACGTAACAAAACAAATGTGTCGTAGTCATGGCAACGTTGAAGAATAACTGTTGACAACGTGATTCGTAGAACTGCTTGGTTTGGTGACGTAGCCAGAGGAACATGATGACCCAGTGAACTGTGACGATGAGAATTACCCCGTATTTGTAGAACCGAACAAAAGCAAGAAACATATCTTCGTGACGTTGGCTTTGACGGCGTCGGGCAGCGAGTGTCGTCGCGCTATGTCGTGTGCAATCGGCGCCCAGGACAGCGACGCCAAAGAAATGACACACTTCACGAACTGCGTCAAATCTGCAAATACACATTTCCATAAGTAGCCTCAAATACTCTTGTCTATATTTCTATACCAAATCAGATATGACGTGTTACAGTGGTGTAGAACGTGATGTATTTGAAGGAGGTGGCGACCGACTCGGAGTTGTGCCAAGGTTTCAGCACTCGTTGCCGCCGGACATGAGTCTTGTAACTAGGCGATCGTTTGGTCACCGTAACCGGTGTCCTCCTGACGGCTCCAGCCATCTCTGTCGATTACCTGCCGCCCTCTCGGACAGGCTGATAGTAAATCCAGTCTACAGGCGAATGTTGCATTCCAACCCCCCCTCTTTTCCTCTTGGCAGAGTACCTTGCAGCATAGTCTATCCAAGGCAGCTAGACCCTCTAACACCACACCACTGCAGCCTTCGTTTCTTGATTGCTGTCAGACGAGTCTTTAATTCCGGCGTGTAGATATTTGTGTTAGTGAACAAGATTTTCCAGTTTTCATCTCCGCAATTTATTTAAGATGGCTGTCTTCCATACACATTTTAGATTAATTTCTACTTATTTAAGACATTTTATAATTGTATTGCATATTTTATAGATAGTCTTTATGTGTTTATTTTAGAAATATTAAATTTGTAATTTACTTATCTGAGACATTTAATGGAATTTTGCGTAGTTTTTCTTTTCAATACAGTATTTCTACGTTTTAGTAAATGTGACTAATTTTAATGATCTTGTCTATTAGTATTTGTGACTTGTTTTATTGATCTAACCTCAAAAACGCCCTTGAACAGTTTAGGATGAAAAAGGGCACCATATCATAATTATTATAATATTATTTTGGATTTTGGGTGAACTATGGCGGGCAACTTCCATTTTGTTTGTGGACGACACATAATATCTTTTCCAGTCCTTTAGGATAAATATATATGAAAAAACACAATTATTTAAAATATATATGAAACAAATTACGGAATGATATAATCACATGTACTAAAATGGCAAAACAATTAGTAATGCCAGTAGCACATTTGTCAATCGCCACATTTAACTTCTTATATATGTATAATGGTTTTAGAAAATGGATGTTTAACTTTGGCAATGCTATTATGTTGATAATGCACATGCAGGTATTGTTAAACGGCTCATGGAGACTAGAAGGTCTAAGGTACTCTATAATATTAAAACGGTGATTTTCACACGTTTAATTAAATAATTTAAATAGTTCTTAGTTTCTTTTAATATTTGAGCCATTTGTGTATTTTACGTATTTTGGTTTATGTGATTTCACGGGAAAATATATTTGTAATAAAACTAACCATGCTTGCGCAAAATATTCTACATACATGTATATATTCAAGTCTCGGAACAGCAAAGTAATCAATATAAATGTGAAGAAGATATAGACTACCATTATCACAACGAAAGTGGCATTATACAGTATGAACGTCCGTTTGAAGCTAGCAGTGTGACGGCGGCGTTATATTCTTATAAAGGAAAGGAATGGCCAGGAGCAACCATGACGCGTATTAATACGGTGAATGGTACCACTAATACAAAACAATCCAAATTGCTAGGACCGTAATTGAATGAATGGTGTCCATGATGTATGACCTGTAACACAATGAAAGCGTGGGAATGGAATTAGGAATAGGAATTACCATGAGACACAAAACAAGCAACAATAACAAAAAACAAGCCACATTGCTATGCTATGAGCATAATGAAATGTACGACCTGTAACACAATGATAGCATGGGACAACACAGTTCATTATACCTTCCATTGTAGCTTACCAGCAAAGCCTACATCGAAGTGTCTCCATAAAATGTAGTACTGCAAGGTCAGCTGTGGAGCTGTTTCCGCGAAAGTTTCAAACAGTTTCAGTAGTGCCAAGTCTCGCTTCTCGATAATCACCTGTTGTTTTCGCTTCTTATTTGATGTCTCATTGACAGCCTTTAGGCTATGGATGAGTGCATCGATGTACCTGCAAAAGTGTTTAATGCTTAATAATGTTGATTACTTTACACAGCGCCACGTTTTTACACTGGTGTTCTTTGGCGCTGTCCACATGGCATATTGACACCACTAGCTTATGCAATAAGCACCGAACTTACGCGGAACGTTACGCTGACCGCAAGGGGTATTCAATTCTACGTCACAATGTTGCAATCCAATCAGAGATCTACGCGGGATCTGCGGTTCGACTTCGCCAATGTACGCATGAAACATCCCTGTCAAAACCTACTCTTTTAAAGTCAGCCAAATAATTCGTTCACGAGGAGTGTGCTCGGCCTCCGGTCATGTGATGTAATTTTGGGTGAGTTCAGCCACACGCTGCTCGTGTTACAGGCAATGTTTATGGTGTTAATGGATCATTATATTGGGATTCCCACCAGCCATGTATCCGTCTTCAAATTGGGGGCCAGTGTTTGCCTTGTTTCCACGTCTGACGCAGAAGCGACTGGCAAAGTCAACAACTATAATTTTGAAGTTCGAATTCGCTCACTTCCACGGTTTTCCACGGACGATCAACCAGGGGTACTATAGCGCAGAGCAACGACCCTGGCTTACGAGTACAGATTTGGCGTACGATCGTTACATTTAATTGCGTTAGCTAACGGTGTATATTTGTTCATGGTATGTATAAGAATACAAATCCACCCTCGCGCGCTTGAGGCAAATGTTTGTTACACTAATATCAGCACCCCTCGTCAGCTTTTAGTTTGCCGAAGTTAAGCCGAGTCCGTTATCCAATGATCTCTCTGCCATGCTAGAATCAATGATTTAGGTTTTAGCCAGTTCAGACCTCTGGATACATTTAACGTTCGGGAAATATAAGCAATTAATAAAACATACACTGGATGGTAAATCCGCTCTAATTAGTTTAAGACTTCCTGGAGTTGACTTTTTACATGGGGCGTGAGCGTTTGCAGTTCTCACGATTACAGCGCCGCCTGGTGGAAACGACTAATGGGCTGAAGTACAACTGAGAGAACGTTTACATGTCGCGTAGTGTGAGACTGATAACATCTTAACAATTATACCACATTGTGTTGTACCGCTAAAGCAGACACACAACACCACACAACTAACTTCTACCGAGATGGAGAGTGTTTCTGTCATGCGGGCGCACACGCTACTAACTACTATATGAACGCAGCCGTGAATGCCAAACATTAAAAAGCGTTTGCTGCCTCCTGAAAAAGCTCAGATTACCTAAAGTGGGTAATTATCCCAAGTTAATTAAAGGCTTCTGTGAGTGGCTTATTTCACAGCGGCACGGGGCTGCCAAGGCACCGATATTTGAGACATGTATAATAGAAACTATGTGTGACACACCCCTGACATGTAGACTCAAGTGGAATTCCGATGGGTTACCCTTGGTGTCATTTGATAAATTTACTGCCGAGGCTTTCAACGCTGTTGACTCAAATATTATGTTAGAAGATGGTCATAAGTTTAAAACCAGACGTGCAATTGTGATTCGTGTACCAGTCAATGATATTTCTACGGATCTGTTACGTGGATGTTTAACTTTGGCAATGCTATTATCTTGCAATGCACATGCAGGTATTGTTAAACGGCTCATGGAGACTAGAAGGTCTAAGGTACTCTATAATATTAAAACGGTGATTTTCTCACGTTTAATTAAATTATTTAAATATTTCTTATACGTTTTAAAACACATTTATATCTTCATTGCCCTTTTAATATTTGAGCCATTTACGTATTTTACGTATTTTGATTTATGTGATTTCACGGTAAAATATGGCTTAGCAATTCGTTACACAGGAATAAATAATTATTCGTCGTACATGCCATCAGAATTGTTGTTGTTCTCCTCGTGGAATCGTTGTCATCAGATGTGAGGTTGGCCATGATTACCGTCATACGAATGAATATGGATAAACTCAAGTATTCTGTATAAGCGAGTAATGGGACGGTAGTAGGCATACTCACTACATACGCCATTCGTTTAACATCTCACCTACATCTTATTGCTAAGTAGATAAGAGAAAAAACGAATACACATATCTGACTGAAACGATCAGGATTATATTCACTAGTACATCCGTATATGAGATATCAAGCGATAAATTACTTTCGTATGTAAACTGAGAGACAGCCATCAGATGCCCTGGCACCTTTGCAGGTGGAATATTTTAGCAACATACCTCAACACTGGAGCAATCTGTAGAACCAGGAACACCGAAATGACAGCCCATCTCAGTCGTGACGTCACGTGTTCCTTACTACGTCGTACGTACCACGAGAGACTGACGATGGACACGATCATGGACGATACCAAGATAACAATTACAGTGTATGTAAACCAGTGCATGTCTCCGCGGGAGTAGTGCATGTAGGACATCCATATGTCACTTGCTACGTCCGACAGGTAGAAACCGAGTGAGATGACAGTTGCCACGACATCCAGGTAAGATGTCAACGATGTGTCTTCGGTTGTCAACTCGCTAACGTCGTCTTCTTCTTCGCTGTCATTGATGGTGTTCGTCGATGTGTCTTCACAGCCATTGTCGCCGTTCGGGAGGTCAACGACCGACGATGACCAGGGAAAGTCGGACACACTGCCAGGTAAGTCAGATTCTGACAAACACGTGGCAAAATCAGTGGTTAAGTCGGTGGATAAATCGGGAAAATCGGATAAATCGAGTTCGATCATGTCTGATTCCCAGACTTTCCCTCCGTAATTCCAACTACCAACGGTCTATGTTACGCGTGTGTAATAGCAGCATCGGTATAATGCCGCCATAAGAAATAGTTCCAAAGTAGCCGTGACATTAGACATTATCTGCTACGGTCTCAACGTTAGAAATATTAATTATAAAATTTTTACATATGTAATAAATAGTTAGTAAACTAGGAACAATTTATTTATCTACTAGCATAAAATAAATATGCACATAAAATGTGTTCGAGTATGAATCGTAGCCACCCCAAGGTGGTATTTTTACTTCGTGGTTTTAACAAAGACTTACTGTCACATACATCAAGATCAGATGTCATATGCGTTAGAACCGCTTGAGGGGCATGGTTAACCCCTTCGCCGCTATATATAGAGATAGAACAGGTGTCCATTGTCGGGAGCAAATGTTTTGGTGGGGACTTGAGATGGCATTAAGTGGCATTCTTGTGTTTGATGAGCTCTCTTTTTATTTGTGTCGTTTTCTTAGCATCTGACTTCTACTGAGAACTGAACGTGTGGTTGAAGATGTACTACACACATTTCCAATGTTATTCTCTCTTATTGACTGTGCTCGTGGTAGTTTTGCTGTGTGTAGAATGAGTACCCGTGTATGAACAGCGGCAAAGTGGCGTCTTCTTCTTATGGTTAGGTAATCATTCTATAGTAGCGACATGTTTGTGGTTAGAAAATTGTCGAGCTTGGTTTTTAGAGTTGTCCTTCTATAGAATTAGTGAGTCCACTACAGGTTACAAATTTACAAAGTGTGGGATATTTTACTTCCGCTGGCATAGACGCCAAATAGAAGGGACAACCGGCTTTTAGTATCTCTTCCGAAAGACACAGGCAATGTGATGTGAACGAAATTGCCGACGTTGCGAAGCGGCTGCGGGCGGGATTGAACCACCGTCTCCTCGACGGACAGTCCGTCGGCGCTCTACCGCGCGACCACCGCTCCTCACTCGAGATACATTGTTGGCACTTCTTTATTTCTCGTCCAGCATGTTTGAAGTATCAGAACGTTTAGGGTCACTAGGCACGACGTCTGCCAGGACTGTGAGGCGTAAGCATGACAAGGAGGGCGGAGTTCGACAGCGACAGCGACAGCGACATAGTAGGCGTTCTGCCCCTTCCTCCATTATACTAGCAAATGTCCGATCACTACGCTCGAAAGTGAACGAACTGCAAGCACATGTCACACTACAGTGGACACACAAACACGCGTTCTGTTGAGTATAAAAGAAACGGGGCTTGACGAAACTTCCCAGACAGCGAATTTGCTATTGGTTGCGTTGCCTGTCAGAATGGACGGAGACAAAGATCTCAGTGGGAAATATCAAGGGGCTGTGTTTATGTGAATGAACGGTGGTGGAAATCAGTGACCGTTAGGGAAATTATGTGCACTCCCGACTTCGAACTTGATGAGGCTGTTGATGTGATCACGGCCTGTATTCTGTGAGAACATGATCATTCCAACTAAACAGAATCTTCGCCAACAACAAGCCCTGTGTGTCAAAAGTACTGAAAATACTTTAAATTAAAATAAAACGGCATTCATGACAGGATCACGTTGTAGGCGTAAGAAACAGGTTAGAGAGGCCAAAACGAATACAGAGACAACAGACTTTGACATTGTTTCAGTCATTTCAAGATACAAGATACAAGATACAAGATACAAGATACAAGATACAAGATACAAGATCCAAGATACAAGATACAAGATACAAGATACAAGATACAAGATACACGATACACGATACAAGATACAAGATACAAGATACAAGATACAAGATACAAGAAGCTTTATTTAACGTCGGTTTACATATGAATTGATAACATAAGCTCATCTGAGCCATTTTCCAAACAAACAAATGTAAAGCAACGAGACATAAAACATTAAAAGCATACAGAGTATTTAAAATGACAGCAATAAAACATATAAAATACGTGTAATGAGTACAAAATAAATAATACATGCATGTGTAATAATAATATGTCTTTGTTTTTGTTTTTTTCACTTTGGGCAATCATAGCGATTGAAAATGGTACATAAAACATGCAAAGTATATTAGTTAAAATAGAGTAAAATAAGATATAATTTAAGACATTAGCATACGTATAAATTATATACTATTTTACTATATTTTAACTAATATACTTTGCATGTTTTATGGTCGGTCGTCGCAACTTCATACACGAACGCCGGGCTGCGGCGGACCAACTTCAGTCCCAACTAAATGTTCATGACATACCTGAAACCATTCCAGATGAAATCAGTTGGGCTCTTCAAAGGGTTCATTCCCGCAAGGCATCAGGGTGGACAACATCGACAGTCGTGTCCTGAAGGAGTATCATACTCAGCTTAGAACATTTTTAGCATCCTGTTTAATTGGTCCGTCAAGCAGCAATATATACCTCGGATATGGAAATCCCCCATCATCTGCCGTGTTCCGAAAAAGCCGCGGCATTCTGCTCCGAATGGTTCTCTGGTTGAACTCATTTCTCAGCGAACGTCGGCAAGCTGTGCGACATAACGGCATGTTGTCAAACCCGCTGTATAGATACACCCAGGAGCCACCATTTCTGGAGACCTGAAATGGCAATCTCACATCAATAAGATTACTAGGAATGCCAATTCCACTGTAGGCTTCCTAAAACTGCATCACTACACTTCCTGTGACGTGAATGGTACAGGCAGCGCCCCCTAGCGAATGACGGAGTGCTGTACGTGGTGGGGAGCACGAAGCGCTATCCCTGGAATAAGGTACGAAAAATTACATCTCCATTATGGTAGTGTTTACGTTCTACCTCATAAAATAAACAATTCAATAGTGTCAATTTGCACACCATTCTGAGGCCCTCCAAACCTTCGCTTTATATCCGCATTAAGGCTTTCCAAACACCCGAACTCAAGATTTTCCAACAACGTCTGTTTGCATCAATTTGATAAAACACCTGCCAGTTCACCAACAATTTAACATTGCTCTCGAAGTGAACCAATTTGTTAAATTATTGGGAATTAATCCCATCTCCAGTACTCCATCAAAACATTTGCTCCTGAAAATGGACACCCGTTCTCTATATATAGCGGCGAAGCGGTTTACCATGCCCCCCCCCCCCGGTTCTAGTGCACATGACACATGATCTAGATGTATGTGACAGCTAGTCTTTGTTAAAACCACGAAGTAAAATACCATCTTGGGGAGATACGATTCTTACATGAACGCATTTGGCTTTTAGATAAACAATTTGTTTATCACTTGCTTACTTATTATTATACTGTAAATAAATTTCCATTATTAGTGTTTCTAACGCTGAGACACCAAACAGACAACGTCACGGCAACTTTGGAACTATTTCTTATGGCGGCATTATACCGTTGGTGCTACTAACGTAGCGTTTAAGTCAACGCCCACACGCGTGACACAGACATTTGGTAGATGGAATTACGGAGGGAAAGTCTGGGAATCAGACATGATCGAACTCGATTTATCCGATTTTCCCGATTTATCCACCGATTTAACCACTGATTTTGCCACCTGTTTGTCAGAATCTGACTTACCTGGCAGTGTGTCCGACTTTCCCTGGTCATCGTCGGTCGTTGACCTCCCGAACGGCGACAATGGCTGCGAAGACACATCGACGAACACCATCAATGACTGCGAAGAAGAAGACGACGTTAGCGAGTTGACAGCCGAAGACACATCGTTGACATCTTACCTGGATGTCGTGGCAACTGTCATCTCACTCGGTTTCTACCTGTCGGACGTAGCAAGTGACATATGGATGTCCTACATGCACTACTCCCGCGGAGACATGCACTGGTTTACATACACTGTAATTGTTATCTTGGTATCGTCCATGATCGCGTCCATCGTCAGTCTCTCGTGGTACGTACGACGTAGTAAGGAACACGTGACGTCACGACTGAGATGGGCTGTCATTTCGGTGTCCCTGGTTCTACAGATTGCTCCAGTGTTGAGGTATGTTACTAAAATATTCCACCTGCAAGGTGCCAGGACAGCTAATGCTGTCTCTAAGTTTGCACACAACTGTAAACCTGGGTTAATATCTCTTACACGGACGTACTAGTGAATATAATCGTGAGCGTTTCAGTCAGATATGTTTACTACATTTGTTTCTCCTATAGATATCTACTTAGCAAGAAGATGCTGATGAGATATTAAGTAATTGGCATACGTACTACCCACCGATTACTCGCTTATACAGAATACTTGAATTTATCCATATGTATTCTTACGACGGAACCCATGGCCAAACTCAACCCTGACGAAAGGGTTGCCAATTCCGTGGGTGACTAATTGTTAAACCAATATTTGTAAGTGATGGACACTGTTGTTGCACCCAATGGCCAAGATTCGTAGAAATGTAATCGAATATAGAAGTATACGAATAACTAATTCACGTCTGCTGACCATCGTTTTACAGTATATTTGATTCCAAAGCGACACCCATTAGACTCCCACGTGTATCTATCAACACATCAGGGAGAGTTCTCACAAAGTTTCTATTATACGTGTCTCAAATACCCGTGCCTTGGCAATCCCTAATTGTGTTGCAGCGGAACGGTCGGTGCCCCAGCGAATATAGATTGCTAACGGAAGTCTTTAATTAACTTGGGGGTAATTACCCCCTGGGGGTAATTCGAGCTTTTTCAGGAGGTAACAAACGTTGTTTAATGCTTTGGCATGTGTGAGTGTCTGTACGCAATTGAATGGGAGCCGCTTAGGTTCAACTGGAAGCGGAAATATCATCGCACATACTTGTACATTACGCTGTGCATGGTAGACAAGTCGGATGCATCCGTTGCTCAGTAATATCTGTATGTACACTTTCCATGTCTGTAATATGGTTGTTCTGGTTTCTTGTCATATATATATACGAGCATGAAGAAGAATTCTACGACTTGTACGATACCTCTCCAATGATACCCACGACAAATATAACACCTTTCAACGAAACCTTCAACACTGATCAGCCACCAACGGCTGTGCTACTAGAACCGTAGTCTAACGTAAGAGGTCACGGGGTCACGCCACTTAAACGTTCGCGTTCACCGCGTACAAATTGACGCATACCACAGTCGCAGTTTCGGTGTGATGCTGTGATAGTGTAATACATTAAAACACGTGATTTAGAAAAGCAGGTATCTGTGTGTGTTAACTGTTATTGAAATGAGTTAGTTTATGTTGTACTTACAATGCAAGTTTGGCAGAAATATTAAGCGATAAGCATTTTTCGCCGGGGCCCCGTACGAAGCGTCAGACGCACTTCGGTTTATACAAAACTCTAGAATAAACAAGCCGAAAAACGCTCAAAATTGTAATACAATGCTTAATAAACACATGAGTTATTTCCTTTTAGCAGTCGTTTACAGAACGTAAGAACCTGCGTTATAAATGCACAAAAGTTGACATATAAAACACTGAACCTGAATAGATGTGTTTTAACTTGGTTGTTATTACCGAATCAGTTCGTTTGGTATTCCTTTTAAACCGATTAAAATATTTATTACCATTAGACATAAAAGTGTTATTATATAACACCTGAATATTATCACATATAACATTATTTATTATTGTATTATGATTTGGGGATATCAAAGAAATAGAATTACAAGTATCCAAAAAAGTTATACGAATAATAACCTTAAATACATATAACTCACATACAGAACCACTTTTCAAAAATCTTAAAACTACTGAAAATAGAAGATTATGTTAAAGTTACAAGAATTTAAATTGTATTTAAAAAAAAATCATAAACAATTACCTTCGTATTTATTAAACTGCCAAATTATATCAAGTATTAATATACACAATTATAATACTCGTGCAACAAAAGATAATACACATACTTTTAGAGCTAAGCATGAATTTGCAATGAAATATCTCAGACACAGCCTCCCACATACGATAAATGAGACTCCTGATGCAATTAAAAACAAAATATACACTCACAGCTTGCATGGCTTTATAATTTATATAAAAACATGATTGCTAAACAACTACAGTGATATATGTACTTTATCAAATTGTTACATATGTCAACTAAATTAATACATACAATATATGTTAATGTTCATTAGCCCATCTCCACACCACATCACACTTTCTTACTTAAAGCTAACACTTCCAAATAAACATTTGAATTAGACATCTTGTATACTAAGGACCATACTACTTTATACCATGAAGTTATGGTGGCTCCTGTGACAGCGACATTATTGTCTTAATAGGGGCTACCGACCCCAGTTTGTAAATGTTATATGACTGCGGGTTTTTATTTTGGTACAACAAGAATTACTATAAGTGCACACATTTGTATGTATTGTAGGCCTACCGTATAGACTTATAATAGTATGTGAACATGATATAATATGTGTGTGTGTGTATACTTATATAAATGTACTAACGAAATTGATGTACTTTCAACAAATTCTATACCTACTTGGGGTCAATACATATTATGGTTATGGTTATTCTTTAATAGAATCCGTTGTTCCTTTGCCAATGGAACATGGCCTGCTGTGATTTGTCATTTTGCAAACAAAAATATTGACAAACGTTGTTTTGTCAAGTAATGATAACTAAGCTGAGGATGATGATTGGGTGTGCTCAGGTGAACATTATTGTTAAGTCGAGGAAGTAATTTACGTTGCTTAGTCAATTCAGGTGGTGGTCTCAAAAAGAAGCATTCCATTTTTCTGCAAGGTATGTTGTGACAGCTAAAGCGCACATCTGGAAGTGCTCAGTCTCAACCGGAGTCACCGACCCCCATTTCATAGTACTTTTTTAATTACGTATGGTGATGTTTGTTTAGGTACACGTTAGGTACACGTTCTTGTCCTGTATCGATAACCTACAAGCTGGAGGATCGGTGTTCGATTGAGTGGTGATGGTACGGTTGCAGTGGTCAAGCAGCTAGAGTGCCGACTAGTTCGATTGAGTGGTGATGGAACGGTTGCAGTGGTCAAGCAGCTAGAGTGCCGACTAGTTCGATTGAGTGGTGATGGTACGGTTGCAGTGGTCAAGCAGCTAGAGTGTCGACTAGTTCGATTGAGTGGTGATGGTACGGTTGCAGTGGTCAAGCAGCTACACTGCTGACTAGTTCGATTTAGTGGTGATGGAACGGTTGCAGTGGTCAAGCAGCTAGAGTGCCGACTAGTTCGATTGAGTGGTGATGGAACGGTTGCAGTGGTCAAGCAGCTAGAGTGCCGACTAGTTCGATTGAGTGGTGATGGTACGGTTGCAGTGGTCAAGCAGCTAGAGTGCCGACTAGTTCGATTGAGTGGTGATGGAACGGTTGCAGTGGTCAAGCAGCTAGAGTGCCGACTAGTTCGATTGAGTGGTGATGGTACGGTTGCAGTGGTCAAGCAGCTAGAGTGCCGACTAGTTCGATTGAGTGGTGATGGAACGGTTGCAGTGGTCAAGCAGCTAGAGTGCCGACTAGTTCGATTGAGTGGTGATGGAACGGTTGCAGTGGTCAAGCAGCTAGAGTGCCGACTAGTTCGATTGAGTGGTGATGGTACGGTTGCAGTGGTCAAGCAGCTAGAGTGCCGACTAGTTCGATTGAGTGGTGATGGAACGGTTGCAGTGGTCAAGCAGCTAGAGTGCCGACTAGTTCGATTGAGTGGTGATGGTACGGTTGCAGTGGTCAAGCAGCTAGAGTGCCGACTAGTTCGATTGAGTGGTGATGGAACGGTTGCAGTGGTCAAGCAGCTAGAGTGCCGACTAGTTCGATTGAGTGGTGATGGTACGGTTGCAGTGGTCAAGCAGCTAGAGTGTCGACTAGTTCGATTGAGTGGTGATGGTACGGTTGCAGTGGTCAAGCAGCTAGAGTGCCGACTAGTTCGATTGAGTGGTGATGGTACGGTTGCAGTGGTCAAGCAGCTAGAGTGTCGACTAGTTCGATTGAGTGGTGATGGTACGGTTGCAGTGGTCAAGCAGCTAGAGTGCCGACTAGTTCGATTGAGTGGTGATGGTACGGTTGCAGTGGTCAAGCAGCTAGAGTGCCGACTAGTTCGATTGAGTGGTGATGGTACGGTTGCAGTGGTCAAGCAGCTAGAGTGTCGACTAGTTCGATTGAGTGGTGATGGTACGGTTGCAGTGGTCAAGCAGCTAGAGTGCCGACTAGTTCGATTGAGTGGTGATGGAACGGTTGCAGTGGTCAAGCAGCTAGAGTGCCGACTAGTTCGATTGAGTGGTGATGGTACGGTTGCAGTGGTCAAGCAGCTAGAGTGTCGACTAGTTCGATTGAGTGGTGATGGTACGGTTGCAGTGGTCAAGCAGCTAGAGTGTCGACTAGTTCGATTGAGTGGTGATGGTACGATTGCAGTGGTCAAGCAGCTAGAGTGCCGAGTAGTTCGGATGAGGGGTTCGAACCGTGGTGCCAGTTGGTCGATAGGTCAGTACTGGTTCGGGCGTTGTGTCCAAACACGGGCAATTTCGTCCACCTTGCGTTGCCTGAAGAAATATTACAAACCGTAGTTCCCTTTTATCTCTGTATGTTATGTGTAGTACAACTACAACTGACAAGGAAATTGGAAAAACTGTCGCGGACTCACTGAGCTAAAAAATAATTCTCTAAACGCCCACTCGTGGTAATGTCCCAAAATGGGTCGGGTCAATTAATAGTAGATGGTAGCCCCTGGTTTAATTTATGTATTCATAGTTTCTAGATTTTGTTTCTTGACAACGGTTGGCGGTGTTTCGTTGACGTGGTTCGCAGACTTCACAATGTTTATATCAGATTAGGTCGACAGTTGTTGGAACTGTGTGAAGCCTACTCCCGCCCACCCAGCTCGTGGGCGGCATGTCAGGACTCCGTGTGTCTACGTTGTAGGCGCGAGTACATTCACAATGGTTGTTTTGCACCGGGGCATGCTGCCCTGGTGTTTCTTTCGACTTCAAACAAACGAGCCGATAACACTTTGTTGATGTCGGATTGTTTAGGTAAAAACACAAATAATAAGTCAGTCTTGTCATGTTGGAGTTTTCCGAGTACACCATCCACGTTCTTGTTGTCGTAAGTGATCAACGGCAGCTGGGAGAGCTTGTGTGCAACGCACAAAGGCAATGTCTGAGCCTATCACAGGTGGCTGAGGGGTGGTTATGCACAATTGACGAAAGCATCAAAATAGACACGTGTGTGTGTGTGTGTGTGTGTGTGTGTGTGTGTGTGTGTGTGTGTGTGTGTGTGTGTGTGTGTGTGTGTGGTGTGTGTGTGTGTGTGTGTGTGTGTGTGTGTGTGTGTGTGTGTGTGTGTGTGTGTGTGTGTGTGTGTGTGTGTGTGTGTGTGTGTGTGTGTGTGTGTGTGTGTGTGTGTGTGTGTGTGTGTGTGTGTGTGTGTGTGTGTGTAGTTTTAGATGAATAAAGAACTTCAAGTATTAATTTCTGAGACATTCGGAATATCTGTGTTGGTGTAAGTGTTGATGTTACGTCCAATAAACAACTACGCATATTCACTTTGTTCAAAATCATTTAATAAAGTTAAAAAAAAGACTGTTGCCATAAAATAACATTCAGAGCCTAATGGGACACAGTGGGCCATCCGCTACAGGCCGGTGTAACGGTCAAGTCTATGAACTATACAATGTCAGTTTAACAGAAAATCCACAAGTCTTAGATAGGTTGATGTCGGTAGGGCCACATGCACGCACGCCTGCCCGCACGCACGCACGCCCGCACGCACCCACGCCCTGAGCTGGGAGACATTGCTCAAACCGCCAACATAGAACATACAACAAAACGTTATATAATTACACTCGTCCCAAATAACTGTGCTAAATAAACATCACCTTTAAATAATGCCAACATATAAAACAAACTGAAAGTCGCGCCGATATCATTATATTATGCTGATACCGAGTACAAAACTTAGCGGTAGATAGTCTACGAATATGTAATACAAACGGTGTACTGTTAAGGAGTAATGACACATTTAAGTACGTAATATGCACATGCACGCACATGATACAAGATTAGATCTGCGGACGAAACGACTGAGCAGTGCCAATGATTACAATCAGACTCGCATACCAAAGTAGTACATCATTGCGGCCTACTCCATATCTCGACACACAGGTACTGAGTGATTTTTAACAAGATTTAACAAGATTGCCACCTAGAGATTCAACTCTAGATGGCAGGTGGACTAGGAAGCCATTTGGCTTATCGATAGTAGAGTCCAACCTATCTATCTAAGTATACCCCGCCCGTCTTAGGTATATGTAGATTTTATTTTTAAATATATTAACACTACTAGCACCTACACAATCAGCTGATAATCTGTACCATTCATTTACTGTTCTTTGTGAAAATGAGGATTTTCTAATATCTAGTCTACACTGCTTCTTTGCTAATGTAACTCCATGTCCTCTAGTCCTTCTCTCTTCCTTGACTGTGAAAAAAATATTTCTGTCAATATTTTCATATCCATTCAATATTTTAAACACCTCAATCTGATCTCCTCTCAGTCTTCTGGTTTCTAGTGTTGTTAAACCACATTCTTTAGACGCATTTCATAACTAATATTCCTGAGTTTTTGTATCATTTTGGTTGCTCTCCTTTGTACTCTTTCTAGCATATCAATATCTTTCTTGCGATATGGCTTCCATGCTTGTATACAATATTCTAAGTGAGGCCTAACTATTGTTTTATACAGCGGTATTATTAGTTCTTTTTCTTTGTATTATGCTAACGTTCAAGTGATTTTTTATGGACATCTGACGATAATGTTCAGTAGTAATTACAGCCCAGTTGGCAACTGTCAGAAGAGTATATTATATGCGGTAGTATGTTGTTGACATCGTCGAGCAACCAACAAAAGGACACAGAATACATTGCGGAACCACGAAGAGATTGTTTAATTATTTGCTACACTGTTTAATGTAATAGGTTTCCGGTAAGTATCAGTAATAATGGTAATCACAGGCAATCACCATTGTCACTGTTGCAAAAAATCAGAAAAGTCGTGACCACAGTCCAGAAAACCTTCAACGATCTGCTCTGAGGAATCATGTCCTCGGTGGCATAGGGATAGTGCTGACACCATACGGCGTCTGGATAATCGATGCGCCAGCGTAACTCATGTGGCGCCACCTAGGGAATAACTAACAACTTGCTGAAAATAATAAAAAAGAACTACTTGTAGCTTTTCATTCAGACTTTTCCGAGACTATTAATTACACAGTCTATTGTGAAACACTTAAGAAACATATATATTAAGCAGACTCAAAAAAGTATGGTGACAGCAGACCTGGCAACTAAAATGATCTAATCTATAAAAATAATATTGTTACAAATACCAACTTTTAATGGATAATTTTGACTAATATTTGACATCAGTTGAATCTGACATATATTTAGCTGCTATGAAAGTAAATTTGTATCATACACAAAACACAAACTCCACAGCTGGCAGTGGTTTGGAATATGAACCAATACAAAATACATACGTGATTGAAGTTTTAATTTATGAAAATACTCTGTCATCGTGGCAACTACATTCACATGTACTAAAGCAATATAAAAGAAAACATATTTATTGAAAAACAGGATTATTAAAAACACTTTGTTTCAGACAAAGCATCTTGGAAGCACCATGCATCAACATAATGACTCACAACTGCGTCATTGCGGTAAACCATAAAATAACACTACTTGTTGCTTAAAACACATTGCAACCGTTTCTTCATTAATGTAACATCTACCAGGAACAGAAGGCCAAACAACAACTACACAAAGTATCTACAACATATCTACAAACACAAGTTTAAAAACTAGAACACACCAGTATCTTAAATTATCAGGAATGGCTTAAAGTTTAATTGACCACAAAACAGCATACAAAATAAGTTATGCATCAATACAGCCAACAGCAACAAACATTAAAAAACATTATTATAAAAAGACTAGATTTCACATGGCACACATCTTTACAGCAACATGCAACATAAAAACTATTGCTACTTCATAAAAGAGAAACCTTAACACCTTAGAAACTACTCAACAATAATGGAATTTATTTCAATAAAGTGACACATTATCATCCGAAACATCACCTGTTTTCTGTTCATTATGACTTCTTGCCATAAACCACAGCATTTACATTGCCAACTTTTGTGAAATTTTATAACAGGCTGAATAAAAGACTAAATATTTTTTAATATTCTGGCACTTATTACCATAACAATCACATGACAATATCAGGAATATCCCACAAACCACACAAGTGTCTCTGGAGAGGTACTTAAAACATATCATAATGTTGTAAATATAACATTACAATCATAAATTATTCCAAATAATTTTATTACTGTAATATATTGCTTGATAAGAAATTAAAAGAAACCGAGATAAACCACATAATGTGCTGCGTAGACATTCGCCATAGACTTGTGGACAGTTGCTGCTAGTGCTATAGACACTTGTGGACAATTGCTGCTAGTGCTATAGACACTTGTGGACAGTTGCTGCTAGTGCTATAGAGACTTGTGGACAGTTGCTGCTAGTGCTATAGACACCTGTGGACAGTTGCTGCTAGTGCTATAGATACTTGTGGACAGTTGCTGCTAGTGCTATAGAGACTTGTGGACAGTTGCTGCTAGTGCTATAGAGACTTGTGGACAGTTGCTGCTAGTGCTATAGATACTTTTGGACAGTTGCTGCTAGTGCTATAGACACTTGTGGACAGTTGCTGCTAGTGCTATAGAGACTTGTGGACAGTTGCTGCTAGTGCTATAGACACTTGTGGACAGTTGCTGCTAGTGCTATAGACACTTGTGGACAGTTGCTGCTAGTGCTATAGACACTTGTGGACAGTTGCTGCTAGTGCTATAGAGACTTGTGGACAGTTGCTGCTAGTGCTATAGACACTTGTGGACAGTTGCTGCTAGTGCTATAGAGACTTGTGGACAGTTGCTGCTAGTGCTATGGAGACTTGTGGACAATTGCTGCTAGTGCTATAGACACTTGTGGACAATTGCTGCTAGTGTTATAGACACTTGTGGACAGTTGCTGCTAGTGCTATAGAGACTTGTGGACAGTTGCTGCTAGTGCTATAGACACTTGTGGACAGTTGCTGCTAGTGCTATAGATACTTGTGGACAGTTGCTGCTAGTGCTATAGAGACTTGTGGACAGTTGCTGCTAGTGCTATAGAGACTTGTGGACAGTTGCTGCTAGTGCTATAGATACTTTTGGACAGTTGCTGCTAGTGCTATAGACACTTGTGGACAGTTGCTGCTAGTGCTATAGAGACTTGTGGACAGTTGCTGCTAGTGCTATAGACACTTGTGGACAGTTGCTGCTAGTGCTATAGACACTTGTGGACAGTTGCTGCTAGTGCTATAGACACTTGTGGACAGTTGCTGCTAGTGCTATAGAGACTTGTGGACAGTTGCTGCTAGTGCTATAGACACTTGTGGACAGTTGCTGCTAGTGCTATAGAGACTTGTGGACAGTTGCTGCTAGTGCTATGGAGACTTGTGGACAATTGCTGCTAGTGCTATAGACACTTGTGGACAATTGCTGCTAGTGTTATAGACACTTGTGGACAGTTGCTGCTAGTGCTATAGACACTTGTGGACAGTTGCTGCTAGTGCTATAGACACTTGTGGACAATTGCTGCTAGTGCTATAGACTCTTGTGGACAGTTGCTGCTAGTGCTATAGACACTTGTGGACAGTTGCTGCTAGTGCTATAGACACTTGTGGACAGTTGCTGCTAGTGCTATGGAGACTTGTGGACAGTTGCTGCTAGTGCTATAGACACTTGTGGACAGTTGCTGCTAGTGCTATAGACACTTGTGGACAGTTGCTGCTAGTGCTATAGAGACTTGTGGACAGTTGCTGCTAGTGCTATAGAGACTTGTGGACAGTTGCTGCTAGTGCTATGGAGACTTGTGGACAATTGCTGCTAGTGCTATAGACACTTGTGGACAATTGCTGCTAGTGTTATAGACACTTGTGGACAGTTGCTGCTAGTGCTATAGACACTTGTGGACAGTTGCTGCTAGTGCTATAGACACTTGTGGACAGTTGCTGCTAGTGCTATAGACACTTGTGGACAGTTGCTGCTAGTGCTATAGACACTTGTGGACAGTTGCTGCTAGTGCTATAGACACTTGTGGACAGTTGCTGCTAGTGCTATAGACACTTGTGGACAGTTGCTGCTAGTGCTATGGAGACTTGTGGACAGTTGCTGTTAGTGCTATAGACACTTGTGGACAGTTGCTGCTAGTGCTATGGAGACTTGTGGACAGTTGCTGCTAGTGCTATAGAGACTTGCGGACAGTTGCTGCTAGTGCTATAGACACTTGTGGACAGTTGCTGCTAGTGCTATAGACACTTGTGGACAGTTGCTGCTAGTGCTATGGAGACTTGTGGACAGTTGCTGCTAGTGCTATAGACACTTGTGGACAGTTGCTGCTAGTGCTATAGACACTTGTGGACAGTTGCTGCTAGTGCTATAGACACTTGTGGACAGTTGCTGCTAGTGCTATAGAGACTTGTGGACAGTTGCTGCTAGTGCTATAGAGACTTGTGGACAGTTGCTGCTAGTGCTATGGAGACTTGTGGACAATTGCTGCTAGTGCTATAGACACTTGTGGACAATTGCTGCTAGTGTTATAGACACTTGTGGACAGTTGCTGCTAGTGCTATAGACACTTGTGGACAGTTGCTGCTAGTGCTATAGACACTTGTGGACAGTTGCTGCTAGTGCTATAGACACTTGTGGACAGTTGCTGCTAGTGCTATAGACACTTGTGGACAGTTGCTGCTAGTGCTATGGAGACTTGTGGACAGTTGCTGTTAGTGCTATAGACACTTGTGGACAGTTGCTGCTAGTGCTATGGAGACTTGTGGACAGTTGCTGCTAGTGCTATAGAGACTTGCGGACAGTTGCTGCTAGTGCTATAGAGACTTGCGGACAGTTGCTGCTAGTGCTATAGACACTTGTGGACAGTTGCTGCTAGTGCTATAGACACTTGTGGACAGTTGCTGCTAGTGCTATAGACACTTGCGGACAGTTGCTGCTAGTGCTATAGACACTTGTGGACAGTTGCTGCTAGTGCTATAGATACTTGTGGACAGTTGTGCTAGTGCTATAGACACTTGTGGACAGTTGCTGCTAGTGCTATGGAGACTTGTGGACAGTTGCTGCTAGTGCTATGGAGACTTGTGGACAGTTGCTGCTAGTGCTATAGACACTTGTGGACAGTTGCTGCTAGTGCTATAGACACTTGTGGACAGTTGCTGCTAGTGCTATAGAGACTTGCGGACAGTTGCTGCTAGTGCTATAGAGACTTGCGGACAGTTGCTGCTAGTGCTATAGACACTTGTGGACAGTTGCTGCTAGTGCTATAGACACTTGTGGACAGTTGCTGCTAGTGCTATAGACACTTGTGGACAGTTGCTGCTAGTGCTATAGAGACTTGTGGACAGTTGCTGCTAGTGCTATAGAGACTTGTGGACAGTTGCTGCTAGTGCTATAGACACTTGTGGACAGTTGCTGCTAGTGCTATAGAGACTTGCGGACAGTTGCTGCTAGTGCTATAGAGACTTGCGGACAGTTGCTGCTAGTGCTATAGAGACTTGCGGACAGTTGCTGCTAGTGCTATAGACACTTGTGGACAGTTGCTGCTAGTGCTATAGAGACTTGCGGACAGTTGCTGCTAGTGCTATAGAGACTTGTGGACAGTTGCTGCTAGTGCTATAGACACTTGTGGACAGTTGCTGCTAGTGCTATAGAGACTTGCGGACAGTTGCTGCTAGTGCTATAGAGACTTGTGGACAGTTGCTGCTAGTGCTATAGAGACTTGTGGACAGTTGCTGCTAGTGCTATAGACACTTGTGGACAGTTGCTGCTAGTGCTATAGAGACTTGCGGACAGTTGCTGCTAGTGCTATAGAGACTTGCGGACAGTTGCTGCTAGTGCTATAGACACTTGTGGACAGTTGCTGCTAGTGCTATAGACACTTGTGGACAGTTGCTGCTAGTGCTATAGACACTTGTGGACAGTTGCTGCTAGTGCTATAGACACTTGTGGACAGTTGCTGCTAGTGCTATAGACACTTGTGGACAGTTGCTGCTAGTGCTATAGACACTTGTGGACAGTTGCTGCTAGTGCTATGGAGACTTGTGGACAGTTGCTGCTAGTGCTATAGACACTTGTGGACAGTTGCTGCTAGTGCTATGGACACTTGTGGACAGTTGCTGCTAGTGCTATAGACCTTGTGGACAGTTGCTGCTAGTGCTATAGGGCACTTGTGGACAGTTGCTGCTAGTGCTATGGAGACTTGTGGACAGTTGCTGCTAGTGCTATAGACACTTGTGGACAGTTGCTGCTAGTGCTATGGAGACTTGTGGACAGTTGCTGCTAGTGCTATAGACACTTGTGGACAGTTGCTGCTAGTGCTATAGAGACTTGTGGACAGTTGCTGCTAGTGCTATAGACACTTGTGGACAGTTGCTGCTAGTGCTATAGACACTTGTGGACAGTTGCTGCTAGTGCTATGAGACTTGTGGACAGTTGCTGCTAGTGCTATAGACACTTGTGGACAGTTGCTGCTAGTGCTATAGACACTTGTGGACAGTTGCTGCTAGTGCTATAGACACTTGTGGACAGTTGCTGCTAGTGCTATAGACACTTGTGGACAGTTGCTGCTAGTGCTATAGACACTTGTGGACAGTTGCTGCTAGTGCTATAGACACTTGTGGACAGTTGCTGCTAGTGCTATAGACACTTGTGGACAGTTGCTGCTAGTGCTATAGAGACTTGTGGACAGTTGCTGCTAGTGCTATAGACACTTGTGGACAGTTGCTGCTAGTGCTATAGACACTTGTGGACAGTTGCTGCTAGTGCTATAGACACTTGTGGACAGTTGCTGCTAGTGCTATAGACACTTGTGGACAGTTGCTGCTAGTGCTATAGACACTTGTGGACAGTTGCTGCTAGTGCTATAGACACTTGTGGACAGTTGCTGCTAGTGCTATGGAGACTTGTGGACAGTTGCTGCTAGTGCTATAGACACTTGTGGACAGTTGCTGCTAGTGCTATAGACACTTGTGGACAGTTGCTGCTAGTGCTATAGACACTTGTGGACAGTTGCTGCTAGTGCTATAGACACTTGTGGACAGTTGCTGCTAGTGCTATAGACACTTGTGGACAGTTGCTGCTAGTGCTATAGACACTTGTGGACAGTTGCTGCTAGTGCTATAGACACTTGTGGACAGTTGCTGCTAGTGCTATAGACACTTGTGGACAGTTGCTGCTAGTGCTATAGACACTTGTGGACAGTTGCTGCTAGTGCTATAGACACTTGTGGACAGTTGCTGCTAGTGCTATAGACACTTGTGGACAGTTGCTGCTAGTGCTATAGAAATTGTGGACAGTTGCTGCTAGTGCTATAGACACTTGTGGACAGTTGCTGCTAGTGCTATAGACACTTGTGGACAGTTGCTGCTAGTGCTATAGACACTTGTGGACAGTTGCTGCTAGTGCTATAGACACTTGTGGACAGTTGCTGCTAGTGCTATAGAGACTTGTGGACAGTTGCTGCTAGTGCTATAGAGACTTGTGGACAGTTGCTGCTAGTGCTATAGACACTTGTGGACAGTTGCTGCTAGTGCTATAGACACTTGTGGACAGTTGCTGCTAGTGCTATAGACACTTGTGGACAGTTGCTGCTAGTGCTATAGACACTTGTGGACAGTTGCTGCTAGTGCTATAGACACTTGTGGACAGTTGCTGCTAGTGCTATAGACACTTGTGGACAGTTGCTGCTAGTGCTATAGACACTTGTGGACAGTTGCTGCTAGTGCTATAGACACTTGTGGACAGTTGCTGCTAGTGCTATAGACACTTGTGGACAGTTGCTGCTAGTGCTATAGACACTTGTGGACAGTTGCTGCTAGTGCTATAGACACTTGTGGACAGTTGCTGCTAGTGCTATAGAGACTTGTGGACAGTTGCTGCTAGTGCTATAGACACTTGTGGACAGTTGCTGCTAGTGCTATAGACACTTGTGGACAGTTGCTGCTAGTGCTATAGACACTTGTGGACAGTTGCTGCTAGTGCTATAGACACTTGTGGACAGTTGCTGCTAGTGCTATACTGACTTGCGTGCTCCATATATGACTTGTCGGTGGCAGGAAAAGGGAGATTCAGACACCATCTCCCAGGAAATCTCCTTCACTGTTCCCCCAGACAACTGGTCAGCCACTAGTGGCTCCTGCAGTGACCTCCGCCCGAGGGTGGGCTTCAATACTTTACGACGCGGTCCACTGGCAACAGGAGGAAACAACACTCTCTCGTCCATCACTGCTGACGGTGATGCATTTTCTGCCTCCACCAGGTGGCGCTTCCTATTGTGGTGGCGATCGTCTCTGTTCTCTCCATATGAATCACCAGAGACAGGCTGCAGCGACGGTGATGGGCTCAATCTAGGGGCTTCAGGCAACACCCTAGAAATTGCAGAAGAAAATGAAAGCATATACAGTAATAGATCACAGCCTTACATGGACATTATGCTGCATGATGCTGTGTATGTGATTATTTCAGACTACTTCAGGAATTTTTAGTCTTAAAATGCAATTTATGGTAGTTGATATCCGTTTTCTCATGCATCACACACATAAATATTGTAATATAAAATTAACGTTTTATTAGTACAGATGCCATACTGGGTAGTTTCATGATTTACACTTCACTAGGGGGCCGGGCAGCAGTCAGAAAACTCAGAAATGCCTAAAACACATATTTGTTTAGTTAACGTAGTTACGACAGTGTCAGCCAATCAACATACAACAAAGTATGACAGATTTGAGAAACAAATATCTTAGTTTACAACTGACATGAAATAATACTGTTCTAACAGAGTAGCTCTGACAACTAAAGCTGAAACATAAACCCTACACAAGGATTCAAATGGCCTCTTCATTTATGACTATTACAATTGATAGTTCTCAGGAATCCCAACCTCTGCTTGCAAGGTGTCAACTACCCAGGTATGTTGTATGGTTTAATTGTTTGGCTAACATAAAACTAATTAACATTCATTCTATGGTACCCAGGGCTGGGTTCAAATACGTATTTGTATACCAAATTTTGACCAGTGTATTTGTATTTGAATTGAAAATCACAAAAGGGTGTATATTTGTATTTCATATTTGGTCTGTATTTGAAAAGTATTTGCAAATACAATAAAATACACATAAAATTACCATTTTACAAAAAAAAGGCAAAGCACTGCCCGACATAGACTGGCTCAGGAGTCTAGACAGAATGTTTTTCACGCCTGTGGTATGGTCAATTGTGGGCAGGTAGCACTGAGAAAATTGGCCTACAGTCAAGCTGGTCAAACATTAGCATCAATGAATGAATGGGAAGCCAGTGACGCGTATCTATAGCCATAAAGGCAGGTATTCACAGGTAATGTGCTTCAAAAAATCCTACTGTCACCTGCTGTGTAAACATCCTGGGCGAAGACAAAGTAACCCATGTTTCCTCCAGTGCTGTGCTACCAACTAGCTGGCACACTAGCAGAATAAGGGAAGTTTAGTAAACCTGCCTGCCAATTAGTCAACAGCAGTTAATCAAGCCTTTGTAGCGACAGTGACCATAATCAATTCTAAACATTTTGATGGACTAATGAACTTTTGTCTTTACCAGGCATGGAATCAAATACATTTGTAAAGTATTTGATACTTTCAAATACTTTTCAGTATCAACATTTCTGTTTCATGATCACATGTAATGCCTGCCAAACTGATTATCTTTCACCAAATCATTCTTTTCAACCTTCAAAATACCCATTGATTGCAACTTTAATGTGTCTTTCACCCAACAGTGCTAATTACTGAAGAAAGTACTTGAGAGCAGGTGTCCCCCAGGGCCCTGGCAGTGACCACAATATGGTCCACGTATTTGAATCAAATTTCAATAATGGCAATGGAATGTATTTGAATCAAATTTTAATTTAAAAAATGGCAGCATATTTGTATTTGAATTGAAAATTTGTATTTGTAATCTAGAAAAGCAATGCATTTGTATTTGATTTGGCTGAGTAGTATTTGTATTTGATCCCAAAATGTGTATTTGGAACCAACCCTGATGGTACCTACAGTTAGATGACGCATCAATAACAGTTGGGTTATCAATATAGTGTGTAAAACTTTTTTATCCATAGGAAATTCATCTTAATACAATGTATGTAATTATTTCTATAAAGGATTTTTTTTGCTTCAGCATTAAGTCTAAGCCACTATTATGCTCACCAAAACAGTGTACCAGAAAGTATTTACTAATACAAAGAATAATTAAATTGTTAAACATGGTCCATTGTTAACTTGAATCACCATTGTTGCATCTGGACTTTGGACACAAACTCAGGCTTTTTTGTCCTTTTTTCCTGTCTTACACATATATTATTACCTGATACCAATGCTGAAAATTTTGCTACACTACCAGAGATACCTTTGAACCTAAGACTCTTTAAAAGCACCGGCTCCACACTAGGCCTTCCATATTATTTAAGTTAGTAGTTTGCAAACTTGCAATACAAAGAAGGGTATGTAAACACTTGAGTGGGGTGTCATTTAGTGCAACAATTCAACTGATCTAGTCATCTCACCTGCGTATAATTATCACAGCTCTTCTGCGGACAACATCCTGAGGTCGGATACAGTGTGTGATGCCATCCGCTGCATAGCCACTGAAAACACATAATTACCATATCAAATCTCCCAGTGACTAAGCTGTCTAAATAATTGTAAAATTCGTCAGGAGAGAGCAATTATCAAACAGAGGGGCATGCTATGTTATAATTTATAGTTTCTATAACATAGCAAATAATTAGTAAGTGGAAAAGCAAAACAACAGGAAATCTGCTTTATTACCTTTAACAACTAGTTTAAACTTTTTTAAACCATTCTTCGTTCTTGCCTTACAACTTGCAGATTTAAGTCATTATTTTATAATAATAATGTGGTGTTATGCAAACACTCATTAAGTGAGATTTGTCTATATTCACCTGATCAGCGTGACACATCCCCGATCACACGGCAAGCTGAGGACAGGTTCTGACACACGAATTGGCTTGAAGATAAACTTGCAGCCAAAGCTCAAGGCACTATCGCTGAAGAATGATACCGTGACGAGCGGCCGATCAAAGATATGCGGCGGGTCGATATGAGACACGATGCAGCCCCCGGGTAGGTAGTCGTTGATGACGGCACTGTTCATGAATCCCTCGGGGATCAGTTTCGCCTGCACTAAAGGTGTCTCTACCAACTGACGAATCCAGTCTGGTATTTCATCAACCGACCCCTTTGCGTAGAGACGCTCGTTTCCCGGGCCCTTTCTTGTGCTCGATCCTGACACTTTACTTACTTGTGCTCCGTAAGTGTATCCTTCACCGAAGAAATATTTGTTTCTCAATGGCGCTCTGTCTACCGTGTGTTTCCGATAGACTCCCACTTCAGCAGTGCGAACGACATCGTCAATCTTACTCTCGATGAGCCTGCATGTATCGTCGTCAAAAAGCCGACGTTGACGAATGCCAGAATGGATCTTCTGTAAAACTTCCTCTCGCTGTATTTGACTTTGACTGTCATACCTCGACCGCGGTATCATCCCATGGTCGTAGTCTGTCAAATATGTTAAACCTTCCGACAAGTATTTAGAGTTCTTTCTAATACGACGCGGTAACGTAAGTTTTTCTCGCAGATCCATAAACTCTCCAGCCATGTTGTCGTTGAACTTTCTGAGGTTACCAGCTGGATTATCCCGCGATGCATTGCGATAAACACGAGCGGGCTGTTTCCAATCATTGAGCTGTCACAGACACCCAAAATTAAAAGTCACCGTATTACAAAAATACAAAGACCTTTAGTAGCAACATACATGGATATACAAAGTTTCGGAGCTGTAGGTCCTTTTACATATTTAATCGAAAAACGTACCGAGATAGGTATGCTATTTTAATGTGTAACCATGCATTACACATACATCGTCATCGATCACTATAATAATAATATGATAAAAATTACAACATAACAATATACCATAACGGCCCGGCACACAGCACAGCACAGCATAGACTATAACATAAAACATAACATAATATTCAAACCTATTTCAATCTGAAATTGTATTGTGGTGCTAGTTAAAACATAATATTTATGCGTCAGAAACTTTTTAATGATCGTTATATTTGAAACATGAGCAGTTGTGAATTAAAATTGTTTGTTTAATTTGTAAGAACAAATACAGTAATATGCAACTTTCATGTATTGTCATTGCTACTAACCAGTGATCATGTAACACGTATGAATTATTAGAACTAAACTGTTCTGTTCTATCACTGATAGTGATAGCATCCTGTCGCATGGTCAACTTGTGTAGCCATTTTAGGCCCTATTTATGGGAGCAGTCTGACTGTACATTATAATACCTGATTGAATTACATGTAATATTTCAGACAGATACACAAGTTATTAGAAAATTATAACAGGAATCTCTAAATTATATTATTATAAATAATTAGAACACAATTTTATCAAACGACATGCATAAATAGGCATATATTCGCTAGGTGGCACCACATAATAATATCTCAGGGCGGGTTGCTTTGCTCCTGTATTGGTATAATTATTAGTGTTATTATGCGTCAGGAGGTTATATTTTAATTATAATATTTGTTTGACCAAACTGGAATTACGCAGTTTTATCTTAGACAGACGCTATATTTAGGCCATGGAAACCATGTCCGTGTTGAACACTAGGGCTATCTACGTGTCTATAAAATGTCAAAAAGTCCGCCACAGAAATGTTGTGCAAATCTTTTCAACTGCTTCCCGAATCGTCATATGTTTTGATTTTATATTATATGATGATTTTAGTCAGTTAACATATCAGGCAACCGGGTCTTGCAATGCGTTGTATTCCTAATTGGAATGTTATAGATTTGCATCTTCTATTAAATTCAGCTGTTTACCAACAGCACCTATTAAATTGTTTAATCATGTGTTTGCCCAAATGAGACCAAAAAACGTTGTTATTGGTTTTGTTTCTCAACAGTCACACACAAAGGCAATCCGCGTAGGATAAGATGGTTGATGAAGATATTGAAAACGAATACTATCGTCAACAGGAAGGTGTTGTCAGTTGCAGTGCGCACATTAGTATGTCCAACGTCTCTTTACTGTCATTGAAGTAGACCCTACTTGTAACAGGACACAACATATTTCCGCCGAGAGGACACTGTTTGACGTTTCTTACGTAACAAGAGGCGAATCTAGCATTTGACCTATGGGGGGATAGCGAAAAAACTAAACCTACTCACCCATCGAAGCATAGGATTCGCTTCTGGTAGGGCTTAACTGACATTGTCCCATTCAACAATTTAATAGTAAATTTTTTTTAATGGTTGTAGCTATTTTAGCTCAGGGGTTCACTTTAAAGTAAATTGTGCACTTCTAAAATAAGTGTGCTGTATACAAAATCGTTAGGCCCTACAATGAATCAATGTTTAGATCTATATGTCTTCATAATAAATATAAATGATCGCGCATTTTTAAACAATTAAGTGATAAGTAATTACGCCAAATTTGTCCCAACTTAGAACATAGGGACACGCCTCAGATTCAACGTATTACGTTCTGAACGAGAAGTAACAGCCGGTTGCGACGAAACAGTCTGGCCGCACTGTTAGAAGGCGCTCAAGTGTGGACCATTCATTATGGATAGTGTTGACGGGCAACAGACCGTGACGTGAGTCAGCAGTTTCATTGCATAACCCAAACGTACATAGGAACTGACGATTGATGATTGTCCACCGATCCTGACACGAATATCACCTAGTTTGCTCGCTCGTATGGGCCTACATCAACTCCATTACAGTCAATACATCCAGCGGCCTGTACAGCGCATTATGCCTCTTTAGGACTACCCCCCCAAGGACACGTCAACACCGTTAGCGGTTTATAATAGGCCTAACTAATAACTACCCAAGCACCCGGACATAAAACTCGCGTCTTTGTGTCATTGTCACGATTCATGACTGGGGTAGCTCAGGCAAATAAGGGATTATTTCAGAATATCCGCAAACAGTGTATTGCACAATTGACAGTTTCATTTAAAATCATAATTCGATGACATAGATAAGCACACATGTTGCCAGCGTTGTCTGAACAAGGGATAGGTTGGCCGTGCAGTGAGCCGCAGGGTTTTTGTATAACTATTTGCGTACTTAATATAGTACTGATATGATGACTACATAAACGTGTCAATCGATTAAATAAATCCGGATTCAGTGGACTTTCGAGTGTCCTGTTCTTTCTCGTAGATTGTTCCTAGGTCACCTTATGAGAAGTTCAGGTCGTCTATTATCGCACTGTTATTTATCTACAGTAGCTGACCCTCACCCCTTCCTATAGCCTTCTTCCCGCCCTCTCTCAATTGGGCGATTTTAAGAATAGACGAGGAAGAAGAACAAATTCAGAAGATTCGTGGAACAACGTTTGGAATTTGTGTATGCTCGTCAACTGAGTGGAGATGGTGTCTGTTACTAGGTTTTTGTTAATAAACGTGTGTGTGTGTGTGCGTGTGCGTGTGCGTGTGCGTGTGCGTGTGCGTGTGCGTGTGCGTGTGCGTGTGCGTGTGCGTGTGCGTGTGCGTGTGCGTGTGCGTGTGCGTGTGCGTGTGCGTGTGCGTGTGCGTGTGTCGTGTGCGTGTGCGTGTGCGTGTGCGTGTGCGTGTGCGTGTGCGTGTGCGTGTGCGTGTGCGTGTGCGTGTGCGTGTGCGTGTGCGTGTGCGTGCGTGTGCGTGTGCGTGTGCGTGTGCGTGTGCGTGTGCGTGTGCGTGTGCGTGTGCGTGTGCGTGTGCGTGCGTGTGCGTGGCGTGTGCGTGTGCTGTGCGTGTGCGTGTGCGTGCGTGTGCGTGGCGTGGCGTGGCTGGCGTGTGCGCTGTGCGCGTGCGCGTGCGCTGTGCGCGTGTCGCGGGTCGCGCTGTGCGTCGGTAGCGGTACGCTGTACGCGTGTACGCGTGTACGCGTACGCGTGCGCGTGTACGCGTGTAGCGTCGCGTACGCAGTGCAGCGTGACGCGACGCGCACGCGCACGCGCACGCGCACGCGCACGCACGCACACGCACACGCACACGCACACGCACACGCACACGCACACGCACACGCACACGCACACGCACACGCACACGCACACGCACACGCACACGAACACGCACACGCACACGCACACGCACACGCACACGCAGCAACGCACACGCACACGCACACGCACACGCACACGCACACGCACACGCACACGCACACGCACACGCACACGCACACGCACACGCACACGCACACGCACACGCACACGCACACGCACACGCACACGCACACGCACACGCACACGCACACGCACACGCACACGCACACGCACACGCTTGCTCTATTACTTAGTAGTCTGACGGTGGGCGAAGACGTAAAGAATTGAGGTTGCAGTTGGATGTATTTAATGAGCCAGTTGCATGTAAAAAAGGTCTCTCCAAATTAACAATACTACGGATTTTATTCGTATGTGATATATCATGAAATATTTATTCTTACAGTGACCACGTGGTTGCCTAATGTCATACATTCAAGTAGGCTAAACGAAAACGCTGCTATTAATAGCAAACTTGACAAGAATCTATTATGGACAAGTTAACGTACACACATACAGAACAACAATGTTTGTTCAACATTTCCTTGTGCGCCTGTCGTCTGAAGTAGTTCCCCTATAAGGCAATCTGTTTTCAATCTGTTATCTCGTACGACGTAAACCCCCTAAAACGGCGGATGAATTGGTATGTAGATAGCTTCGAGGAAGTTCCGCATGGAAATGCATGGAAATAGAAAGACAAAGCAGGAAACGCGCACGCACGCGTGCACCCACATTCGCACGCACGTACATGAACACACACACACACACACACACACACACACACACACACACACACACACACACACACACACACACACACACACACACACACACACACACACACACACACACACACACACAACACACACACACACACACACACACACACACACACACACACACACACACACACACACACACAACAACACACCACACACACACACACACACACACACACAGAGTTGACTAATGTTGACTAGATGTGAGGTTATCAATATTTCCTCACATATGGTCGTATAAGACAGGTGAGCTAGACAAGCACCATAAGCTAGCTAGTTAGTTAGTTAGTTAGCTAGCTAGCTAGTTACATCGGTAAAGTCGAATTCAATCCGGTAAATGTCACCAGAGAAAGGTGACTGGGAAGAAACGAAGAAACAGGACAATTAGCCTACGGGGTTATTATTTCCCATTTTGGACCATTGTGTTGTGTTGTGTTGTGTTGTGTTGTGTTGTGTTGTGTTGTGTTGTGTTGTGTTGTGTTGTGTTGTGTTGTGTTGTGTTGTGTTGTGTTGTGTTGTGTTTGTTTGTTGTGTTGTGTTGTGTTGTGTTGTGTTGTGTTGTGTTGTGTTGTGTTGTGTTGTGTTGTGTTGTGTTGTGTTGTGTTGTGTTGTGTTGTGTTGTGTTGTGTTGTGTTGTGTTGTGTTGTGTTGTGTTGTGTTGTGTTGTGTTGTGTTGTGTTGTGTTGTGTTGTAGTTGTGTTGTATTGTATTGTATTGTATTGTATTGTATTGTATTGTATTGTATTGTATTGTATTGTATTGTATTGTATTGTATTGTATTGTATTGTATTGTATTGTATTGTATTGTATTGTATTGTATTGTATTGTATTGTATTGTATTGTATTGTATTGTATTGTATTGTATATCAATGTGTTCACCGAGGGAGTAGCAGTTATAACATATAAAAACGCATACATGTGCTTGTTGACATCGAGACGAAAAGACTGACTGCCGGGAAATGACGCGAGCTGAGGAAACGACGCGAGTGACAAGTCAGTCGATGGCGCACGTTGCGGAAGACTTCCAGCACGATACATTGCATAAGAACCCCTGCCGCGACACAGCGTGCATGAGCATGCATGAGGGTGCGAGCGTGAGTCACAAATCCGGGTGTCTTCAAACTGGCAGTGCCTGCAGCGCATGTCAAAGACGGAACCGCGACAAAAATAGCAATCGGTCGCACGCAAACCTGTCGACTGCGCACTGATTGGGGGCTTTCGCATGGGCTTTGTTATGCTCTGAAAAGAACTAGGTGCGTCTGGTGACGCTGTCGCGCTATAGGCCAGGCACATTGCGCCAGTCGCCGGCCCATTAGCATACTGCGGCGGCGGTGGCGGTGCAGTGCATGACTCGGCGTGCCGTTCTATATAACCGGCTCGGCGATCTCGCTACGCAAAACAGTCGCGACGGCCACAGGCAGATCGACTCGCTACATCGGACGGCGTCAATAATTCAGCAGCTCGTGCGTGATTACTGCTCCACGCACACCGAGACATACGTACAGTGAAGTCGAACGCAGCTTGCATACACAGAACACACCAACAGGATGAACGGCAACGGCATGAACGGCGTGAGACCGGCGGCACTCCAGTGGCAGATGGGCCTCATGAACCACCAAGGCAAGTACCTCACGGCGGAGACATTCGGCTTCAAGTTGAACGCGTCGGCGACGGTCCTGAAGAAGAAGCAGCTGTGGACGCTGGAGCAAGACCCGAGCGACGAGCAGACTGTTTACCTGCGCAGTCACCTGGGTCGCTACCTGTCGGGCAGCAAGAAGGGGGACGTGACGTGTGAGAGCGAGGAGAAGGGGGCGGATGAGAAGTTCTCCATCGAATACAGCACCGACGGGTCGGGGCGCTGGGCCATCCGCAGCCTCACGTTCGCCTACTACCTTGGCGGCTCAGCCGACAACCTGCGTTGCTACGAGAAGCAGCCGGGAGCAACGGAGTGGTGGACTGTCCATCTCGCCATCCACCCTCAGGTCAACATCCGCAGCATCGCTCGCAAGGCGTACGCCCACCTGAAGGAGGACCAGGTCAGATTCAGTGAACTCATCCCTTGGGGAGAGGACGCTCTCATCAACCTCGAGTTCACAGAAGGCAAATACGCCGTGCGGTCATTCGATGGCCGCTATGTCCAGAACGACGGGGAGCTGGTGAACGCTCCTGGTCCAGACTCGCTATACACCCTCGAGATCTGGTCGGGACAGAACGCCGGCTTCGCCCTGAAAGACTCAACCGGCAAGTACCTGACCACGACCGGCAAAGACGGCATGCTGCAGGCGCGCAAGACCGTCCACAAGGTGTCGAAAGACGACATATTCACACTGGAGGACAGTCAACTACAAGGCTTCCTGACGGCGCTCCACAACGGCAAGAAAGTCTCCATCAAACAAGGTAAGTTCGTCACACCTGATAAAAATGTACGTCCCCTAAACATATGTCACACCTGACTATGTCTTATTGTGTTTATCCAAACGCAAGGTCGTGCCTCCTGGCTGTAGCTTAAATAGCTTAGGACGACAACAATCACACGCAGCTATGTCAATGTCTAAAGATACACGTCAGACCAAGTCATATTTAAGTGCACGTCTTACCCGGATATGTGCCCTAGGGTGTTTGTTTTATTTGCATATGTCCCTTGGTGATTGTTATCTAAAAGCCTATTAAATGTGTAAACAAACCGGATTTAAATTGAAAGTTCTGATAACAGTTCTGATAACACTGTCAGTTAGTATTATCGTAGGCATACCCTATCATAGTACCTCGTACACAACACATTTATGCATTTAATAAATGCAATATGTAGACCTTATTGACACTGAAAGAATGCCGAAGAGATAAATCAAATGGTGGTTACACACTCAACAGAACTGTCTGTTTAGGTTGCCAGTAAAGTATGCTTGCATTGTTGACATAGCTAACAAGTTATGAAAAATAAAAAATACGAAAATCTACACGTTGCCTGCTTCCCTGCCCAACTATTATGAATGAGTAACATAATATTTTCAAGTTTGATTAGGCTAAATGATAAGCGTTGCTGGTACACAAAGCAGGCATCTTATTTTAATATACAGCTTTCCGCACGCTTAGTTAGACACGGTATTGAGTAAGGTTTGATCGTCATATTTGCAAATCGGCAGAGCACGTGCGCAAAGATACGGGGAAATGTTTAACTCGGCCACTGTACAGCGGGCGCTCTAAACGGTGAGCAACATGTCAAGAAATTGTCACGATCACCGAACAACAACATGACACAAACGGCTCTCTACGCCAACCGTCATTGTGAGTCATCAACAACACGACCCACGTATGACTGCAGGAGTATTTCAGTTTCCACCCGAGCGACGTTGAATGCCAAAGCCGCGACACGCTTCAGTGGCTTTGCCATATATGGAGTGACGCCGAAAGTGAACTGGTTTGCTCGCAAGAAACACCCAACGCGAAAAACAACGCATCATCACTGCCTGCGGGGTGGTGCATGGCGAACAGGTCATGCGTGACCGATGTTAGCGTTCTTGCACAATAATTTACATCCAAATAGGTTGCGTAGAATACTGCCCCAGAATAGATAATGTGTTGGTTGGCAGAGACAGCATTGCTTGTGGCAGAAAAAATAGGTTGCAGTTGGCAATGAATCTCATTTAAATATTTTATAAATGCTAGCGATAACCTCAACACTGGGCAAGTCAAGTCAAGGACAGTCAACCGTGTCTGTACATCGAATGAACGGGCCTAAGTCGCATCAAACCAGACGGGGACAACCCCCAAATCATGGCTACATATCTGCGTGTACTTCTGCTACACATGCTTATTATAAATGTGCGTAGAACCGTCACTAGATAATATCTCTGAAGATCAGTGTTATCTGCGAGTGTGGTTTTTCTATGTCATAATGTTGGTAGTTTGCCGACTGTGTATTTGTAGTGTGAAAACTACGAGAACATTTGGAGAAAGATAGCAGAGAACCACTCTCCAGAGATAACATACTACCTTAACTGACTGATATTTATGTTGCCAAATTCTAAGTACGGGCGCCTTGTAGTCGAGTTTGTGACGAAGACGAAATTTACACCTTGCTGCAGACAGTCGGAACTTGAATCGTCTGTTGCACGTCCATTCTTCTTTAAAAACATGGACTCTAGTTACCAAGGAGACTGAGCTTCACGCTGTGGTAGCTCGGCTGACAATGTGCAATAAATGAACCACTTGTTGCATTCTTTCTCTTCGACTCAATTCTAAGGCAGGCTTCAACGTATACAGTGTCCACGAATAACTATATCTATTACGAAGTGGCGTCACCTTTACAATGGATCTGAGTTGTTTATTTCGCGCCGCTGTACAACGGCAAGTGCTGTTTGTCTACGGCATGCGGGTCTGTCCTTAAGTGCTTCTCAGGGCTTGTCCTCATTCAAGAGAAACTCTTATTTGACCGGCTCGTTTGTCTTCAGAGAAAAGATAGACCGGATAAGTAGAATATTTATAATTATTTTGACGTTGATCGTTTGGTCTCCTCTGTATGTGTCAATAGGGAGACAGAGATTGTACACGCTGCCATATACCAATCGCGACCTTTAATGTCGTCAAAGCTGATCGAATATGTCCTGTTCAATATTTTATCAAGGCAGCTTACACGACTAGGTAAGTTATGTATGGCATAATTCCATTACGTCCACTAGAAATGTAGAGGTGATGACTCAACATGCGTAATTCGTCAAACTGTGAAGGACGTATTTATAAAGAGAGGTAAGAAGTGATCGCGCTTAATTTAAACAAATTCCGTTTCCTTCCATATTTCCCACTGAAGTGCACCTGCGTGCCTCAACATGGGACCCAAGGTCGACTCTGTCGGCGTCCACAGGGAAGAGAGTGGGCTGTCTGGGAACGGCCGATAGCCTCAGTCCCAGTTGTCTACCTCCGCCTCAGCCTGTGGTGGACTGCAGTTGTAGTGACCAGTGTACTGCAGTTGTAGTGACCACAGCACGGGTTTGAATGTCCGAAGTCTTGCATGTCATTAATTATATTTCATGTTGGTTCTGATCAACTCCCTTCGGGGAATATCTGATCAGATGTGGCAGTTTGTATCTTCTTCGTGTCGTGTCGTGGCGTCTTTTCCCTGGTATTTAGGCTCGACCCCGGGTACCACCGGCCTGTCCCACGCGGGCTGTCTTACGTGTTGTATTAATCCCACTAAAGTTCGGGTGCATTGATCGCTTGACACTAAAAATACGAAATAACAATGCCTAGCCTACGGGCTCACACACTGAGTTCAAGAACTCATCGGATCGTACATCACGTATTGTTTCACGAGTACTCGGTGAACACGCGTGATAGAATGGCACATCACATATAAACGACACCAACTAAACTGTTTATGTGGCCTAGATGAGGACATCAAACGATCAGGGCCTGCAAATCTCTATCGCTGACGACGGCGTGATCACAGTCAGTCTTATCTGACATCTGCGCCCCGTGTAACACCACCCGGCATATGTCCAGGTTTCAAATAGCTGTAGGGTATTTTGGTTGGTGCTACGGCTAAGAGACGACGGTAGCTGCGCACGCACATGATGCTGACTGGTGACATATTGGCAGTCCAAAGTATATACTGTGTCACTATCAATATTTTGGGGTATTACATTGATGAAAAAAGCTTCGTGTATGGCAACCAGCGTGTAATAAATTCTTCAAACACCATCCACACAAATGTTTCAGTGAAATAGGATGTAACGTCTAAGTCAGTCAATGAATGAAATAAAATAACACGTGCACCTCGGATGACCAGGAGGCTTTCCGTGTGAAGTCGTTATAATCCGCTGCAGTGATACGAAGAGAGCGCGTTGTCTGGGGAACAAGAAATCAATTCTGAGTTTCACTAGATGCGCTCAGACGTACGGGGAGTCGGGGGCTGACGTGTCGGATAAGTGGAGCGAACAAAGGCCGTGTCCACATAGGACGATAACCTCTGAAGTGTAGCACTCAGGGGCCGACGGGAAGAACAGGAACGAACAGCACGGGTTAATATAGTGGTCAATGGTCAAAGAAGACTGGAGAGTTCAGTGGACCGTGAAGTCCAGTCAATTCAATTAAGTATTGGCACCGCATTTCTTTGTGTGCGTGCTATTTTAGCCGTCGTGTTAATAGTGAGTTATTGTGCTTGTGAACGAAGTGCAGTAAGTAGTGGTGACCGTTATGTTGTCACACCGAGCATACATGCCCACCTGCCACCGTGGGAATTCGACTTATGTCGTCTACACGGGTACACGGTGTATGGCTGTGACGGCGTGCTGCTTTGACGGCGAGGGTCTGAGCGGCGTCCGGCCACACAAACAACCGTCGATGACGCCACGCCGTAACAGCGTGACGATGGACCAGGTGACGCAACCGGCATACCCAGGCCACTGATGTCTCGTCGACAATTACACTCAACAGCCGACCGGAATTCCGCACATACCGACTGATGGGCCTACTACCATAGGAAGTCACACTATACCAGCTTTGGTCCCTGCACATGGGCCGTCGCCACAGTATACGACTGTCATTGAGGGGCCCGTAGAGCCGCGACAGTGTCGCACAGAGCATATTTAATGTTGCGTGGCTTTTGGTCTGAAATATCTTGATAACATCGTGTGAAGGATATTAAATTCAAGGGGTTGTATAGGCGTCGTCATTGCATTATCCTTAATTGTGGATTTAAAAAATGAGTCGCCGTACAAGGTATAGTCTGTCAATGACATGTCAGCGAAGAATGACGCGTATAGGTCCCTAGATCTGGCACTGATGATGAAGATATTGAATCCTACCCGTTGTACTGTTGGGAGAAGTCAAATGGCCGTAGACTCGAAGCAGAAATAGGTAGAGTCAGCACGCACTAAACTCAGCAACAACAACACGGCAATCGATTAGCAACATACAGTCAATCTTCGTCTCAATCAACATCAAGGGATGCTCTCAATGTGTCGATGTACACGAAAATACGCCATTTAACTGCATGCTATCTCCCGGCTGCAAACTTTGAATTGCACCAACACGTTGTACGTTTGCTTGTCTTTGCTGCTGTGACCCTCGCATACTTCGTCTCTAAACCGACTCACCTAACACACGGTTGTCTACACGCACCCGATGGCAACAACATTAGGAAATAGGATCGGAGATTGAAATAAATGTTGTGTACGATATACATTGGTGTAGTACCGCATTAAACAAAACAAGTGTCCGTTCTTTCACGTAACCTAGTCCGCGCATGTCTGAGTTGACCCCCGATAAGTTTATTATTAATAATCAATGCTGCTCGAGTTGTACGGAGGCTGACGTCTCTGACAGCGGCAAAATGGCCGACTCGTTACTTCAACTTTAAAGTTCTGCTCGCATCCCCTGGCTTGTCTATTAGCCCTTGTCTGCTACCGTAGACTGTCTGACGTGTGGTTGGGTAAGTCCAAGGTCTCCTGTTGGAACCACCGTCTGTTTCCCTGACTCACTCTACGTCTGTGACACTCAACCCGACCATTATCACCCTTCCTTTTGTTCCCCGTCACAGTCCCACACAAATGAAGTCATTTGTCGTCGAAGTTAGCGTGACCACAATATGACGAGTTCTTCCTACTGCTGATTGTTTCCTAAACGGAGTCTGAACCTTAACAGTACTCACGCTTGATTCAATCGGAGATAAGGTAATACGATGCCAGTGCACTAGACCGAGGTTTCCGGAGCCAGCTACTCGTGTGTCGTTCTGGCTCGCACCTTCTCGGCATTTAGATTTGGTGTGTATACGATGCCGTGTGGTATTCGCCGGTATTGGACAAACTTTAATCACGTAGGTGCAACACGAGCTAGTTATTATGACAGCTTTGTGTCGTTTGCGGCGACTGTTCAGAGAACTAGGGGAACCGGTTGCGAACATGATGACATGATGACATGATGGTGGGCCGCTCGTCTGCTGGACAGATCGCGTGACTTTGCTGACAAGACGGTAGTGTACCCGTGCTGGCGACATGACACGACACAGCGGATACGACACGCCTCCTGCGGTCGCTCGTAAAATGTGTCATCCACATTACGTTTCCACCCATTTACGTCACACCTACAGCGTCATGGCGGCCAACAATCAGGTGCTAATTGTCAGCTTATAGTGGGCGACCCCCGTGGCGGACTCTAGTGGTTCGTGGGGTCGGGTGATGACATTTTTGACAGTCTGCAGTCTGCACCGGTGAACGGTGTACCTGCCCATGCACGCGGGCCGTCGTCTGAACGATTCAATGGGTGTCCTACTTTTACGGTTGTGTTCCAGAGCATGTTCAGTATACATGAGTCCTTGTACACCGTCAATATAGGCACAGTAACACTGTTCGATATATATATATATATATATATATATATATATATATATATATATATATATATATATATATATACATACATACATACACAAAACGTAATTATTTATGAATTCTTGCTTTCATTTCCAAGACGGAAGCAAGAAGTCCGCGGCGCCATCTGGTGATGAAGTAATTTGCATTATGTAATTCACGTGAACCAATTTACATGCAAACACATGATACCGTGGTGTCTTTGATCGTGCCGATGATGCATAGTTATTAATAAATCTTTGTCCCGGGTTATCGAAGCACATCAGTATAGCTATTGGTATATTGTCATGCATAGACAACCCGGCACGGCACGGGAGACTTCTACTCAAACGAACTGTTCTTTTCAATCGACTACCTGACACTTATTTCGAATTTCGAACTAATCGTCCGCTGGTCGTGTTAGATCTATGGAGTGTTCTCGTGATATCTGGTCGTCCGCTGTAACAACGTTGTTTACGGTCGTTACGCCACGAAATACCACCATTATGTCTCACAATTAAAATTAACTGGTCAACTGTCAGGCAGAACCATTTTCAGCAGCTTAGTCTTCACCCAGTTTGTGTATCTGAGGAAGAGAATTGGTATATTTTTCGAAATATGTTGGTGCATTTCTGCGGTCACAATGCAGGTCTGGACGTGACGGCCAACCAGGACGAGGCGACGGACACGGAGATCTTCCAGGTAGAGCTGGACAAGACGACACAAGAACAGTGTCGTATCCGCACCTGTCAGAACACACTGTGGGTCCTCGACGGCGCCTCTAGCGGCATCCAGACAGGCTCTGCGACCAGGTACACGTCACTTCCGCTAAGTCTTCCACTTGACGCCAAAGTCATGTAATGGATATGTCCATGCCTCCGCCGAGGTCAAATCAAAGCAATTTATAATGCATACTAATTGTGTGGAAAGGCATATGCCTAAATATTTAATGCCTATTATTATTTGATCAATGAGTTTAAACTGAAATGACATTCGTTGTACGCCGATTTTGGTCAGTATATTAAATAAACTTATTTAGGGTTCTGACTATGGACGAGTCTGACTTCATCGGAAATGAAATATAGGTATAGGCTGTAATTATAAAGTATATTTACAAAGAAGGAATGAAGGTTTTGTGAAGCTTGCCATATTTATCTACTGACGACATTACTGTTAATGTACTGTTCATTGGTGTTTGTCTTGGTCAAGTCTGTCGTCAGTCTGTTCATTTGTGTTTGTCTTGTTCATGTCTGCCACCAGTCTGTTCATTGGTGTTTGTCTTGTTCAAGTCTGCCACCAGTCTGTTCATTGGTGTTTGTCTTGTTCAAGTCTGCCACCAGTCTGTTCATTGGTGTTTGTCTTGTTCAAGTCTGCCACCAGTCTGTTCATTGGTGTTTGTCTTGTTCAAGTCTGCCACCAGTCTGTTCATTGGTGTTTGTCTTGTTCAAGTCTGCCGCCAGTCTGTTCATTGGTGTTTGTCTTGGTCAAGTCTGCCGTCAGTCTGTTCATTGGTGTTTGTCTTGTTCATGTCTGCCACCAGTCTGCTAATTGGTGTTTATCTTGTTCATGTCTGCCACCAGTCTGTTCATTGGTGTTTGTCTTGTTCATGTCTGCCACCAGTCTGTTCATTGGTGTTTGTCTTGTTCAAGTCTGCCACCAGTCTGTTAATTGGTGTTTATCTTGTTCATGTCTGCCACCAGTCTGTTCATTGGTGTTTGTCTTGTTCATGTCTGCCACCAGTCTGTTCATTGGTGTTTGTCTTGTTCAAGTCTGCCACCAGTCTGTTCATTGGTGTTTGTCTTGTTCAAGTCTGCCGCCAGTCTGTTCATTGGTGTTTGTCTTGGTCAAGTCTGCCGTCAGTCTGTTCATTGGTGTTTGTCTTGTTCATGTCTGCCACCAGTCTGTTCATTGGTGTTTATCTTGTTCATGTCTGCCACCAGTGTGTTCATTGGTGTTTATCTTGTTCATGTCTGCCACCAGTCTGTTCATTGGTGTTTATCTTGTTCAGGTCTGCCGTCAGTCTGTTTATTGGTATTTGTCTTGTTCAAGTCTGCCGCCAGTCTGTTCATTGGCGTCTATCTTGTTCAGGTCTGCCGCCAGTCTGTTCATTGGTGTTTATCTTGTTCAGGTCTGCCGTCAGTCTGTTCACTGGTATTTGTCTTGTTCAGGTCTGCATCAGTCTGTTCATTGGTGTTTGTCTTATTCAGGTCTGTCGACAGTCTGTTCATTGGTGTTTGTCTTATTCAGGTCTGCCAACAGTCTGTTCATTGGTATGTGTCTTATTCAGGTCAGCCGACAGTCTGTTCCACGTCGAGTGGCTGGACGACGGAGCTCTGGCCCTGAAGGCGAGCAACGACCGCTACGTGACGTCCCGTCCCAACGGCAGTTTGTACGCCGTCAGCACGGAGATCTCGACGAAGGAGAAGTTCTACTTCTCCGTCATCAACCGACCGCTGCTGATGCTGCGCTGTGAGCACGGCTTCGTCGGCACGAAGAAAGGCACGGACAAGATCGAGTGCAACAAGACGTCGTATGAGACGATCGAAGTGGAACACACGGACGGACAGAGCGGGGTGCACTACTTCAAAGGTAGGCGACGACTCGACTGTATTCACGGTGATGTGACGGTTGTGAGCGGTGTAGGAAGAATGAGTGGGCGATATTGTAGCAGTTGTCGGCATGTATATCATTAACGTGGAAATGTACTTCTCTTCGAAAAGTTAAATCTCTCATTTGGATCGTAATGACAGGCAATTGATTTTGATTACAAGCGTTCTGATAGTGCTGTAATCAGTGGTAGAAAGCGCTTACGATAAGAGTGTTCCTGAACTTCCATTAGGACCTTTAGGTTATATCTCATAACGGATTGCCTTTTGGAAGACCGTAAATGCTAACCAGCTGTGTAAAAGTGCCCAAAAAAGTGGCTGTTCTTATGTGGAGTAAGGTTTAGGTTTATGGTTAGTGTTTGGGTTAAGATTAAGGTTAGATTGAAGGTTAGGATTAGGGTTAGGGTTACATGCATTTGATAGGGACTTGTACACAGCTGGTTTGCATTTGCGGTCTTCCTTGCCTTTTCCAAAAAGAAGTTGTAACGTGAGTTAAATCGACCAATAAAATGTCATATCCTTCAACGTGGGTTACACTAATGACAGTCTCTGGGAGCTGGTAATCTTAAAATAATGAGGCCAACTGCATTAGGATATATTTGTATAAATTCCATCTTGATAAACCGTGGTATGAGAATGAAAGAGTCTATACTTTTATACTTAAGATGCCTATTGTTGTATACACAATACACATGTCTAACACGCGTGTCTGTGTCGACCAGGTTCCAACGGCAAGTATTGGGGCGTGGACGGCGACGGAAGCATCACTTGCAGCAGTTCGTCACCACAGCCTCTCATCCTGGAGCTGAGGAAACAAGGCTTCTTCTGCATCAAGGCCCCGAACGGCAACTACATCACGGGAGAACAGAACGGCATCGTCAGTGCCAAGTCGACCGAGCTTAGCAAACACGCGTACTGGGAGTTCTAACCTGCTAAACACGGTCATTGCGTCCTACGTAACTAGCAACTTCGCTTGCGGTTGAAACTTTTCTTCGAAATTCGCGTCCTTATTATGCGGAGGTTTGGCTTGAGCATGCAACGACTGGTTTCTTGCTCGAGTCTCGGGAGATTTACGAGCAGTGTACGGAACCTGCTTGCTCCGGACGCTTGAGGAAAAGACGGACGTTGCGGTGGTAATACGACTACTAGCAATGCTGGCTATCGAGGCACGTCGACCAACTGCCTAAAGGCATTGTAGCCGGGCAATGCCACCTTGTACATAAACGTCTGTCATTGAGAATGTCACTCGGTATATCATCGACCTAGTGGCCTGATACAGTGCACCGGCAGATCGCGATAAGGAGATATCGGTGGACTTGTCACGGTCGAATGGCTTCACGGTCGAATGGCGTCCACTTCAACACTGCCCCAGTAGTGTACATATTGCATAATGCAATAGTCTAACGTAGTGTCACCCAGGACATGGTAGTCGTGATATTACTGTGATGAAGGAACCGTGATCCTGTTTAGAATATGTTATGTCTATGTTTTGTACAGTTTATCAATGCATCGGTTCAACCCCGATGTCATATACGTTTCATTAAAATGCTTATGTCAATCAATTCTCTGTATTTTTTAGACTCGCCATTCACGGTGAGTAGGTAACACGTTGCAACCAACTTAGTTTATTTCCGACCTGTCGACATAAAACACATGTGCAACGACATACTTTAAGTGTCATTCCTGTGCACTATTACCATACCGTTCGCTATTTCAAGCATGCAATTTTCAAGGAATATTTCTATAGCATTATGACAGGTGCAAAATGCAGCTGTTGCGTGTGTACGCACTACACAGTCCTGATGTAGCCAGTTGTTCATTAGAACCTCTCCAGACATCTACAATGTGTCTTGCCTTGAGACACCGCCTCGTGCAGCCGCGCGTGACTCTGCTATCTTCACTCACCTTTGTCCGCTGTCGTCTAATTACCAGCGATCACCTGCCCCAAACCAACGAGCCTTTATCTCCAATCTCATCGTCCATCTGATCGCGCTGCTAAAGCAGTCAGCCCGGTTTGCGCTACTCAAGGTGACGACATATTCAGACGCATTATAGAAAACACTCTTTCTCCGTTCTTTCTTATTGCTGTCGTAGCATTGATACATGTATATGCGGGCTGCCGTTTGAAGTAAGTCATCGATGTAGGCATCTACACCGTGTCTACATCGGGAACGTGTAACATTTGGTCTAACTATAATAGAATATTTTCAACAACAGTTAGGGGTATGTTACAGTGGGAACGTTTTGATATATAATCACTATGTAACAAGAATGCAAAGCAAAAAGAACACCTCATTTCTGCTGGCACCACTGGATAGATTGCGGTTTCTAGCTCAATGTAATTCACATTTGAATAACATGTTATCAACAAACTCGGGCTGATACATGCAAAGCAATCATTACCGTCTACGGAACATACACATCTAGAGGAAATAATTACCAACAGAAGTAGACTTAAGTTGAACAAAACAGCCCCGCCGCCTTCGTGCCTGCTCCACCTGAGACAAGAGGGCGACAGCTGAAACCTTCCCCACAGTTTCACACTGACCAACACATAATTACACTCGCAGCTAATTATATCATGCCATTTATTCTATGCATTGTTTCCTCTTGAGCAACGTGAGTAGGTAGTCGAAATTCACCGAACTAGCTTCACTGCTAGGCTGGTACGTAATGTTTTTATTTTTAACAACCGAAGTAGCAAGCCGGGCGGAATGAATAGATCTACAACACAAATTTGTACAACTTTAACAATATCCGGATTTGGCCTAGTAAATTGCCAACGAGACAGACTCGTGGTTTTAAACGGAAGCCGTAAAAAGTCGCCTCGTCGGGTTTCACCAAATGAAGTCGTGTTATCTTCGGTGTACATTGGTCGACACACGACACCGTTTCAGCGCAGACCGGTGGGTGTGGAATTTAGGGCTCTTTCTCAAGTTCCGTGTTAGCCCGCTGCGACTGCGCCTGGAGACTAGAGAAAGACGCCTACCGGACGCTGTCTCGGTTGATCGAGGCTTCTTACATAATTAACTACTGTGACGGTGTGCAAGGAATTACTGATGGCACGCAGACATCACTCTTGGCTCAACGAACATTTATGATCTCTGTGGCACGCAACGCTCTATCAGCCGTGGATATATACGAACTCTCTTATTAATCTGAGCACACACACACACACATACGCACACACGCACGCGCACGCACACACAAACGTGTACGGGTGTGTGTGTGCGTGTGTGCGTGTGTGCGTGTGTGCGTGTGTGCGTGTGTGCGTGTGTGCGTGCGTGCGTGCGTGCGTGCGTGTGCGTGTGTGCGTGTGTGCGCGTGTGTGCGTGTGTGCGTGTGTGCGTGTGTGCGCGTGTGCGCGTGCGTGCGTGTGTGCGTGTGTGCGTGTGTGCGTGTGTGCGTGTGTGCGTGTGTGCGTGTGTGCAAGACACAGTGTATGTGTGTGCATGCATGTGAATGCACACAGAAAGAGACTTGTGCACCGTAACAACCTAATGCCTTCATTTTGATACGTAGACCATCAAAGGAAATCGCGTGGTTTTAAATGAGGGGTGTGAAGCCAGCACAGATCTGTCTATGGTGATCTGTTGAGTCACAGGTCACACTTGTAAGTCGTACTTACGAGCCTACGGGAGACTTTTCATGTCAGACAACGATGAAACCAACGGAAATCGTTAACTTCTTTCTATTCTCATCAATTATAACACACCACATCCTACGCATTACCTGGGACAGACGCAAAAACCGAGCACTTCAAGTGGAAACGAAGGGCAGAACCATCGATCGCGACGTCAATTCGAGAGTAGATTGTATTACTTATGTAAATACGCCTCAGCGAAGTGCAGGTTGAAACTAATTAAAGTTGTGTTTGCGTCTCTCTTGTCTAGCGCCGTTGTCATGGCGCTACGCTACAATTAACGGCAGCATCGCTAGTCGGCTCGTGTAGCGGAGATTACTAAATTTTTAAACGCCTCTGTGTTCTACTTCGCTGTGGCCCAAGACAGTACTGGGCAGTTCGTTGGTAAGAATGCAACGTAGTGTCTGTGTTTATGTTTACCTCTTCCAAAGATACACAGTGTACATGTAGCTTTAGTGTTTATTCAACAGTGCCTGCAGATTCTAACGCATTATAAAAGTAATGCTATTTAATGAATGTAATAGAAAATGTATTAGCCGAAATTATTTTTTATAAGTATATAGAAGTCTATAGAAAATTTATAGAATAATATAGAACTGTTGCAATTTTCGGTAAAGTATACTATAGCAATGTACAGGACTGTCGGGGCATATGTTATTTTATGGCGACTTCAATAGACAGTTCTCTGTAATTACATAGAA
>JAODUO010000570.1:97500-135000 GCA_025642075.2 Ridgeia piscesae
TTGCAGTTGAAGTCTTTGGACACAACCATCGAGACTCGAATATGTGATCATAAAAATAGGTAATCGCACAGTGACGCATTCGCATGCAGTTGTACTTCATTCACAAACCTGATACACAATATAACTTAAATTTAAGCCAAGATTTCCAAAATTGGTACTTGCCTAGATGAAGATAAACCCAGTATAAATGCCAAGCTATTTTGTAGTCATGCACGTTGCACAGAATGGACTACAATGACTGGGATCATTCTGTGGGCAGCAATGTTTATCATAAACGCTGGTGGAATCAACGTACAACATAAGTTACTGTCAAGTTGACAGTTGACTCTGGGACCATGTGCCATGGAGTTGAATCTTGTATCTATGACATATGAAACAAAACTTCAGGTGTAAAACACATTTTATTAGTACATCCCGTTGCAAGTAATCTTGTGCAGCGACAGGCGTCAAAGATAAGACAGCATGTATCCTGCACTCACAATAATTAGCTAAGCACCCGTCACTGCCCTGTTCACCTCCACAAACACAGGGCAAATCTCGTAAAAATCTACTTGCATTTAATATATACACCACATCACAGGGAGTGTGTGAAACCTATATTTCTCTGGAATTTTCAAAGTCCAGGTTATTACTATCCTATAGGCCATCATTCATTTCCAAGAGTGTTCTTGGCATTGTCTGTGACCCTCGGCTTTGGCTCCTCAGCGTTTGCACTGTGTTGTTACTTCTCCATCTGCATGTAGTTGGGCAGTGGCACCTCCATTCCCTCCTTCGACTCAAAGAATGTGTACGACAGCATGATCTCATCAACGTGCTCCAACTTGGGATCTTCTGCATATTCTGCATCGATGTAGAAGAACACCGGCATGTCAACCTACAACCAACACATAACTATGTGAACACTGGCATGTCAACCTACAACCAACACATAACTATGTGAACACTGGCATGTCAACCTACAACCAACACATAACTATGTGAACACTGGCATGTCAACCTACAACCAACACATAACTATGTGAACACTGGCATGTCAACCTACAACGAACACAACTATGTGAACACTGGCATGTCAACCTACAACCAACACACAACTATGTGAACACTGGCATGTCAACCTACAACCAACACACAACTATGTGAACACTGGCATGTCAACCTACAACCAACACATAACTATGTGAACACTGGCATGTCAACCTACAACCAACACATAACTATGTGAACACTGGCATGTCAACCTACAACCAACACATAACTATGTGAACACTGACATGTCAACCTACAACCAACACAACTATGTGAACACTGACATGTCAACCTACAACCAACACACAACTATGTGAACACTGGCATGTCAACCTACAACCAACACACAACTATGTGAACACTGGCATGTCAACCTACAACCAACACATAACTATGTGAACACTGGCATGTCAACCTACAACCAACACAGAACTATGTGAACACTGACATGTCAACCTACAACCAACACACAACTATGTGAACATTGACATGTCAACTTTGTACCAACACCATTACAAAGGACTGTTTTTGTTTCAACATCGGCATTTCCTTAACACTTCATAATAATTAAAACCAAAATCAGCACACTGATTTAAAGTTTATAGTCTATGACGAGTCCCATCAAGATGTGTACATGGCAGTCATCCAGATCGTGCACCAAATGGGATGTGATCGACACACAAGTGTGCTGCCACCTAGTGAATCTAATGCAAACCAATATAACCAGAACTTGTCAATAGGAAATTATCAGTAGCAGTTGGCCATGTCACTCAATGTCACACAACTGAAGTGAATGTTCAGCAGAAAAACACAGCGTAGCTTGACATCAGTAAATGTTACTGAGGGTAATGAGGAGGGTGTCATCAAATACCACAGGGTTGCAGGAACTGGCACAGTGAGAGTTATTTCAACTTTGTAGAAACAACTTACCAGATGTATCACAAGAGACATCAATGTGATTGCTAACTATAATAATATAAAGTTTATGTAAGGTATCCCCAAAACTACTGTGCAGTGAGTCAATCAGAAAGAGGATGTTGTTGACATGAGACACGAATCCCTAGTCCCCAGTCCCTAGTCCCTACCTCCTCGTGTGGGTTCAGTCTCTGCTCCTCAAAACAGAAGCACTGAAAATAAAGAACACAAAATTTGTCATTTTGGTGCCAGTCTGAAACGTTTCATTTCACTCATACCTCAGTTTAAACAGAAAATGTTTGACAATGATGAATTTGTTGAACGTTTATATCGTGTGTAATACAGAAATTGTTTTCTTGGTAATATGGTGCATCTTCTGTATGGTTGCGTTTTAATTCTTTGCACAGCAAACAAAGTGTCATAATGTTGTTGATAAATGATCGGAGTGAAAACAATTACAACTATTCAATCTATTTTGCCAAATTTTGCCAATGGACAAGATCATCGATTACCATGATAGAAATATTGCCCAATATTAATTTAATGAGCACTTTAATGAAACGTGTTTTGTAAATACTGCTCCAATTTCCTCCCAGATCCTGTTTATGAGTCTAATATCTTAAAGTAGTAAAACAGTTCCCCGGTTCTTTGGGTAAAGAAACTCAGCAGATGTTCACATGTTAAGCACTATCTTTATGCCATATCTCAAGACAAATTACACAAACTCACCTGGATTTTGTTGAAGTATGGCCCAGCCTCATATGGGATGACGTTGTATGTTGAGATTCCCGTGATTGGATCATCGGTCGGGTTCATGGCTTTGTAGAAGGCGAGGGCGGTCTCACCTGGTGCCACCTACAGTGGGCAAGACAAAACACTTATTACAGCAAATGATGACACTGTCTTCAGCTTATTGACTGTAGACCTTTAGTCTATCTCAGAACACAAGGAGTGCAGCATCTAAGGACGAGTGCCCCTTCTGTGCTGCCCCCAGCACTAAACTTACACACTTTCTGTCCCTTGTCACCACTCTTCACAACAAGAATCAGCAGTGATTGCAACCAACTTTGTGAGAGTAACAAGGACTTTACAAACACACACAGATAATATAGATATACCAGTAACTTGTACCAGAGAAATAAATATCTTACAGAAACACAACACATGACCGTGGACATTCACGAGAGTTCGTCACATTGGCTGACCTTCACTTCTGTCTGTTGAGGTCGGAAGTTCCACTGCATGCTAGACGCTGTGTCGGAGTTGAATCGCACTGTGATCACGCGATTCTCCACTTTCTCTATTTTCTCAAGGACGTCCCCGTGATCCACCAACGCATCTTCACCTGCTGTTTGTGAGCCGCTGCCAGAAGCCTGGAGGAGCGGGAAGAGTGAGGTAAATATGTAACACCACAGACAGAGCGTCTCAGTATGATTTATATATATATGCCAGGTTAACTTAGATAACCAAGATTAGAATACGAAAATCCAGTCATGTAAAATTCATGTTACACTGACAATTGAAGTAAATTACTGGAACTATGAGCTGCCAGTTAAATCATAGTTTAAATGTACAAGATTACAAGAACTCGCTCGTACTATATTCAGTAAATAAAAATAACATCCAAACTCATATATAACAATATGACTAACAACCAGTGTGCTTTACATTGCAATTATACAGTTGATTCTATAAGCTTATGTTGTAGACTACTGCTAATACCCGTCCCATGTCCTGGTGTTTTACAAGTCTGCAGTGTGTGAAATTCAGAACTTACAGCACAGAACATCCGGTATAGTGGCACGCCAGCATATGACATTCCAACCATGAAGATGACAATCGCAAAGGCATAATAGAGTACACTATTCAAGTACTTCTCTTCTTTAGCTGCTTTAGGAGACAACTTGATCTTGATGGCCATTCCCCTGGTGAGTTGATGAAGTAAACCTCTGTTGCTTGTTCGGGCTAGGTTAGGTTGGCTGACAAGTGTCTTAGCGAGCGTTGCCAGCGACCGTCGGCCCTCCACCGTGAGACCATTGTACTGCTTCTGGACAATGTTCAGCAGCTGATGTTGTTTTGTTGTAAGCCCTCGTCTAGAGAACTGCATCGATGCATTGCCACAGCCACATGAGAACGCTGTTGATGGGCGTGAAGAAAAGCTTCTGATGGAAGAGAGAATAGTACTTCGCATCCATGGTTTACACAGTGCTGACCTCAGCAAGTGGTGGTTAAGCCTCGAAAATTCCTGCAAAGACATAGAACAGCTAACTTTTAATAAGCACAGAAGGGTAACAACCAACCAACCAATTCATTTTAATGTTCATTTCTAGTTTGTCGTTTACAAAGATATGTATGGTAAACTTCTCAAGGCTTAATAATAATATAGTTCACCTCTTAATACTAAAATAAACATTGGTTATTGATATTAGATTACCCATGTTGAAGGCATACTGCTTACTATTTAATAAACTTGAAACAATGATTTCAAACCGAAAACAAAATACTCAAATTGTAAGCAGCCGATATGCAGCAGACAAGATGTTTATTCCTTACCCACAAATATATGTTCTGAAGTGATCAGTTCCCACATTCTTGGTCACACTTAACAGAGTTATACAGTACTACATATTCTAGAAATGAACACTACCATGTTTGCCTGATTTAGGGTATTGGAACAGATAACACTATTTGTACTTTGTTGACCTCACAAATTCATATGGTGACCATTTTAGATTAATATTTTGGTGTGAATATTAAGTTTAGGTAAATCAGAAGTGCGGAAACTCATCATTAAGGTCTCCATCATGACAGTACCAAAATAATCTTAAATGTGCAACAGGTGACTGTATTATTGAGAAGACTATATGTCATGGGGGATATGGCTGCATTTAAAACTTTACGAGTAATGATATGAACTATTGTGTCAAACCACTCAAATTTACCTTTGTACCCTCAGGGCTTGGTCTTAGAATGGTTCTAGTAATTTTAAAGGAACACTTAAATTATACATAACTTTGGAAACAGGCAGTCCACTATTTAGAATTCTCAATAGTTACTATAACAGTGAGATCATAAGTATACTCCAAAACTGAAGCCATCAAGTCTATACAATTTTTTTCTCGTGTACTCCATTATCTCCACACTGTAAGCATTTCAGGTAAGGGCTGGATTCAAGTAAACACATTTAATATATAATCTGAGTCTGTGCATTGTAACTGTATATAATTCCAAGCAGTAATATTAGCTAGAATACTGAATATTCACAAGTAGTTGCAAACTGGATTTGACATTGAATCAACAAATAAATGTCTAAGTTAATTAACAATGTGTATACCCAGTAATACAATTTATCAGATTCGGTGTTGACAAAAGTAATATCTCATCAGTTTACAATAACAAGTTACACTTACTAGACCTAGACACACTCTCAACTTACCATTTTCGAAAATAGATTACTCAATGTGAACTTAATGTGTTTGATAAATGACCGCTCTTGAGAACACGTCCACGACCCGCCGAAATTGTTTAAATGATGTCAATATACGGTTTGTAGACGTAGTGCGTGCTTACTAGATACTTGACGCGCCTGTCACGAACGAAACCCGCTCCGCTTCTACGTCAGTCATGATCATCACACCGACATCAGTTAAAGCAGATTTTTTAATAAGACGAGTGTAACTAGAACAATATTATATATTCATAACATGCAATAAAATGTCAAACAGAATCAAGTTCTTAATTTATGTAACAAATCCGAGATTTAGTCGTGACAGCTACAACATGCTGTCGCCGGGTTTTCGCCATCGTTACATGACCTTGCACGCTGTGGATATTATGATCACAGAAGTTAGCAAAAGTTATCTACGTTTTGTTTATATCAGGATACTAATTTGATGAAATAAAACGTAAAAATGAGCGCTATTAGTGTGCAAAAGTGCTTGAACAAGACAATGTTGCAAACATTTAAAAACATAAACAACATTCACTACCTGAGAGAAAAGTTTCCCAGTGAGGGCTGCCATCTTTCCTATCCCATAAGACTTGATGTTTACGGAAGTTGCGAATTGGCGCGCCACCTTTCGGTGATATAAAAACGTTGGATTCGCCTAGTGGAGAGGGATGGAACTACACAAACGTGTGGCGCTGTGGTTTTGTGACACTTTTTGACGCAGCTGCAGGAAAATAATTGTTCATGTCATAAGTTCAATAAAGTAAACAAAGATGGGAATCCTTGAGAAAATAGGAGAGATCGAGAAAGAAATTGCAAGGACTCAGAAGAACAAAGGTTTAATAGATGTTTGCAAAAAGTTCCCATTATCGCTCAGCTATCCATTGATCCAGCATTACCAGCTGGAGCAGATCTAGAGTAGAGGATCATAGAGCTAGTTCTCATCGCACCCGCGCCATGTTGTATACTGACGGCGCCCCCACACGGATGGAACTAGTTTGTTTTGCTTATGTTGTGTTCATTATTACAAAACCGTCAAACAAATTTTTAACAATGTCAACGCACTAGTTTTTACGAATAAAAGACCTTACGATCACCAAAAAAGGAACATCACTAGGAGATAAAAAATATGCAATGGATAGGCTGATAACTTATGACTGCAGTTTGGTTACGTGACAATCAAAATTATATGCGAGACCTGCATGTGGGGAGTGGTGGCCGCGCAGTATCAATTGAGAGGACGGTGGTTCAATCCTGCCGCCATTTAAAAACTTAAGCAGTTTTGTTCACCTCACATTGCCTGTGTCTTTTGGAAGTGACTAAAAGCCGGTGGTCCCTTCTGTCTGGTGTCTATGCCAGGGGAAGACGAAGATCCCACACAGCAAATGTGTAGCTTGTACTTGTAGTGGACTCACTAATTCTAGAGGACAACTCTCAAAACCAATGACAGTAATGGTCAGCTACTTGAGTGGTGGTTATTAATGGAATATCATATCACTTTTGTTAGAAATGTTGATAACAGTTAAATATGTGAATATTTTACATCACTACTGGGACATAACATGTCGTAGAACATACATTTTTACAAAACTTTACCCCGGGTACTCTTGTGACATAAGATTGTTCATGCTGTAGCTTTTTTGTTGAAAAAAGGCCATAAAAAGGCCAGCGAGATCTGAGAGTGAGGTAGAATGCAGTTGGTCTCACTGGGGGAGGGCACTGTCAGTTCTCAAAAATGGGTATCATGTTTAAATTTCAGAGTGCTTTCCACTAGCTCTGGCTGGGGATGTGGTTGGAGTGCAACTCTGTCTGAATGCACTAGTCGCAATGCACCAACTGCAACAACTTTGTGCACCAACAGGGTGGATGCAATGTACAACTTATGGCTATGCTATGTTGGAATGTCCCCCTTTGATGATCAAGTTTTAAGAACATTATGTCCTTTATACAACATATTTTATATGTTCTTAATTTCGTAACTAATCAGGCCTCAATTCGTAAGGGAGTTCATGACTTAAGGGAGAGTGCATGACTCCGTATGTAACTATGGATACCTTTGTAAAACGTCACTTGATTTGAGACCATGTGACTCCCTAGTTATAAAAAAAGATTACTGTGTCAATGTTCCATCAGTGTGTGTAAAAAACTGTCAATGCTGGCATTGTGTATCGTTTTCAGTTTATAACAAACTATCATCATATATGATAGTCACATCTATTAATTGGAAAATACTTGTGCAGCCATTTTGGATTACAAGTTACATATAGGGTCAGCCTGGATTGTTATTTAAAATTTGCCACAATATTGGTGGGAGATTGTTTGAACTCATATTTTTTTTGGTGTACTCCCAAATTTGAACAGGACTGCTACAAATTTTGCATAAAGATAAATGCCTGTTAATGGTAATATGATTCATCATAATAAGTAGACCCCCTAATGGTCATGTGAAGCTTGAAATGAGACATGACACAAAGATTCTGCCCAGTGGAAGACCAGCAGTGGCCCTGTCAGTGTTCTCTTCCCAAATGGCCACTGTCATTATGTCTGATGTGAAACCTGCCCCAATAAACATTGTTGATTGATTTGTTGCAACTACACAATAATGTCCATTATAGTCAGGTTACTCTTGAGGGGAGTTAGTGGACAATGCACAAGTCTGTCATATGCTGGGAGAGGTTTCCACTGTGTGTGTTCAGGCAGGCCCCACTGTAATAACTTGTGTATGTGTGTATTTACATGAGCATGACTTGTTGTCGGCAGCCACTGAGTACCATCTGGGCCTGCTGAAGGCGAAGTTGGCCAAGTACAGGGCCCAGCTACTGGAACCAACCGGCAAGGCTGGTGCAAAGGTAAGATTTGTTTAACAACCCATAGCTCAATCATACTTGTCTACGTTTTCACTGAGGTGAGTTAATAGACCTCTGTCCCAGAACCACAGTATCCAGGTCTACCAAGTATCGCACAAAACCAGCAACTTGGGACCTAGAATTTCATGTGATCAGCTATGATGTATGCGAAACATTAGTGTACTCTTACCTGTTTTAACTAACTACAACAGACATACTGATTTTGTCCATTATACATCGTTCAGTTTTCCTATTTCAAGACTGTTATCATGTATACACTTTAATAATAATTAATTTATTTGTACATTGTGCAATGTGAGTGACATGTGAATGGGTGTACACTGTTCACTAGTGCTGTTTCTTGCGCAGGGAGAAGGCTTTGATGTGATGAAATCAGGGGATGCGCGAGTAGCACTAATTGGCTTCCCCTCAGTAGGCAAGGTGAGTCACATGACATCACGCAGCAAATTTAATTTTTGTTCACCTGCTGATGACAGTTTGTTAAAACAAAACCATGTTACTATATACGTGTAGGTAGACATATCTCTATATGAAATGCGGTTTTTACAAATCATCTACAGTTTTGTTTGTTTTGGAAATATATATTAATATGTGTTAATGTGAATTCCAGATGAAAGCTATGACATGTTTCAAATTCTGATTAGATTGTGTATGTGATATATATATATATATATATATATATATATCTATATATATATTTAAATATATATCTATATATATGTACTTATGTATTTCTATATAGTGTATATATTATATATAATACAAAGGGAATGTGAGCCGTGGTTGCTACGTGTTGTGGTCTTGTTTGTAGTCGACTCTCCTGAATGTGTTGACAGAGACACACAGCGAGTGTGCATCGTACGAGTTCACCACACTCACCTGTATACCTGGCGTCATCCAGGTAAACAACATGTGAACACTATCCTGCTTGCCCAGGTAAACAGCATATTGAACTCTAGAATCCCACAGAGTCCAGGTAAATAATATGTCCAACTCTAACATCCCAGGTGTCATTCAGGTAAACAACATGTCCAACTCTAACATCCCAGGTGTCATTCAGGTAAACAACATGTCCAACTCTAACATCCCAGGTGTCATTCAGGTAAACAACATATCCAACTCTAACATCCCAGGTGTCATTCAGGTAAACAACATGTCCAACTCTAACATCCCAGGTGTCATTCAGGTAAACAACATGTCCAACTCTAACATCCCAGGTATCATTCAGGTAAACAACATGTCCAACTCTAACATCCCAGGTATCGTCCATGTAAACAACTTGTCCAACTCTAACATCCCAGGTGTCATTCAGGTAAACAACATGTCCAACTCTAACATCCCAGGTGTCATTCAGGTAAACAACATGTCCAACTCTAACATCCCAGGTGTCATTCAGGTAAACAACATGTCCAACTCTAACATCCCAGGTGTCATTCAGGTAAACAACATGTCCAACTCTAACATCCCAGGTGTCATTCAGGTAAACAACATGTCCAACTCTAACATCCCAGGTATCATTCAGGTAAACAACATGTCCAACTCTAACATCCCAGGTATCGTCCATGTAAACAACATGTCCAACTCTAACATCCCAGGTGTCATTCAGGTAAACAACATGTCCAACTCTAACATCCCAGGTATCATTCAGGTAAACAACATGTCCAACTCTAACATCCCAGGTGTCATTCAGGTAAACAACATGTCCAACTCTAACATCCCAGGTGTCATTCAGGTAAACAACATGTCCAACTCTAACATCCCAGGTGTCATTCAGGTAAACAACATGTCCAACTCTAACATCCCAGGTGTCATTCAGGTAAACAACATGTCCAACTCTAACATCCCAGGTGTCATTCAGGTAAACAACATGTCCAACTCTAACATCCCAGGTGTCATTCAGGTAAACAACATGTCCGACTCTAACATCCCAGGTGTCATTCAGGTAAACAACATGTCCAACTCTAACATCCCAAGTACCATTCAGGTAAACAACATGTCCAACTCTAACATCCCAGGTGTCATTCAGGTAAACAACATGTCCAACTCTAACATCCCAGGTGTCATTCAGGTAAACAACATATCCAACTCTAACATCCCAGGTGTCATTCAGGTAAACAACATGTCCAACTCTAACATCCCAGGTATCATTCAGGTAAACAACATGTCCAACTCTAACATCCCAGGTGTCATTCAGGTAAACAACATGTCCAACTCTAACATCCCAGGTGTCATTCAGGTAAACAACATGTCCAACTCTAACATCCCAAGTACCATTCAGGTAAACAACATGTCCAACTCTAACATCCCAGGTGTCATTCAGGTAAACAACATATCCAACTCTAACATCCCAGGTATCATTCAGGTAAACAACATATCCAACTCTAACATCCCAGGTGTCATTCAGGTAAACAACATGTCCAACTCTAACATCCCAGGTGTCATTCAGGTAAACAACATGTCCAACTCTAACATCCCAGGTGTCATTCAGGTAAACAACATGTCCAACTCTAACATCCCAGGTGTCATTCAGGTAAACAACATGTCCAACTCTAACATCCCAGGTGTCATTCAGGTAAACAACATGTCCAACTCTAACATCCCAGGTATCGTCCACATAAACAACATGTCCAACTCTAACATCCCAGGTATCGTCCACATAAACAACATGTCCAACTCTAACATTCCAGGTATCGTCCACGTAAACAACATGTAGTCTATGTATTGGAAGAGCACTGGTTTGTTGAGACTGTTAGTTCCTATGTTTGTTTCAGTACAATGGCGCCAACATTCAGTTGCTGGATTTACCTGGAATCATTGAAGGGGCTGCATCAGGCAAGTGATTTACTCAACATTTTAGAAACATTGACAAGTGATAGATTGTAGATTTGTTTGGTGCCTGGGAGCGGGGTACTTTCAGGTGTATAGTCATAAAGGAGACCCAAAAATGCACATGGGTGACAATAATTCTCTACCACTTTCTAATATGGAGTTGTATGCAAACATTTTGACCTGACATTTTGACCTCAGCTGCAAATGTTTAGATTTAATTATCTCCCTTAGATGCAAAATATTAAAAAACTTTCACTTCAGTTGTTTGTTTCACTTGGTGACTGTCCACGTCCACGTCACTTGGTGACTGTCCACGTCCACGTCACTTGGTGACTGTCCACGTCCACGTCACTTGGTGACTGTCCACGTCACTTGGTGACTGTCCACGTCACTTGGTGACTGTCCACGTCCACGTCACTTGGTGACTGTCCACGTCCACGTCACTTGGTGACTGTCCACGTCCACGTCACTTGGTGACTGTCCACGTCCACGTCACTTGGTGACTGTCCACGTCACTTGGTGACTGTCCACGTCACTTGGTGACTGTCCACGTCCACGTCACTTGGTGACTGTCCACGTCCACGTCACTTGGTGACTGTCCACGTCCACGTCACTTGGTGACTGTCCACGTCCATGTCACTTGGTGACTGTCCACGTCACTTGGTGACTGTCCACGTCACTTGGTGACTGTCCACGTCCACGTCACTTGGTGACTGTCCACGTCCACGTCACTTGGTGACTGTCCACGTCACTTGGTGACTGTCCACGTCCACTTCACTTGGTGACTGTCCATATTCACATCCCACATCACTTGGTGACTGTCCACGTCCACATCGCTTGGTGACTGTCCACATCATGTGACCTCTGTGACATGTGACATTGCAGGCAAGGGTCGAGGTCGTCAGGTGATCGCTGTGGCGCGGACTGCTGATGTGGTCATCATGATGCTGGATGCATTGAAAGGTGACAAACAAAGGTGAGACTGGCTCATAGGGAAGAACACAGGGAAGAACCCAGGGTATTCCCAGGGAAGAACATAGGGCATTCCCAGGGAAGAACACAGGGTATTCCCAGGGAAGAACACAGGGTATTCCTAGGGAAGAACACAGGGTATTCCCAGGGAAGAACATAGGGTATTCCCAGGGAAGAACACAGGGTATTCCCAGGGAAGAACATAGGGTATTCCTAGGGAAGAACATAGGGTATTCCCAGGGAAGAACATAGGGTATTCCCAGGGAAGAACACAGGATATTCCCAGGGAAGAACATAGGGTATTCCTAGGGAAGAACATAGGGTATTCCCAGGGAAGAACATAGGGCATTCCCAGGGAAGAACATAGGGTATTCCCAGGGAAGAACATAGGGTATTCCCAGGGAAGAACATAGGGCATTCCCAGGGAAGAACACAGGGCATTCCCAGGGAAGAACATAGGGCATTCCCAGGGAAGAACATAGGGTATTCCCAGGGAAGAACACAGGGTATTCCCAGGGAAGAACACAGGGCATTCCCAGGGAAGAACATAGGGCATTCCCAGGGAAGAACATAGGGTATTCCCAGGGAAGAACACAGGGTATTCCCAGGGAAGAACACAGGGCATTCCCAGGGAAGAACATAGGGTATTCCCAGGGAAGAACATAGGGTATTCCCAGGGAAGAACATAGGGTATTCCCAGGGAAGAACATAGGGTATTCCCAGGGAAGAACAAGGGTATTCCCAGGGAAGAACATAGGGTATTCCCAGGGAAGAACATAGGGTATTCCCAGGGAAGAACATAGGGCATTCCCAGGGAAGAACATAGGGTATTCCCAGGGAAGAACATAGGGCATTCCCAGGGAAGAACATAGGGTATTCCCAGGGAAGAACATAGGGTATTCCCAGGGAAGAACACAGGGTATTCCCAGGGAAGAACACAGGGCATTCCCAGGGAAGAACAAGGGTATTCCCAGGGAAGAACACAGGGTATTCCCAGGGAAGAACACAGGGTATTCCCAGGGAAGAACACAGGGTATTCCCAGGGAAGAACACAGGGTATTCCCAGGGAAGAACACAGGGTATTCCCAGGGAAGAACACAGGGTATTCCCAGGGAAGAACACAGGGTATTCCCAGGGAAGAACACAGGGTATTCCCAGGGAAGAACACAGGGTATTCCCAGGGAAGAACATAGGGTATTCCCAGGGAAGAACACAGGGTATTCCCAGGGAAGAACACAGGGCATTCCCAGGGAAGAACACAGGGTATTCCCAGGGAAGAACACAGGGTATTCCCAGGGAAGAACACAGGGCATTCCCAGGGAAGAACACAGGGATTCCCAGGGAAGAACACAGGGTATTCCCAGGGAAGAACACAGGGTATTCCCAGGGAAGAACATAGGGTATTCCCAGGGAAGAACACAGGGTATTCCCAGGGAAGAACACAGGGTATTCCCAGGGAAGAACACAGGGTATTCCCAGGGAAGAACACAGGGTATTCCCAGGGAAGAACATAGGGTTTTCCCCAGGGAAGAACACAGGGTATTCCCAGGGAAGAACACAGGGTATTCCCAGGGAAGAACACAGGGTATTCCCAGGGAAGAACACAGGGTATTCCCAGGGAAGAACACAGGGTATTCCTAGGGAAGAACACAGGGTATTCCCAGGGAAAACACAGGGTATTCCCAGGGAAGAACACAGGGTATTCCCAGGGAAGAACACAGGGTATTCCCAGGGAAGAACACAGGGTATTCCCAGGGAAGAACATAGGGCATTCCCAGGGAAGAACACAGGGTATTCCCAGGGAAGAACATAGGGTATTCCTAGGGAAGAACACAGGGTATTCCCAGGGAAGAACACAGGGTATTCCTAGGGAAGAACACAGGGTATTCCCAGGGAAGAACACAGGGTATTCCCAGGGAAGAACACAGGGTATTCCCAGGGAAGAACACAGGGTATTCCCAGGGAAGAACACAGGGTATTCCCAGGGAAGAACACTAGGGTATTCCCAGGGAAGAACACAGGGTATTCCCAGGGAAGAACATAGGGTATTCCCAGGGAAGAACACAGGGTATTCCCAGGGAAGAACATAGGGTTTTCCCCTAGGGAAGAACACAGGGTATTCCCAGGGAAGAACATAGGGTATTCCTAGGGAAGAACACAGGGTATTCCCAGGGAAGAACATAGGGTATTCCTAGGGAAGAACACAGGGTATTCCCAGGGAAGAACATAGGGTATTCCCAGGGAAGAACACAGGGTATTCCCAGGGAAGAACACAGGGTATTCCCAGGGAAGAACACAGGGTATTCCCAGGGAAGAACACAGGGTATTCCCAGGGAAGAACACAGGGTATTCCCAGGGAAGAACATAGGGTATTCCCAGGGAAGAACACAGGGTATTCCCAGGGAAGAACACAGGGTATTCCCAGGGAAGAACACAGGGTATTCCCAGGGAAGAACACAGGGTATTCCCAGGGAAGAACACAGGGCATTCCCAGGGAAGAACACAGGGTATTCCCAGGGAAGAACATAGGGTATTCCCAGGGAAGAACATAGGGTATTCCCAGGGAAGAACACAGGGTATTCCCAGGGAAGAACACAGGGTATTCGCAGGGAAGAACACAGGGTATTCCCAGGGAAGAACATAGGGTATTCCCAAGGAAGAACACAGGGTATTGCCAGGGAAGAACATAGGGTATTCCCAGGGAAGAATATAGGGTATTCCCAGGGAAGAACACAGGGTATTCCCAGGGTAAAGCCAGTGCTCACAGGGAAGAAGACAGTGTTCTCTCGTGGAAAGACCCAGGGAGGGTTAAGGGGACACAACGAAGCAAATCCAATGTTCACAATTTCACAAATTATATCGCTTTATGATAATTGTACATACACAGTTTGAATGCTCTCACAATTATTAGCAGTTTTCTTCTGCATGCTGTTGTAATAAACATTTTATTTGTTATCTGTTGTCCCCAGAGAACTGTTGGAAATGGAGCTAGAAGCTGTGGGAATACGACTGAACAAACGGCGACCAAATATCTACTTCAAGGTAAGTTAATTACTTAAACAAATTACAGCATCAGTCGATGACTATTTCATCGTAGCAGTAGTGTCTTCATACAAAATGTGTTGTCATAACAGATGGTTAGTGATGGCAAAAGCTGCTTAAGTTTGTACTGGTACTTATTTGTACTTTTACTGGTATTTGCAGTATAAATACCCTTATAAAAACAAGTTATCTTATTACACCTTGCAACAGCTTACACATGTGTGTCATATCAGCAGGGTGGTGCAAGTTTCTTGTACTTATACAACTTATAGTGTAATTTGTATTGATACCAATGGGTAGCGTTTAGGAATTGTTCACGTGTTTTTGGTAATATTCTGGTCATTGCTGTCGTGTTTCTTGCTGTCAGTGATCAATTTTTATATGTCGGAATAGTTCCGCCATTTCTCTGTCGTTCCATTAATGTGCATTGTTTTGCACATTATATTTATATTATTATATTATACATTATATTTATACATTATATTATACCATGGCACAAGTTTGCAGCTGTGTGGCATAGAACCAATGCCACTGACAGTGAAATAATGGCTCAGGACAACCGATTATTTGCTAAATAGTGGCATATATGGGACTGTGATGGGAAGACTGTGGCATTGCTAAGGACATGTTATGTTTACCAGATAAAGAAAGGAGGTGGACTGTCCTTTAACTCGACCCTGCCTCTCACACACTGCAATGAGAAACTAGTGCAGATGATCCTGCATGAGTACAGTATCCTTTCTTACTCGTCCCAGACCGTGTCAGTCGGACAACACCGTCTACGTGGTACCGAGGTAGTCATTGTCGTAACCAGTCCACAGGTACAAGGTATGAAAATGTACTCGATGACAAACTCGCGATGTGTCATGTAGCTACTGAAGTAGTTTAATCACTTCACGATGCCAGATGATGTGATCACATGCAATTCTTGCATTTGTTTATTTCAAGAATATAGATGAGCTTAAACATTATTTTATCATGATGTTTTAGCAAATAGCCTCCAATAGGCAATATCCATGCCTGTGTTTGGTGTAAAATTGTGGAATTAATTAAATACATTATCTTGTTACTATAACTTCAAGACAACAATTAAAGTATCATTACTCCAATATATTGTTAAACACATAGAGCGCTTTCTTAAATAGATTGTATTCCTATAAAATCACTGTTTTGCAGGTTTTGTCAGTTCTGCACATATTTGCTGCCTTAACAATGTAACACAGAAATATTTAATGCGGAAGTCTTATTTCGGGAGAACTGCACAGCCGATGAGTTCATTGATGTCATCATGGGCAATCGCGTCTACATGAACTGTCTCTATGTGAGTAGCAATGTCTGGTTAGAAATACTTCGTATGAGTCAAACCTCTGTCTTGGTGAAAACCAAGTCTATGTAGTCATATGTGAAGCAACCGTGTCCGATTAGTCTCTTGTTATTGAAACAAAGCACAAAACGAATGGTTACATTATGGAACTGTGTTATTTTAACATATTTTAATACAACACTATGATGGAAGTTATTGTTTTAATTGGATTTCAGAGTTTAATTTTGAAAATATGATTTCTTTATCAGTCGCGCCTTGTCATAATGCACCTCATGATAATGCAAATTGGATATAACGCGGTCAGTCGTGGACCCCAAATATCTGCCACCAGGGGGGAAATGGGCACTACAGTTAACAATAACGCTCTAATTAACTGTCACTTACTTTAAGAAGTCCTCATGCTTGTCTTGTACAGGTGTATCTAGAAACAATTTAATTATTTAAATTAAATTTAACTCAGAAGTACAACTGCGTTGCTGAGTTCATTGTTTGTTGTGCCCCTGGCTTCTCTGCCATCGGCTTCGCGGCACCAATCTGATTGTTTTTCAAACCAATCTATTTTGTAACTAGCGCTTTGTTTGTGTGGTGATTTCTTAAGTATTTGTTTAAAACGTGACCAATTCCTTTGTTTGCATTTAATTAACTTTAGGCATATAAATTTGGTGCAAAGCATTATTTGTTTGCGCCGATATAAATCGGGTTTGGCTCCTGCCATTTCGCTGTGGCTTCTGTGAATGGGCGCCTTCGCCGGCTTGTAAATGGCAACTAAACTGCTTACAAATCGGACAGTGACGAACAACATGATACTGACATTTACTTGTGCACAAATATATGAATTCGTCAACTGCGTATGAATCACAGTAGCCTCGAACCATGGTGAATTGCATTATAAATCGGCACGGTAAATGTGTGATTTAAAATATTTTATATTTAGGGATTGATTGAAAGATGAAATCAAGCCAATAGTGAGCATAACTAGTATAGGTATGAATATTTGTCCGACTTCGGCAACATGTCAATTCATTTGTGCGTTTCAGCTGCTGAGTTCAAGGTTATTTTAGACCGCGACAGCTGTGCTGTGTTATCCCTCGGTTCGCATCGCGCGTTGGCTCTGAATTTATATCAAAACTGTACACCATTCGCAAGATTTACTCAGTTAAACATTCGACAGTGTATAATATTTTAACGTAATACACGTTTACGTTGGTTGTCAGCATCAAATCACGCATAGACCGCGCAACCAGCACATTGGCTTCGGTTGCTGTTGTGGCGTTTTGAGGGGGTGGTGCCCCTGGTTGAATATAATCTATAACGCGCCTCATTTATAACGCGGTTCCATTTTGTGGACCCCAACTACTGCGTTATACTGAGGCGCGACTGTATGAACAAACATTACATTATGCATACATTTTTAAGGTAGCGTTCACTTAGGATAATTAAAGTGACTGACAAAATTGACGTTATAAAATTAAATAGCTACATTTTAAAGATGTAAATTTATATGTTGCCAGGTGTACAACAAGATAGATCAGATCTCTATAGAGGAGGTGGACCGAATAGCACACACGCCTCACAGCGTCGTCGTCAGGTGGGCACCAGTCACAGGGACATCAATTTATGTAAATGTTGTAAAAATAAACATTTCCTGAATTACCCACTATAATGTGATATTGCAAATAGTGTTTGTTTAGGTTTTTACATTATGTTATCTATGTTACAACCATTGTGGTTGTAACATTACGTTGTGTGTTTCAATTGTAACATCAGGTTGTGTGTTTCCGCTGTAACAAGAGGTCATGTGTTTCAGGTGTAAAATTATGCCATTTGTGTTTCAGCTGTAACATGAGGTCATATGTGTTTCAGCTATAACATGAGGTCATTTGTGTTTCAGCTGTAACATGAGGTCATTTGTGTTTCAGCTGTAACATGAGGTCATATGTGTTTCAGCTATAACATGAGGTCATTTGTGTTTCAGCTATAACATGAGGTCATTTGTGTTTCAGCTGTGACATGAGGTCATGTGTGTTTCAGCTGTGACATGAGGTCATATGTGTTTCAGCTGTAACATGAGGTCATGTGTTTCAGCTGTAACATAAGGTCATGTGTGTTTCAGCTGTAACATGAGGTCATGTGTGTTTCAGCTGTAACATAAGGTCATATGTGTTTCAGCTGTAACATGAGGTCATGAGTGTTTCAGCTGTAACATGAGGTCATGTGTGTTTTAGCTGTAACATGAGGTCATGTGTGTTTCAGCTGTAACATGGGGTCATATGTGTTTCAGCTGTAACATGAGGTCATGTGTGTTTCAGCTGTAACATGGGGTCATATGTGTTTCAGCTGTAACATGAGGTCATGTGTGTTTCAGCTGTAACATGAGGAGGTCATGTGTGTTTCAGCTGTAACATGAGGTCATATGTGTTTCAGCTGTAACATGAGGTCGTGTGTGTTTCAGCTGTAACATGAGGTCGTGTGTGTTTCAGCTGTAACATGAGGTCGTGTGTGTTTCAGCTGTAACATGAGGTCGTGTGTGTTTCAGCTGTAACATGAGGTCGTGTGTGTTTCTGCTGTAACATGAGGTCGTGTGTGTTTCAGCTGTAACATGAGGTCGTGTGTGTTTCAGCTGTAACATGAGGTCGTGTGTGTTTCAGCTGTAACATGAGGTCGTGTGTGTTTCTGCTGTAACATGAGGTCGTGTGTGTTTCAGCTGTAACATGAGGTCGTGTGTGTTTCAGCTGTAACATGAGGTCGTGTGTGTTTCAGCTGTAACATGAGGTTGAATCTTGACTACCTGCTGGAGCAGCTGTGGGAGAGTCTCGCCCTTGTGAGGGTCTACACAAAGAAGAGAGGAGGTTGGTCCACTGTGGGGCGACTGGTTGAGCCAGAGGGATTGTAAAGACACTGGGGGATCACAGGGGGCTGTATGGCAGGGTGACAGGGTGTTTTTAGTCTTTTAGATACTACAGTTGGTTGTCTTTCACTTGAGACAAACTTAATGATACACAACGGTCAGATGCAGTGTACAAGGTCTAATGTGATACTAGTGTACTTGTGCTGAGTTGGTGTGTATTCAATTTACATATATCATGAGTGAGGGGGTAAAATGTGTATCATTAGTATCGGGTGTTGAGAATGTATGACTGTGGGGTGTTCAGTGTGTATAATGACTGTGGGGTGTTGAGGGTGTATAATGACTGGGGTGTTCAGGGTGTATAATGACTGTGGGGTGTTCAGGGCATGTAATGACTGTGGGGTGTTCAGGGTGTATAATGACTGTGGGGTGTTCAGGGCATGTAATGACTGTGGGGTGTTCAGGGTGTATAATGACTGTGGGGTGTTCAGGGCATGTAATGACTGTGGGGTGTTCAGGGCATGTAATGACTGTGGGGGTGTTCAGGGCATGTAATGACTGTGGGGTGTTCAGGGCATGTAATGACTGTGGGGTGTTCAGGGCATGTAATGACTGTGGGGTGTTCAGGGCATGTAATGACTGTGGGGTGTTCAGGGCATGTAATGACTATGGGGTGTTCAGTGCATGTAATGACTGTGGGGTGTTCAGGGCATGTAATGACTGTGGGGTGTTCAGGGCATGTAATGACTGTGGGGTGTTCAGGGCATGTAATGACTGTGGGGTGTTCAAGGCATGTAATGACTGTGGGTGTTCAGGGCATGTAATGACTGTGGGGTGTTCAGGGCATGTAATGACTGTGGGGTGTTCAGGGTGTATAATGACTGTGGGGTGTTCAGGGTGTATAATGACTGTGGGGTGTTGAGAATGTATAATGACTGTGGGGTGTTCAGTGTGTATAATGACTGTGGGGTGTTCAGGGTGTATAATGACTGTGGGGTGTTCAGGGCATGTAATGACTGTGGGGTGTTCAGGGCATGTAATGACTGTGGGGTGTTCAGGGTGTAATGACTGTGGGGTGTTCAGGGCATGTAATGACTGTGGGGTGTTCAGGGCATGTAATGACTGTGGGGTGTTCAGGGCATGTAATGACTGTGGGGTGTTCAGGGATGTAATGACTGTGGGGTGTTCAGGGCATGTAATGACTGTGGGGTGTTCAGGGCATGTAATGACTGTGGGGTGTTCAGGGTGTATAATGACTGTGGGGTGTTCAGGGCATGTAATGACTGTGGGGTGTTCAGGGCATGTAATGACTGTGGGGTGTTCAGGGTGTATAATGACTGTGGGGTGTTCAGGGTGAATAATGACTGTGGGGTGTTCAGGGCATGTAATGACTGGGGTGTTCAGGGCATGTAATGACTGTGGGGTGTTCAGGGCATGTAATGACTGTGGGGTGTTCAGGGCATGTATATGACTGTGGGGTGTTCAGGGCATGTAATGACTGTGGGGTGTTCAGGGCATGTAATGACTGTGGGGTGTTCAGGGCATGTAATGACTGTGAGGTGTTCAGGGCATGTAATGACTGTGGGGTGTTCAGGGCATGTAATGACTGTGGGGTGTTCAGGGCATGTAATGACTGTGGGGTGTTCAGGGCATGTAATGACTGTGGGGTGTTCAGGGCATGTAATGACTGTGGGGTGTTCAGGGCATGTAATGACTGTGGGGTGTTCAGGGCATGTAATGACTGTGGGGTGTTCAGGGCATGTAATGACTGTGGGGTGTTCAGGGCATGTAATGACTGTGGGGTGTTCAGGGCATGTAATGACTGTGGGGTGTTCAGGGCATGTAATGACTGTGGGGTGTTCAGGGCATGTAATGACTGTGGGGTGTTCAGGGCATGTAATGACTGTGGGGTGTTCGGGGTGGATGGGTGTTCAGGGCATGAACTGTGGGGTGTTCAGGGCATGTAATGACTGTGGGGTGTTCAGGGCATGTAATGACTGTGGGGTGTTCAGGGCATGTAATGACTGTGGGGTGTTCAGGGCATGTAATGATTTGGGGTGGGGCATGTAATGACTGTGGTGTTCAGGGCATGTAATGACTGTGGGGTGTTCAGGGCATGTAATGACTGTGGGGTGTTCAGGGCATGTAATGACTGTGGGGTGTTCAGGGCATGTAATGACTGTGGGGTGTTCAGGGCATGTAATGACTGTGGGGTGTTCAGGGTGTATAATGACTGTGAGGTGTTCAGGGCGTGTAATGACTGTGGGGTGTTCAGGGCATGTAATGACTGTGGGGTGTTCAGGGCATGTAATGACTGTGGGGTGTTCAGGGCATGTAATGACTGTGGGGTGTTCAGGGCATGTAATGACTGTGGGGTGTTCAGGGCATGTAATGACTGTGGGGTGTTCAGGGCATGTAATGACTGTGGGGTGTTCAGGGCATGTAATGACTGTGGGGTGTTCAGGGCATGTAATGACTGTGGGGTGTTCAGGGTGTATAATGACTGTGGGGTGTTCAGGGCATGTAATGACTGTGGGGTGTTCAGGGCATGTAATGACTGTGGGGTGTTCAGGGTGATAAGGTGTACCATCAGTACACTGTGTCCTGTATGTCTCTTCCCAGACTAGTGTTTGTCTTGTTCCTCTCCACAGAGCACCCAGACTTTGAGGGGGGTCTAATCCTGCGGCGAGGGTGCAGTGTAGAACATGTGGTAGGTCAAAGTTCATCTTGACTTTAATAACAAATAAAGTGGATGATCAATACAAGTGTTAACAACACTGCTGTGTGCAGTCAGCATCTGGTGACTGTCAGACAGTAATTGTCAAGGCACATGTCAGACACTGCCTAGTCTGCTAGACAGCCCGTATTAGATAGTCTCAGACTATCTTTGTATGCATATACCACATATTACATCACTGTCATACTTCAGTTATGAGTTACACATTGTAACATTTGCACTATATGTTTATTGAAGGTTATCTAAAAACACACGTGAATGTTTACTTACTATTATTTGTATTAACAGTTTTGCTTCGTAACATTATTTAGTGTAGTGGGAGGTGTATATAATGTTATGGTTTATTTGTTTTTTAAAGCAATATAGAGATATGTGTAACATTTGTTGTGTACACACAAAAAATGAAAAATATGTTTACTTATTTGTTGAAATAAACAAACTCAAAACATGCAAATAGATGTGAGTTATTAGTAAGAAGCTCTATAAATAAATACATAAATACACGCACACAATAATTGACAATAGATTGATGTGTGACAATCCATTTGATGTGTGACAATCAATTTTGTGTGTGACAATTAATTTGATGTGTGACAATCAATGCATATAGTCAGGACTCATGTCTGTTCATGAACTGTTTGTTGTCCAAAAATACACCATCTCCTGTTTGTTGTTTCCAGTGCCATGTCATCCACAGACAACTCAAGTCTCAGTTCAAATATGCCTTAGTCTGGGTAGGTGTCTGTGTGTTCTATTGTGTGGTGTGGTGTGGTGTGGTGTGGTGTGGTGTGGTGTGGTGTGGTGTGGTGTGGTGTGGTGTGGTGTGGTGTGGTGTGGTGTGGTGTGGTGTGCGTGCGTGTCTGTGTATGTGTTGTGTGTGTGTGGTGTGTGCATGTCTGCGTGCATGTGTGCATGGGTATAAAGTTGAGATGGTGTTCACTTGAACAGATCTGCTGTAAGTTGTAAAGCGCTTTGAGCAATCGTGAAGATTGGACACTGCGCTATATAAGAACTTATCTTTACTTGCCTGTTTGAATGTGACACATCATATTTATCTCCTGGAGGCATCTAATGAAGCAGTCATCCAGCCTGTTTACATAACCTGCTGTCTGCGACACAGCTCCACATACACTCATTGTATGCTGTTATTGTCAGAAGTTCACATAGCATTGTGTAACAAACTGACCATCTAAGTGTGTAACAAACTGACCGTCCAGATGTGTTATGATGAACCATTTTATTGATGTTGAAATAATTTGGAATGAAATATCATACGACAGTATGCAGCTTTTCAAGGCGTTACCTGCCAATGGAATGAATATATGAATCATGTGACCACCATGATGCCCTTGCAGTTATCCAAACTTGCTATTTGAGGTTTTCATTTATGTCTTGGCAATCTCTTTAAGCATTGAACAGTTGAATTATGTTATTTGCTTTGCCGAAATGTATTTTAGTGGTAAATACTGAATATTTATACTCTCTAACACAGCTACAGTAAAACCAACCTGACAACATACTTCTGAATGCCCAGCTCCATAGCCCTGATTAATTGTAGGAACATTTAATTGTGAATGTGACTGGTGTTAGTTGGAATTCTGTTTATAGTTTTACACATAATTCTCCTGCATGGTTGCAGCTCTGGTGAAAATGCCTATATTTCTTTACTGTGTTTGCAATATAAAAACTGTTTTGTGTTGTATAGCATAAGGTTACTGCTTTTATTGTCTTGTTTTTCTACAACTTCCACCATTTGATTTGTTACTTTTAGTTAGCTCAACTAGCATATCATTTAAACTATTTATTCATTAATAGTTTCCTATGTACATATATTTTATTTATTGCAACTGACACAAAATGCTATATTGCAACTACTATGTATATTTATATATTCTGCAATTACTATATAAGTAATTTATACACATACACATATATACATACAGTGTATATACTTCTATTTCTTGACTACATCGATATAATAATATATATTAAAATAATGCCATCATTGACTTAGTTTTTTTTATCTAGTTCAGTTCCGTATAACAATGATTTAGCTATATGTTTTCATATGTTTTACTTGTACTTTTACTTTTATTATATTTTTTTATATTATTTTTAACCACTGGACAAAGTTTTACTTTACATGTTAGTGTCTAAATAAAGTTGATCATTATTATGTCCATCAGTCTGACTGTTGCCTGTGGTGTGTTTCAGGGCAAGAGTGCGAAGTACAGTCCTCAGAGGGTTGGTATACAACACTCCATGTGTCATGAAGACGTTATACAAGTCGTGAAGAAGTAAACTAATTCAAGCGTCCAACAATGAAGTCGTGCTGCTCCTAGATCCCAGCTGCCCTCCCTACACACTCGCACTCGCACTCTCCTCGTGTCATCATGTAAACCAATGTGTGTATTTGGCAAAGTGAAGTTGTAATGTTAAATAGCTCAATTTTGATTTTTTTTATACATTTACAGATTTTAGAATCCACCAGATAATAAAGCAATCATGGTTCTGCTGGGTGCCCAGTGCACTTAGATCCACATTTCAGTACGTTGGCCGTCTTGTATAGGTTTCAGGTTATTTATTAAGTTGTGATGTTTAAGCAAGTTCTAAAAAGACAAACTACTCTAATGGCTTCCCGTTTAGCCTACTCCAGGCAGTTTTCTTTTTCAACTGTTTTCAACCGTCTTCGTCAGATCAACTCTGCCGTGTCGCCATCTAGTGGCAGTCAGTCTGATGAAGACAAATGAATGTTGTCAGAATATTGACCTGGCAGGATTGACTGTGCACTACACACATGCAGTGATTTGTATGAAGCAGTGATGTGACTAGGCTCACACAGCTGTGTAGGTCACCCTCTGTTTGTGTCCATCTTGAGATATATGCTGCCATCTTGTGGCTGGCCATAGAACTTGCTGCAGCTTTGGGCGGCTGACTCGTGCTGCCATCTTGTGGATGATAAATGACATTGGCAGTGATGTATTCCATCACTGCCTTGAATGTGTCTTAAAAGTCTTATACTGGTAGCAACATTTGTTACAATATTGAGAACATTCATTGTGAATGTGCTTAAATGATTATATTTCTATTGGTACTAGTAATCAAAAATTATAATTTGAGCATTGAATTGGAAAATGGTATTTTCTAGCACGGTTATCTGCTGGTTACTTATAACATATCAAGTGATAAGTAACCGCTGCAGTACTCGCAAAGTGATGTGTTATTTTGTAATGCTCAGTGATGTCGACACTTACGAGTCTGTCTGTTTTGGTTGGTGTTTATGTTACCTTGCTGACACGTGGGTCAGGGCAAATAAATGGAAATTAATCATATCTGTGTCTGCATGTATCCATTTAACTGTGATAGGACAGGCAGAATACATACTCACTGTAAGTGGGTGGGGGAAATTGCTTCTCGAAGGGATAAATTCTCCTCCCTGGGATTATTCACATCTATAAGATTATCTCTGTTCACTGAATTTTATCTTCTATAAAAATGTCTGTATGGGATTATCCACCAATGAATTATCATCCTTTGTGGGATTATCTTACTCCATATAATCAACCTTGTATATCATCCATGAAATTATTCTCCCATGGAATTATCCTATTCCATGGGATTAATATCAGTCATGGAATTATCCTCAATGAGACTACACGTGTCCTAATCCTTGAAATTGTTCTCTGTTAGATAACGCTAATCCATGTAATTATCATCCTCTATTGGTTTATCCTAATCCATACCATTATGCTATTACATATGTAAATATAAGTATCCTCATCGTGGAATAATCATAGATTGTGAAATTATCCTCCATTGGAATGTTCTACTCCATGGAATTATTTTCCATTATTGAATAAACTTCTTCATGCAATTATCATCCTTGGATCACCCCAGTGGTCCTACGGTAGGAATTACAAGAAGAAATGTTGACAAGTCTTCACCCAGCTGAAGGTGTTAACTTTTGAGATCTCTAATTGTCCTCTCAAGCTGTCTGGTACATTTACACATGCCTGGTGCTCAACGTTAAAGTGTTCTATTTGTGTATAATTAGTATTGCATATTTTTATTAAAAGTTTTTTGTATCAAATGATTCTGGTAGGTCTGCCTCAACAGTTTATGACCAGTTTAGGTTAATTAAATAGGATAATTACTTAATTACGACAGTCGTCCTGCAACAGCTGAGGACTCGTGTAATTTAGCTAGACTCAACATGTGACTGAACACCGCCCGTGGACACAAGACTTAATTGCTCTTAATTGGCCACGTTATTGTTCTTTAATTAATCACATTTGATGTGATGTGATGCTGGCCTCTACAATTGGTCCACCCAGCTGTAGACAACATGAGTTTGACAGGGGGTTGTTAGGTGACAGGGTCTATGCCTGTTCCTGCTCACAACCAGTGAAGGGTTGTAACCCCGCCCAGTCAGAATGGGAGTTTACACAGCTCGGTCACGCATGACTGCTTCAGCTAAGAGCAGCCTATTTTAGTTTTGTTACTGTGCAAAACCAGTTCTGTGCACTGACCGTGACGAGTGAGTATGCACTGGCATGTAGCGACTGAGCGAGACAGATCTCACACTGTTGATGGTCGCATTTGTGGGCCTCGTTAATGGACTACAAGACTAAGGTAAGTACTCGCTGGTGTGTCTACTGCCTTGTTAGGTCACTGGCTGGTCCCACCTGTTCAGAATAATTGGTAGAATCGTGAGTTTCTTTGATGCGGTTTAGCCAGGGCAGGTTGTGTTTGCACTGCCAAAACAAGGCAAGGTTTGCTATGAAATATTAGGACACTGGAGTTTGCTTGCAGTTTGGTGAATCATACTAATGTGTCTGAAGAAGTCGGTTGTTTAGGAACAGTTGTTGACTCCTGCAGTCTAGCTCTAGGATAGTTGGTTAACATACATGTATGACAAAACAAAATAGCAGTATGGTCTATACTGTACTAATGAGATATTTGTATATCTTGGATAATGTCCTTCATGGCAATATTCTCCCGGACACATCCTGGTAGATAATAAGGTCATGCCAATTACGAAAGTTAAAGATTAAAAAGTACAGAAAATGTAAAGATTATATCCTGACCATTAATAGCATTGCCAAATATTAGTTGTTGTTTTTTATTTTAAAAAATTCAAGTATTTTAAATGGTTAGTATGCAATGTTTTATGAGGACAATCATACAAGATTTTTTTGATTTTTTTAACTACCAATATTGCCCTATAATAATTTATTAGTAACCCAGATTTTATTACATGATAGTGCATGTTTTTATTTCTACTGGGTGGATGTTTATTATGTGAGGATTCCTGAGAGGGAGCCCCCAACATGATGTCAAACTACACATGGATATTATCTTAATGACCCCCCAGTCACCATGACGCTTATAAACTGTCAGTGATTTATGGATAGTGACATACTTTACATACATATTTATCATTGCAAATACCTACCATCATAATTATATGCACATAGATATATACATACATTATTCTTTAAGTTATATTACATGAATGACTACATACTATATAGGTACACATGTCTAGGCAGTACATATATTGATTCATACACAAGCACACATTCACATACCAAATACACAACATTAACCCTTGTTATTTGCTACTGTCACTTCCTGTGATGTTCCTGTGGTGGCCCATTGTCCCACGTGCGCTCAACCAAAGCGTGTAGTCGGTGAAGTGTGACCGCCGATGTTTATCGCTGCTGTGGCATGTGGCTGTGGGCAAGTTCATTGGCAGACGTTACCTGTATGTGTGTCTGTGCTTACAGCAGTGAGGACGTTGTCCGAGAGGGAATCGACACAACTCATGTAAAGTACTCCCTGGACAAGTCTCAGGGACTGTCCAGTGTCACTGGCTGTCCAGGCTCACTACGTGGATTTACAGGACAGGACAACATTCAGATAATCGTCACAGGTGAGTTTATGACATGACTAGCCGTCTGTCTATATTTGCTCAGCTGTCTGTGTGGTGTTGACATTATCAGTTGTGTCTATAAGGTTTAGGCAGCTGCAGTAGTTGTGGAGGTGGTACTTATTATAACCAACTTTCATGCTGTGTCTTAGGGTTGGGGCTCTCCTATAAACCAAGTTATAATGTGGTGAACTGGTTATAGGCTACTTAACACACCTTATGGCTCAGTGGTGTTTGACATGTAGTTCTTCCATTAAATGACCTCGGTCAACTTGCTGACCATTATTGTCATTGGTTTTTACAGTTGTACTTCTCTAGAGTTAGTGAGTCCACTACAGGTCACACATTTACCCCCTGTGTGGGATCTTTTACTTCCCCTGGCATAGACACCAGATAGAAGGGACCACCGGCCTTTAGTGTCTCTTCCGAAAGACACAGGCAAATGTGGGGTGAACGAAATTGCCTACGTTTTGAAATGACGGCAGGTGGGATTGAACCACCTTCCCTCGATTGACGGTCTGGCGTGACCACCGCTCCCCACTTGAAGGGACTGGAAATGACTAGTTTGGGAAGTACACTGGTGGTGATCATGATGTTGTGGAATAAAGTGACGCTATACAAACTAATCTAGACGCACGGTGTTAGACTAGGACGCTGATATTGACTGTGAAGTGTGAATATGAATCCACAGGCACAGGTCGTAGTCACCAATCCATCAACTCAGGCTCTTTCTTCACTTCCAGCTTCAGCACTGGTAAATGGACTTGTGGACAGTTTACCAATGAGTACAGTGGAATTAGAAACAGTTTAGTTCACTCATTGGTCCATTTCAGTTTTACTCAGCTGTCTGAATGAGAATCTGTTGCCATTTGGTGGATATACATAATATATGAACTAATATTCCTTGTGCAACAATTACAGTGTGGCTGAATACTTCAAAGGAAAGTCAAGATGTTGTTCAAATGTCTTCAACAGACTAAGACTGGGGTGATGGATTGTGATACGACACATTTTAGTTCAGTTTGCTGAAGATGAAATGGTACTCGTGCTACCAGATGTCATATATTTAAATGTTGTAACTTGTAAGGTATGAGGACTTTCTATCTGGTTTGTAGATGCAGTTATATTATTTCACCACATGTTGACAGGGTCAGTTGGATCAACAATTAATAAACTGATAATAATAATAATAATAAATAACAGTATTTGTCTACGCCATATCTCTAGCAATAAAACCATTCAGAGGCGCATCACACTTTACAGGAATATACAGATTACCCTAAAGTTAAAAATATAGAGATGTAGTTGTAAAATAAATTGTTCAATATAAATAAATAATATTAGTCTTAATAATACAAAAATACTAATACTGATGAATAAGAGTTAATTATATTACAAGTTAAAAACAAATAAATAAATAATAAATAACGGGTCATATTTAAATTAAGTAGAATTTATTAAATGGAAAATGATCTGCTCCACCTTTTCTTGTGCCTCTTTGAACACAGTCTTCTGCACTTAACTGTCACATGTCACTCCATCTTCATCTTGGTCCTCCCACACCAAGAGACTGGCCCACACCACACAACTTCCTTTTGTTATACACGACTAAACAGGAAATAGTACATTAGAATGTTCTGTTCTCAAATGAAATATTTCTCACACATAACTTGATTTGATTACTGAGTTCTCTTGTCACAGTCTTGTGTAGACCTGACGTAGAACTAGCTGTGTGTCAACCAACTCATTCAAGGACAGTTCTGTGATCCCTGTAGATCTGAGATCTCGCACGTGGTGACTCATTGAGAGCTGGGCCCAGTCAGTCAGTGCAGATGTGCACTGGGACTGTTTGATCTGGTGAGCCGATTATGATGACTTGGGTGTGTGTGAGGGCTGGTGACAATGTACTCACTGAACCGTGACAAGAGGAATAACTCACATAGGTGCACTGTTAGTAATAAACAACCGGCCAGCTCTGTCACTATATTGGTGACACAAAGGACAGGAGTGGAGATGTCCCACTCTTTACAAATGTAAAGATGTATTTGTTTCATGTTGGCATTAGGCTCACAATGCCTAAATACTCTTTTCAATGCCTAACTACTTCCTTGTAGTATGAGTCAGCTGGTGTCTGTCTGTTACGTACACCTCACCAGTACGCACAGTCATAAGTTGCTTCCTGCTCACTATATTATGTAGACAGTCTTCCTGTCCTCTAAGTTTGGAAAGCAAAATGACAATGTTTCTTAATATTTTTCAGTTGAAACCAGTGTAGATATTCATAGAGCACATGTAAGTGACTAGAGCCCTGCGTGTGTGAGACGTGTGATAAGTGTGAGATAAGTAGGTGATAGAGTTACCTGTACAGGTGACAGTGTGAGGAGCCACACCCAGTCACAGTGATGTGTGGGCCGTTACATCACTCACTCCAACATTCTCTCGATCATCACCAATCTAGCAGTCTGCATCCACCTCGATATAGCCGCCTGCAATGATCATTTAAATATGCTACAGTGGGTAAGATTCACACCAATTTCTTGTGATCATCATGGTAAGATCGATAACTTGTGATCTTCACGGTAACAGTTCAAAATCTTTGCTTAACTTAAACATTTCTTGTGCAAACTATGACAGATATGTGATGAGCACTTTAGACCTGAATATAATTATGTTCAAATGATGACTATGCAATGTTTCTATAAATCAGCAATAAGTCCTTCCACATGTTCTGCCACACTGACCAAGGCATTTGGTATTGTACACCAATAACACCTTCTCAACTTTTCCAGAAAACATCCAGCCACGCTGCAATTAATGCATGTATACTATTCATACACTCCATCCTCTTGTCTATAGCCAGGTCCTCTTTCACACAGCTGAGTGAACTGGAGCAATGTTGTTGTGTGAAAGAACTGGCCCATTGCAGCACATGTACCCACAGACAGTGTACAGACTACACAACATGTACCCACAGACAGTGTACAGACTACACCACATGTACCCACAGACAGTGTACAGACTACACCACATGTACCCACAGACAGTGTACAGACTACACCACATGTACCCACAGACAGTGTACAGTACTACACCACATGTACCCACAGACAGTGTACAGTCTACACCACATGTACCCACAGACAGTGTACAGACTACACCACATGTACCCACAGACAGTGTACAGACTACACCACATGTACCCACAGACAGTGTACAGACTACACCACATGTACCCACAGACAGTGTACAGATACACCACATGTACCCACAGACAGTGTACAGCTACACCACATGTACCCACAGACAGTGTACAGCTACACCACATGTACCCACAGACAGTGTACAGACTACACCACATGTACCCACAGACAGTGTACAGACTACACCACATGTACCCACAGACAGTGTACAGACTACACCACATGTACCCACAGACAGTGTACAGACTACACCACATGTACCCACAGACAGTGTACAGACTACAACACATGTACCCACAGACAGTGTACAGACTACACCACATGTACCCACAGACAGTGTACAGTCTACACCACATGTACCCACAGACAGTGTACAGTCTACACCACATGTACCCACAGACAGTGTACAGTCTACACCACATGTACCCACAGACAGTGTACAGTCTACACCACATGTACCCACAGACAGTGTACAGTCTACACCACATGTACCCACAGACAGTGTACAGTCTACACCACATGTACCCACAGACAGTGTACAGACTACACCACATGTACCCACAGACAGTGTACAGTCTACACCACATGTACCCACAGACAGTGTACAGACTACACCACATGTACCCACAGACAGTGTACAGACTACACCACATGTACCCACAGACAGTGTACAGACTACACCACATGTACCCACAGACAGTGTACAGACTACACCACATGTACCCACAGACAGTGTACAGACTACACCACATGTACCCACAGACAGTGTACAGACTACACCACATGTACCCACAGACAGTGTACAGACTACACCACATGTACCCACAGACAGTGTACAGACTACACCACATGTACCCACAGACAGTGTACAGACTACACCACATGTACCCACAGACAGTGTACAGACTACACCACATGTACCCACAGACAGTGTACAGACTACACCACATGTACCCACAGACAGTGTACAGACTACACCACATGTACCCACAGACAGTGTACAGACTACACCACATGTACCCACAGACAGCGTACAGACTACACCACATGTACCCACAGACAGTGTACAGACTACACCACATGTACCCACAGACAGTGTACAGACTACACCACATGTACCCACAGACAGTGTACAGACTACACCACATGTACCCACAGACAGTGTACAGACTACACCACATGTACCCACAGACAGTGTACAGTCTACACCACATGTACCCACAGACAGTGTACAGACTACAACACATGTACCCACAGACAGTGTACAGACTACACCACATGTACCCACAGACAGTGTACAGACTACACCACATGTACCCACAGACAGTGTACAGACTACAACACATGTACCCACAGACAGTGTACAGACTACACCACATGTACCCACAGACAGTGTACAGACTACACCACATGTACCCACAGACAGTGTACAGACTACACCACATGTACCCACAGACAGTGTACAGACTACACCACATGTACCCACAGACAGTGTACAGTCTACACCACATGTACCCACAGACAGTGTACAGTCTACACCACATGTACCCACAGACAGTGTACAGTCTACACCACATGTACCCACAGACAGTGTACAGACTACACCACATGTACCCACAGACAGTGTACAGTCTACACCACATGTACCCACAGACAGTGTACAGTCTACACCACATGTACCCACAGACAGTGTACAGACTACACCACATGTACCCACAGACAGTGTACAGACTACACCACATGTACCCACAGACAGTGTACAGACTACACCACATGTACCCACAGACAGCGTACAGACTACACCACATGTACCCACAGACAGCGTACAGACTACACCACATGTACCCACAGACAGTGTACAGTCTACACCACATGTACCCACAGACAGTGTACAGACTACACCACATGTACCCACAGACAGTGTACAGACTACACCACATGTACCCACAGACAGTGTACAGACTACACCACATGTACCCACAGACAGTGTACAGACTACACCACATGTACCCACAGACAGCGTACAGACTACACCACATGTACCCACAGACAGCGTACAGACTACACCACATGTACCCACAGACAGTGTACAGACTACACCACATGTACCCACAGACAGTGTACAGACTACACCACATGTACCCACAGACAGTGTACAGACTACACCACATGTACCCACAGACAGTGTACAGACTACACCACATGTACCCACAGACAGTGTACAGACTACACCACATGTACCCACAGACAGTGTACAGACTACACCACATGTACCCACAGACAGGTACAGCTACACCACATGTACCCACAGACAGTGTACAGTCTACACCACATGTACCCACAGACAGTGTACAGACTACACCACATGTACCCACAGACAGTGTACAGACTACACCACATGTACCCACAGACAGTGTACAGTCTACACCACATGTACCCACAGACAGTGTACAGACTACACCACATGTACCCACAGACAGTGTACAGACTACACCACATGTACCCACAGACAGTGTACAGACTACACCACATGTACCCACAGACAGTGTACAGACTACACCACATGTACCCACAGACAGTGTACAGACTACACCACATGTACCCACAGACAGTGTACAGACTACACCACATGTACCCACAGACAGTGTACAGTCTACACCACATGTACCCACAGACAGTGTACAGACTACCAGCAACATTAAGTAATTGCATATCCCACAAATAATTAAAAACAAACCTGATATATTATATTTTCCAGTATGACTAGCAATCTAAAAGACCGATAGGGTTACGATTATTTGACAATAACCAGAGTTAATATTTATTGTAATTCATTAGTCAATATTTGTCAATAATGGACTAAATAACTTGTGACATTTTTAGTCTGTATTTTAAATGAACAGCTCAACAAAAACACCAGGTTTCTCCATTTAGTTATCTTGCATTAGAATCAGAAGGTTCAGCTGATACAATGTTGTTGCTGTATGGGTTAATAGACAGGTAGGTGGGTGGTTTGTATGGTTGGCATGGCAACAGTGGTTAGTTAACACACACAGTTCATGACCACTTTAATCTCAGTGATATCTGGCTAGGGACAGGTATTTAAGGAATTCAAAAAACTTGCTTCAGGCTTTCTGACTTGACTGAGAAATGCTTACACATGTCTGCTGTTATAAAAGGACTATAGTACAGTGGTACCACAAGGACTGTAGTACAGTGGTACCACAAGGACTGTAGTACAGTGGTACCACAAGGGCTGTAGTACAGTGGTACCACAAGGACTGTAGTACAGTGGTACCACAAGGACTGTAGTACAGTGGTACCACAAGGACTGTAGTACAGTGGTGCTGTATGGACTGTAGTACAGTGGTACCACAAGGACTGTAGTACAGTGGTGCTGTACGGACTGTAGTACAGTGGTGCCACAAGGACTGTAGTACAGTGGTGCCACAAGGACTGTAGTACAGTGGTGCCACAAGGACTGTAGTACAGTGGTACCACAAGGACTGTAGTACAGTGGTACCACAAGGACTGTAGTACAGTGGTACCACAAGGACTGTAGTACAGTGGTACCACAAGGACTGTAGTACAGTGGTACCACAAGGACTGTAGTACAGTGGTACCACAAGGGCTGTAGTACAGTGGTACCACAAGGACTGTAGTACAGTGGTACCACAAGGACTGTAGTACAGTGGTACCACAAGGACTGTAGTACAGTGGTACCACAAGGACTGTAGTACAGTGGTACCACAAGGACTGTAGTACAGTGGTACCACAAGGACTGTAGTACAGTGGTACCACAAGGACTGTAGTACAGTGGTACCACAAGGACTGTAGTACAGTGGTGCTGTACGGACTGTAGTACAGTGGTGCCACAAGGACTGTAGTACAGTGGTGCCACAAGGACTGTAGTACAGTGGTGCCACAAGGACTGTAGTACAGTGGTACCACAAGGACTGTAGTACAGTGGTACCACAAGGACTGTAGTACAGTGGTACCACAAGGACTGTAGTACAGTGGTACCACAAGGACTGTAGTACAGTGGTACCACAAGGACTGTAGTACAGTGGTACCACAAGGACTGTAGTACAGTGGTACCACAAGGACTGTAGTACAGTGGTGCTGTACGGACTGTAGTACAGTGGTGCCACAAGGACTGTAGTACAGTGGTACCACAAGGACTGTAGTACAGTGGTACCACAAGGACTGTAGTACAGTGGTACCACAAGGACTGTAGTACAGTGGTACCACAAGGACTGTAGTACAGTGGTACCACAAGGACTGTAGTACAGTGGTACCACAAGGACTGTAGTACAGTGGTGCTGTACGGACTGTAGTACAGTGGTGCTGTACGGACTGTAGTACAGTGGTGCCACAAGGACTGTAGTACAGTGGTGCCACAAGGACTGTAGTACAGTGGTGCTGTACGGACTGTAGTACAGTGGTGCCACAAGGACTGTAGTACAGTGGTGCCACAAGGACTGTAGTACAGTGGTACCACAAGGACTGTAGTACAGTGGTGCTGTACGGACTGTAGTACAGTGGTGCCACAAGGACTGTAGTACAGTGGTGCCACAAGGACTGTTGTACAGTGGTGCCACAAGGACTGTTGTACAGTGGTGCCACAAGGACTGTTGTACAGTGGTGCCACAAGGACTGTAGTACAGTGGTACCACAAGGACTGTAGTACAGTGGTGCTGTACGGACTGTAGTACAGTGGTGCCACAAGGACTGTAGTACAGTGGTGCCACAAGGACTGTAGTACAGTGGTGCCACAAGGACTGTAGTACAGTGGTGCCACAAGGACTGTAGTACAGTGGTGCTGTACGGACTGTAGTACAGTGGTGCCACAAGGACTGTAGTACAGTGGTGCCACAAGGACTGTAGTACAGTGGTGCTGTACGGACTGTAGTACAGTGGTGCCACAAGGACTGTTGTACAGTGGTGCCACAAGGACTGTTGTACAGTGGTGCCACAAGGACTGTTGTACAGTGGTGCCACAAGGACTGTAGTACAGTGGTACCACAAGGACTGTAGTACAGTGGTGCCACAAGGACTGTAGTACAGTGGTGCCACAAGGACTGTAGTACAGTGGTGCCACAAGGACTGTAGTACAGTGGTGCCACAAGGACTGTAGTACAGTGGTGCCACAAGGACTGTAGTACAGTGGTGCCACAAGGACTGTAGTACAGTGGTGCCACAAGGACTGTAGTACAGTGGTGCCACAAGGACTGTAGTACAGTGGTGCCACAAGGACTGTAGTACAGTGGTGCCACAAGGACTGTAGTACAGTGGTGCCACAAGGACTGTAGTACAGTGGTGCCACAAGGACTGTAGTACAGTGGTGCCACAAGGACTGTAGTACAGTGGTGCCACAAGGACTGTAGTACAGTGGTGCCACAAGGACTGTAGTACAGTGGTGCCACAAGGACTGTAGTACAGTGGTGCCACAAGGACTGTAGTACAGTGGTACCACAAGGACTGTAGTACAGTGGTACCACAATGGTCTGCTCTGTTGTGAGTGTCCAGGGTGCCGCGGATGTAAGGACCATGGGTTGTATGGAGCAGTCTGGCTGGAACTAACACATTCCACAGCACGTTCAGTCCCAAAACAGCATTATGTAGATTGGTGATTGCCAGCTGTGGCGGGGGAAATAAGTGAAAGTAATTATGTCACATATTGAATGGAATAAGTACAAATACGTTTTGAATGAATGAATGAATGAATGAATGAATGAATGAATGAATGAATGAATGAATGAATGAATGAATGAATGAATGAATGAATGAATGAATGAATGAATGAATGAATGAATGAATGAATGAATGAATGAATGAATGAATGAATGAATGAATGAATGAATGAATGAATGAATGAATGAATGAATGAATGAATGAATGAGTGAATGAATGAGTGAGTGACTGAGTGAGTGACTGAGTGAGTGAGTGACTGAGTGACTGAGTGATTGACATAGCTTTACGCAGAGACCCGTCCACCCGTCATTTGGAGGAAAAAATTAAGGAGCAAAAACAGGTCTTCCAAAACCATTAACATTGTCAGTTATGCCTCAAAGGTGAGTGTAAATGGAATCACATGTGTGTTTGTAGTCCATTTTAGGTCATCAAACACATTTAAAGTATTAAACTGGCTTAACAGTTAACATCCATGTGTCTACCAAAACATGTGTGACTGGCAATAATTTGGTCCTGCATAAAGCCCTGGTGACTGAGTGGTTGAAAGTCTGAATCCGTTGTCGATGTCAGACCTGGCAGACTGGTTGTTTATGTACTGGCAATTACGTGATATCAGTCGAATACTTTGAGTGTGGGCTATGGCTTTAGACGATCCTTAAAATG
>JAODUO010000570.1:140000-207500 GCA_025642075.2 Ridgeia piscesae
TGGTGTCACATATGACACAAGTTGTCCGTCGCCCCTCTCCTACTCCCTCTCATAGCCAAGTGAAATGGCTACGTCACTCCACACTGGTGACATTGTCACACATATTTCATTTAAGAACAGACGTCACATTTCCTTGTGTGGTATCTAGTTTGTGTCACGTGAACACTCGATGTGTAAACATACAACTCACTGCACCAGACATGACATGACAGGAACACATGAGAGTGGACCAGGTAGTGATGTCATCACTCTCTCTCCCCTCTGTCCTAGGGTCTAGAAGGCCCATCTGTCACCTTTCAGTCTGTCCACTGTTATCAGTACAGTTGACCTCACAACAGCAAACATTATGAGTAATATTGTGTATACCAGGTAGTCATTGCTGAATATGTGTCAAAGTGAATATGACATGAGAGTTGTGATATAAGAACCAGACAAAGCTGTCTAGATGAGTATATTAATTGAATTCACCACAAGATGGTGTTAAACAATACATTAAATGTGCAAAATTATATATATTACGTTGTGTTTGCATAGAATGCAGCATATATCTACACATCGTTGTCAGTTCATAGTTTCTTATAATGAACATTCAAACATTTTATAATACGATTACGTAAAACAATATGAAAAATATGTTTGAGGATACAGGTATCCATATACTTTTGGCCCTAAAGTTCTGCTCTGAAGGATTAATAAAAACGTTGATAGAAGAATCAAGTATCTAGTTGTATTAAAGATACTGACTGGGAAAAAATAATTGATTTAATTATATATTCCTACTTTAAATGTTAATAGCTCTGTTTTAAGTGAATCTGTGGCATAATAGAATAAAATTACTCTAGCCCTGAGATATTCACAGTGAATGTCATCTCATATCACTTTATGTATTTGTGAAATTAGTTTATGTTATTAATTTAAAACTCCATGTTGAATAGTGCATATGTTTTGTGATTAATTGATATTAAGTTAAATTTATGGTTTATAATAAAAACATTTAAAATCCAACATATTCGCTTATCTTCTAGTAGAGGCTGTTATACAGAATGACTGTTCCAGGAGTAACTTTCATTTGGGTCTTTCGCTGTTGCAGTTTGACATGACGTGTGCTGCCACCTAGGAGTAAGCGTAGAGTGACAACTCCAACTCACAATGCCAGGTGAGAGGACTAACTAACTTCACCTTAGTTTCAGGTCAACGCCGTTTGTAATGTATCCCGTGAATTAGCATGTTAATGGCACTACAGTGCGATAGTGAACTCAGTTTATTGTCTTTGGGTGACATAGTAATCATTTATGTGTTTACTTTGAGCATTTGTGGCAAGGTGTGGACACTCGGTGCTGTGTCGTCCTGCTTATTCACAACACATTGTCTCGTAGTTTGTTCAAGCTCACATATCTCTGAGCAATTTTGTATCTTGGCACGGTGCATTTTCATGTTGTGTGTATTTTAATGATTTAAAAGTTCATCTGATTGCAATGCATTACAGCAATCTCTAATGGTCCTACACGGGAAATTCATGTCATAGAAATTCACATTAACTCAACACAATGACATTAGATTCTTTATAGCATTTTCTGATTAGCCATGAAGGGTAAATAAAATAATTATAAACTGTTTTGTTGTTGTTAAAACATACCCAAATAAGTGACATTTTACTTATTTCACAGTCAGTTTACCTTTCCCCCGACATTTTGACTGTTTTCAACAGTCTGCCTCAGAGTCAGGTTGTTTCCACAGTCTGCTTCAGACAGCAACCATACTCTACCCCAGGCAGCTTCCACAGTCTGCCTCAGGCTGCTTCCACAGTCTGCCTCAGGCTGCATCCACAGTCAGCCTCAGGCTGCTTCCACAGTCTGCCTCAGGCAACTTCCACAGTCTGCCTCAGGCAGCTTCCACAGTCTGCCTCAGGCAGCTTCCGCAGTCTGCCTCAGGCAGCTTCCGCAGTCTGCCTCAGGCAGCTTCCGCAGTCTGCCTCAGGCAGCTTCCGCAGTCTGCCTCAGGCAGCTTCCGCAGTCTGCCTCAGGCAGCTTCCGCAGTCTGCCTCAGGCAGCTTCCGCAGTCTGCCTCAGGCAGCTTCCGCAGTCTGCCTCAGGCAGCTTCCGCAGTCTGCCTCAGGCAGCTTCCGCAGTCTGCCTCAGGCAACTTCCGCAGTCTGCCTCAGGCAGCTTCCACAGTCTGCCTCAGGCAGCTTCCACAGTCAGCCTCAGGCAGCTTCAACAGTCTGCCTCAGGCAGCTTCCACAGTCTGCCTCAGGCAGCTTCCACAGTCTGCCTCAGACAGCTTCCACAGACTGCCTCAGACAGCTTCCACATTCTGCCTCAGACAGTTCCACAGACTGCCTCAGACAGCTTCTACAGTCTGCCTCAGACAGCTTCCACAGACTGCCTCAGGCAGCTTCCACCGTCTGCCTCAGGCAGCTTCCACTGTCAACAGTGTATTTATCATATGATGTGTAATGTTGAATATTGCTGGAAATAGGTTACTTACTTACTGTGAAATAAGTAAGATTATAACTCATCTGAAACAGCCAATCTGGTGAACCCTTTCACTTTTACTTGTAACCTTTCACTTTCACTTGTAACCTTTCACTTGTAACCTGCCACAACCAGTGAGATAATAACATTTTCACCATTTCAATAATTTAGAATGTTCCTTTTTAGCTAGCTTTATTTGTAGCAATAAAGCAATAAAAAACTATTCATAACATTTTATTGATTTTATGAGTGGTGTTTCTCACAGTCCAACAATTACAAACACATCCTGTCACTGACACGTGCGTCATATGTCATTAACTTAAGTGTTTGCCTTTAAATGTCACCAGAATAATTAGCTTTATTGAGTTTACAACTACCTATACTTTTTCACAATTCCTGTGTGTATAATCAGGCTCTGTTTATAGTGTGCAGTTCCAAATAAGGAACCCAAAAAATAAATGTAAACAATTTATGTAGATCTAACAGTGGTTGCGGTTGATCTCTCCATTTTATCTTCCTATTTAGGCTTAGTTTACAGACACCGTTCTTTGTTATTTAATTAAAATCACAGATCAAACAATTGTTATGGTTTAACTGTAAACACAACCGTTATCAGAGATCACACAGTTCTATATTGTTTAACTATTAACATAACTAAAATCACAGATCACACTATTCTTTATGGTTAACTGTAAACACAACTATTATCAGAGATCAGATATCTTTATGGTTTAACTCTTAACACGACTAAATCACATTGTTTAAGTTTTAGTGTTATTACTGACTATGGCTAAGTTATTCCTTTATTATTTATCAATATGACACTGTCACAGCTAAAGTTCATCAGTCACACATGTGGCAACTCTTACATTTGATTTATCATGGTAATTAAAACGCATGTGTTTACTGGTAATATCACATGATTTGTTACTATTACAATAGGCGATTTTTGTGTTAATTAACAACACCCGGTTACATAAAGGAATGTAGAAGAATCCACAAATGATTTGTGAACATTTGCTAAAATGTTGTTATGCAAGATCTTGCAGGAGTTTGATGATAAGTTGAACTGTAGATAATACACAAGTTGGTGTACCATATGGACCATTTTGAACTGGTATCACAGAGTTTGTTTTATCATTTTAACCCACAGTGTCGTATCCTTTACATAGCATGACCATGACATTCAATGTACACATAATTTATTTATTTATTTACTATATTTATTTTATCAACTTAGTCATCATTTTAATGTACACTTAATGTACAGTTAATTGTACACAGTCACATTACAACTACAGAACAGTGAAACACCACTTTTTAGCAGTAAATTCTTGAAGTATTATGACATTTGCCACTAATTTAAAACAAATTATGAAATTGTACAACTCCATAGCAAGTGACAACATGGGGTCCAGTGTGATACAGATTTTTTCAGATCAAAATAAAAAAAATATCCAAATCGATTTGTATATAAAAATGAAAACTTTTGAACTCCTTAGATATCATACAAGTTGCCAATATATTGAAGCCAGTCACAGTGTATTGGTGTGTGGGTCCAATTGGTGTGTGGGTCCAACTTGTGGGCATTAGTCATCCAGTAGTTTGTGGGCGACAAGTCTAATCTGTCCGTGCCATGTGTACTGCATTATGTTCGGGCATATACCGCTCGAATGGACTGGGCTAGATTTGCCAAGTAGCTGGTTGAGGCAGTCTAAGTTCCATGTCCTCTGTACACAGAGTCACTGAAGCGTATCGCTGGTTGAGGCAGTCTAAGTTCCATGTCCTCTGTACACAGAGTCACTGAAGTAGTTTGAGCGCAGTCTAATTGGTGTGTGTCCAATGTCGGGCATTAGTCATCAGTAGTTTGTCACAAGCTATCGCTGGTTGAGGCAGTCTAAGTTCCATGTCCTCTGTACACAGAGTCACTGAAGCGTATCGCTGGTTGAGGCAGTCTAAGTTCCATGTCCTCTGTACACAGAGTCACTGAAGCGTATCGCTGGTTGAGGCAGTCTAAGTTCCATGTCCTCTGTACACAGAGTCACTGAAGCGTATCGCTGGTTGAGGCAGTCTAAGTTCCATGTCCTCTGTACACAGAGTCACTGAAGCGTATCGCTGGTTGAGGCAGTCTAAGTTCCATGTCCTCTGTACACAGAGTCACTGAAGCGTATCGCTGGTTGAGGCAGTCTAAGTTCCATGTCCTCTGTACACAGAGTCACTGAAGCGTATCGCTGGTTGAGGCAGTCTAAGTTCCATGTCCTCTGTACACAGAGTCACTGAAGCGTATCGCTGGTTGAGGCAGTCTAAGTTCCATGTCCTCTGTACACAGAGTCACTGAAGCGTGTCTGACGTATGTAGCGAGTTTTTTACCTGGTGAATGAGCCACTGACAGAGATTTATATCAAGCCATTGACCCAGGCTGTAATTGCGTGGATGTGATGGCACAGTTTGATAAGGCTCTGTGTGCTGTGTTCACTGAGGCATGTGTCCTGTCCACGGTCACAATGGCTGTACTGCTGCTGGTCACTGGTGGTACTGGACACCTGTGTCCTCGTCACTGTCCTGCCTGTGTCCTGGGGCTGTTTTAGTTAGACCATTATTGCTGCTAGAGACACAGAGTGAACCAGCACTGGTTACTGTCTCAATCCTGTCAGTCGGATAAGTTTAGTATTGTTATTCCAAGCATATCTAGAGTGCTGTGTCTCCGGGACCAGCCCATTCATAGGCGCATACACACATCACAATAAAATGTACATCATACAACAGTTTAAAGAAAAAGTTCTAAAAAGTATATGTCATGGTAAATTTTATAATAAAAAAAAAATTAATTAATAAAAAAATTGAAAAGTTAGAAATATGTATACGCACATATGTATGTCAAGTAATTAAGATATAGGATATTGTATGTAAGATACTAAGACAATTGTGTAAATATTAATAGATAACGTAAATAAAAAAGTAAAACATTATAATTATTATTTGGCAATGGCAGCGTGTGGGTGGAGAAGAGGACTGAGCCCCACAGATCCTTGTGTTATGTCTCACTCGACCAGTGTCCTGTGTCAGTTGTCACTGCCAGTGCGCACTGTGTGAGTCCGGTTAGATATGTACGATTCCAGTCATTTCAGTGCAGTGCCTGCAATGCCTATGCTGCGCATCTGGCCGATTAACAATGAGTGGTCAACAGTGTCAAGCGCAGCGCTCGTGTCGAGCAGCACTGTCAGCACACCTTTCTTTCTGTCGGCGGAATTAAGGTGATCTTTCTGGATATGTACCACAGCTGTCTCGGTGTTGTGGTCTAGTCTGTATGCACTTCGGAAAATGTCCAATAAAGTGTTGTTGTCTAGATGCTGGTGAAGCTGTACTGCTATTTGATGCTGTAGCAACTTTGATTGAAACAATAGACAAGTTTGATACTGGCTGGTAATTGTTCATCAAGTCTGGATCCAGGTTTGGTTTCTTTAGTAGAGTTGTGATCACAGCATGTTTGAATGTGGCTGGCACAATGCCTGACTCGAGAGACATGTTGGTGATTGTAGCTAATGTTGGCGCAGGAATGTCAACGTTAGCTTTCTTTAGTGAGGAGGGAATACCAGACACAGGACAGGGCAGTTTAGGAGCATCTTTTATCTTCATCAGGTCATCCATCACTTGGAATAGTTTAGCAGTTTCACCCTGTGTATATAAGTGACATATATAAGTGACATACATTCAGCTTCACGAAATGTTTTTAAGGGTTCACGTACACAAACATATTAGTTAACCACACAGTTGATTTGTTGCTTGTCACACATAAAACTGGTTCTCCTAGAAATCACTGAGCTTTGCGGCTGACTGGCCATACCATCTGACCATACCAATTGGTCATACCAAGTTACCAACTAGCCATGTCAGTCAGCTATGTTGACCACAGGCAGCTATAACTCTGACTGTTGTAATGAAGAATTGGGCTGACTTATTGACATCAATATTGAACAGTTGTGAACATTTAAGGGTGAAGTTATTCCACTTGATCCTATCACACTGAACTAACTGCAGTTCTAAGCATGTTACATTTGGTCTAATTTAACTATTTAACAATCCTTCTTCTCCACCATATTCACAACCACCACAGAATGATGACCGAATCATTTAGCTTGGAACATGGCCATTTTATTACTGCTGATGACGAACTGGATAACTGTGAATAAAATGGTTTACAATAGTCTGATTGAGTCAATCACACCTCAAATCATGTATGTTTGGTTCTATAAATACACGTGTCAAATTAAGCTCCCTTTGAAGACCCAATGTCTCGCTTGGATGTGGTGGCTGTTTATGAATATTGTTCACAACTGGGGCATGTCTTTTGTTAATGTTCAAGAAGTAATTACCATTTAGAGTGTGGGGGGTGGGTGGGGTCACACAAAGCTACAAATGATAACAACAACAGTATGCCACTCTGACAATGCATGGAAAATACAAATAGTCAAAATACAATAGTGTATGGATTTGTTATTATTGATAACCACGCAGGTAATTGCAGTCTTTGAGTTTGGCCCCCTGGGTAGAGGGGTGTATGCGTGGGGTATGGGGGGGGCTGGTGGTGAGGTGGTTAGGGGTAAGACCAGAAGGAGTGGTGCAAATACATGAGCTAGTTGTTCACTGGACTGTGACCAGTGTCCATTCATACACTGGCCTGGTATGCCACAGTAGCCGCCTCAGCCAAACCCTTCCTACTGGACCACAGACACGACACACGACACACACAGTGACACACAGTGACACAGACCTCACCGACATGTCTCGGTGTCGCACTCAAACGCCACATATGTGAGCGGGATACATGTGAAAATCTCAAGATTTGTGTCTACTTTGGATTAAGTGAGTGACTCGTCAGTGGTAGTGGCAGGTGAGTGAGACCAGTCGTTGTGACTTTTTGTCAACAAGGGCTGTGAATGACTGAGACGTTGGTTGTACAGTGTGTGTGGAGGAAGACATGTTTATTTGTGTCGACTGTCACTGACTGAAGGACGCCTTTGAACCGACATAGATCTTGTTAGATGTTGTCAGGGAATACCTGTAACACCAGGAAGTTGAATTACTCATTTGACTCGCTCAGTCATAGTGACATAACGTAAGAAATGACCTGTCACTTAACACCCGAGGGCATGGACTGGTGGGGTGGTTTGTGTTTCTCTGGCATTGTATATTGTTTAAAATTGTTGAATTGAAATGTAAAAGTTTCCTGACATTCGGAAGGATCGGTGAGTGTGAGTGGCTGAGGTGACATGGGCAGTGACACAGACTGACACAGACTGACACAGACTGACACAGACTGACACAGACTGACACAGACTGACACAGACTGACACAGACTGACACAGACTGACACAGACTGACACAGACTGATACAGACTGACACAGACTGACACAAATTGACACAGACTGACACAAATTGACACAGACTAACACAGACTGACACAGACTGACACAGACTGACAGACACAGATTGGGGGACAACAATGTCATTTATAGGCTCACAGATTGACTGGTTAGCTGACTGGGTGGGTAATTGACTGGGTGGGTAGTTGACTGGGTGGGTAGTTGACTAGGTGGGTAGTTGACTGGGTGGGTAGTTGACTGGGTGGGTAGTTGACTGGGTGGGTAGCTGACTGGGTGGGTAGCTGACTGGGTGGGTAGCTGACTGGGTGGGTAGCTGACTGGGTGGGTAGCTGACTGGGTGGGTAGCTGACTGGGTGGGTAGCTGACTGGGTGTGGGTAGCTGACTGGGTGGGTAGCTGACTGGGTGGGTAGCTGACTGGGTGGGTAGCTGACTGGGTGGGTAGCTGACTGGGTGGGTAGCTGACTGGGTGGGTAGCTGACTGGGTGGGTAGCTGACTGGGTGGGTAGCTGACTGGGTGGGTAGCTGACTGGGTGGGTAGCTGACTGGGTGGGTAGCTGACTGGGTGAGGGAGCTGACTGGGTGGGTAGCTGACTGGGTGGGTAGCTGACTGGGTGGGTAGCTGACTGGGTGGGTAGCTGACTGGGTGGGTAGCTGACTGGGTGGGTAGCTGACTGGGTGGGTAGCTGACTGGGTGGGTAGCTGACTGGGTGGGTAGCTGACTGGGTGGGTAGCTGACTGGGTGGGTAGCTGACTGGGTGGGTAGCTGACTGGGTGGGTAGCTGACTGGGTGGGTAGCTGACTGGGTGGGTAGCTGACTGGGTGGGTAGCTTGACTGGGTGGGTAGCTGACTGGGTGGGTAGCTGACTGGGTGGGTAGTTGACTGGGTGGGTAGCTGACTGGGTGGGTAGCTGACTGGGTGGGTAGCTGACTGGGTGGGTAGCTGACTGGGTGGGTAGCTGACTGGGTGGGTAGCTGACTGGGTGGGTAGCTGACTGGGTGGGTAGCTGACTGGGTGGGTAGCTGACTGGGTGGGTAGCTGACTGGGTGGGTAGCTGACTGGGTGGGTAGCTGACTGGGTGGGTAGCTGACTGGGTGGGTAGCTGACTGGGTGGGTAGCTGACTGGGTGGGTAGCTGACTGGGTGGGTAGCTGACTGGGTGGGTAGCTGACTGGGTGGGTAGCTGACTGGGTGGGTAGCTGACTGGGTGGGTAGCTGACTGGGTGGGTAGCTGACTGGGTGAGTAGCTGACTGGGTGGGTAGCTGACTGGGTGGGTAGCTGACTGGGTGGGTAGTTGACTGGGTGGGTAGCTGACTGGTTGATATGTACATTACTACTTGTCTGTTGCTGTACTATGAACCGAGGTGACTGTAGACACAGTCTGTAGTAGACATTTGTCAACACTGGGAGTATTATATACAGTGATTGTACATAACATATCGTTATGATTTATTTTACATACACTTTATTACAAACCTAAAATCATGTGGCAAATTATTTCAAATTCCAAATAATTCAGAACCAAAACAATCATTATAATAGTTCTGAAGAGTCTTGTCACCTTATGATGTCAACAGTGATGATGTTGTTGGTGTAGTGTCAAAGTGATGACACAGTCATCAGATGTGACGTTGCACGTGACACAGAGTACCTGTTGTAGCCATGGCGACAGAGGTGAGGGAGGGGACGCTGGTCCTCCCAGATGAGCTTGTGGACACGGAGGTACTGGGAGAGGAGGGACTGGAGGACATGATCAATCTCATGTGAGCATGTTAACCCTTTGTCCTCAACTGTTAACCCTTTGTCAGTGTTAACCCTTTCTTGTCAGTCACTATCTTTGTCACCAATCGTTTTGTCACCAGTTGTCATTGATGATGTAGCTTAATGCCACAGTTTTGCAAATGACCCTATGCAATGACTAACATATTATTTTTATAATTATAACAAAAATGCTTACCCTTTGAACAAATTGACTGAGCATAAAGCATATTCCTTAAGCTACATCAGTACTTTTTAAATGACATATTATAGTATTTATTTATCAGCTTAACATAATAATTTTTAAACAGATAATTTATCATTTTAAAGGACATCTTATATGTATATATTTATTCATTTACTAGCTTAAAATACTAAACTAAAATAATAAGTTTTAATTTATTATTTTAAAGAACATTTTATATATTATATATTTATTTATTATGTTTAATTTTATTATATAAAGGGCTCAATGCCAAAACATATTCCTATTTAACATGAAATGTACTAGCACGTTTAATATCAAATAAAGCTTTATATATATATATATATATATATATATATATATATATATAAATTATGTTTATATATATATATATATATATAAAATATATATGTATATTATAATATATATATATATATATATATATATATGAATGTATATATATATATATATATATATATATATATATATATATAAATGTTAGTATGCATTGGGAGCACATTTAAATGTAGAAATATATTTTCAAGTATGTCAATACCCATATTTGAACTGTGCACATCAGAATGACTGTGAACGTCGCATGACCATCTGCCATCGTGTGACTGTGAACCACCAAGTGGTTGTCAACCCCTGTGTCACATTGGTTGTAGATCTCTCAACGAGTCTCTTCTTCTCGAGAATCTCAAGCTGCGCTATGCCAAGGAACACATTTATGTAAGTTTCCCGAATAAAATTTAATTTGGCTACTCTTTCTACTCAACAACTGACATACTTAGCTAATCTGCTACATTTCTTGGACATCTCTAGGACCCTTAGATCATCCAAACAATGTTTTGTTTCAGAAACTAAGCTGAATATTGGTAAACGTGCTTTCTCTGTGGCTGGGCCAACAATTTGGAATCAACCCTCTGTTACGATTAAATCTTCTGAAACTGTAGACACCTTTCGTAAAAAAATGAAAACATTTGTTTGAAATTGCTTTCCACCAAAAATGTTGTTGTTGTACCTCTGAGCTTGAATTTTTTAAGGATATAAGCGCTATAGAAGTTTTACAATTATTATTATTATATTCAATATAACATCATTGAGTTAACAGTGGTAGCTGTGGTTGTGGTGCAATATGAATATCACATTGTAATGATAGCTGTGGTTGTGGTGCAATATGAATACTATATTGTAATGATAAATACAATGATCATTGAGTAGATGATGTCAACAACAATGACAACAACACATGTGATGTCAAAATGATGAAGGTGATAACAGTGATTTATTATAGTGAATATTATTTAATGTGTGTGTGTGTGTGTGTGTGTGTGTGTGTGTGTGTGTGTGTGTGTGTGTGTGTGTGTGTGTGTGTGTGTGTGTGTGTGTGTGTGTGTGTGTGTGTGTGTGTGTGTGTGTGTGTGTGTGTGTGTGTGTGTGTGTGTGTGTGTGTGTGTGTGTGTGTGTGTGTGTGTGTGTGTGTGTGTGTGTGTGTGTGTGTGTGTGTGTGTGTGTGTGTGTGTGTGTGTGTGTGTGTGGTGTGTGGTGGTGGTGGTGGTGGTGGTGGTGGTGGTGGTGGTGGTGTGTGGTGGTGGTGTGTGGTGGTGGTGGTGTGTGTGTGTGTGCAGGGGAGGGTGAGTGAGTGAGTGAGTGAGTGAGTGAGTGAGTGAGTGAGTGAGTGAGTGAGTGAGTGAGTGAGTGAGTGAGTGAGTGAGTGAGTGAGTGAGTGAGTGAGTGAGTGAGTGAGTGAGTGAGTGAGTGAGTGAGTGAGTGAGTGAGTGGTGAGTGGTAGTGAGTGAGTGGTGAGTGAGTGAGTGAGTGAGTGAGTGAGTGAGTGAGTGAGTGAGTGAGTGAGTGAGTGAGTGAGTGAGTGAGTGAGTGAGTGAGTGAGTGAGTGAGTGAGTGAGTGACAATGTCCTGTTGTTGTTGACAGACCTACACAGGCAGTATCCTGGTGGCAGTCAACCCATACAAGATGTTCAACATCTACGGTCTCGACATGGTCAAGAAGTACCAGGACCAGGTCATAGGCTCCCAGCCCCCGTGAGTGATGACCAGTGATGACAACTGACCAACAATAACCACTGGTCAAGTCTTGGTCGGTCAGTCGGTCGGTCGGTCGGTCGGTCGGTCGGTCGGTCGGTCGGTCGGTCGGTCGGTCGGTCGGTCGGTCGGTCGGTCGGTCGGTCGGTCGGTCGGTCGGTCGGTCGGTCGGTCGGTCGGTCGGTCGGTCGGTCGGTCGATCGGTCGTCACGATCGATCGGTCGATGTCGCTCAGTCATGATCGATCGTCGGTCGTCGTCGGTCGGTCGTCGGTCTCGGTCGTCCAATGGTATCGGTCGGTCGGTCGGTCGGTCGTCGATCGGTCGGTCGGAATATTGATCGGATCGTGAGTCGGTGTCGGTCGGATCGTCGATCGGTGGTCGAGGTCGATCGGTGGTCGGTCGGTCGTCGGTCGGTCGGTCGGATCAGTCGGTCGGTCGATCGGATCGATCGTCGTCGGTCAGTCGTCGGTCGGTCGGTCGATCGTCGGTCGGTCGATCGTCGGTCGGTCGGTCGGTCAAGTCGTGTCGGTCGGTCGGTCGGTCGGTCGGTCGGATCGGAGTCGGTCGGTCGGTCGGTCGGTCGGTCGGTCGGTCGGTCGGTCGGTCGGTCGGTCGGTCGGTCGGATCGTCGGTCGGTCGGTCGGTCGGTCGGTCGGTCGGAAAATCGAATCGATCGATAGTCGTGTCTAATCGATCAATATGAGACATGTGTGATTTTCAGAACGACGATATGATATTAAGCATCATAGTCAGTTCGTCATTAACTGCAGCATTCGTTGAGCTATGATGGTTTTCTGCAGACTCGTTATTGTCGGTAAAACATATCTCATATGTTCATAATAAAACACAATAAATTAACATGTGTGTATTTTCCAAAACAGATATTATATTAAGCATATAATACAAGTATATTCATTAACTTGCAGCATTCAGTTGAAGACTATAGATGGTTTTTCCTTGCAGACATTTATTTGCCATCGGCAATGCGGCCTACAGTGGTCTGGTGAAGGAAGCACACAACCAAGTGGTTGTCATCAGGTAACACACCTGTAGTGTCTCTTGTCTCCCATCTAACACACCACCAAGTGGTAGTCATCAGGTAACACACCTGTAGTGTCTCTTGTCTCCCATCTAACACACCACCAAGTGGTTGTCATCAGGTAACACACCTGTAGTGTCTCTTGTCTCCCATCTAACACACCACCAAGTGGTAGTCATCAGGTAACACACCTGTAGTGTCTCTTGTCTCCCATCTAACACACCACCAAGTGGTTGTCATCAGGTAACACACCTGTAGTGTCTCTTGTCTCCCATCTAACACACCACCAAGTGGTTGTCATCAGGTAACACACCTGTAGTGTCTCTTGTCTCCCATCTAACACACCACCAAGTGGTTGTCATCAGGTAACACACCTGTAGTGTCTCTTGTCTCCCATCTAACACACCACCAAGTGGTTGTCATCAGGTAACACACCTGTAGTGTCTCTTGTCTCCCATCTAACACACCACCAAGTGGTTGTCATCAGGTAACACACCTGTAGTGTCTCTTGTCTCCCATCTAACACACCACCAAGTGGTTGTCATCAGGTAACACACCTGTAGTGTCTCTTGTCTCCCATCTAACACACCACCAAGTGGTTGTCATCAGGTAACACACCTGTAGTGTCTCTTGTCTCCCATCTAACACACCACCAAGTGGTTGTCATCAGGTAACACACCTGTAGTGTCTCTTGTCTCCCATCTAACACACCACCAAGTGGTAGTCATCAGGTAACACACCTGTAGTGTATCTTGTCTCCCATCTAACACACCACCAAGTGGTTGTCATCAGGTAACACACCTGTAGTGTCTCTTGTCTCCCATCTAACACACCACCAAGTGGTAGTCATCAGGTAACACACCTGTAGTGTCTCTTGTCTCCCATCTAACACACCACCAAGTGGTAGTCATCAGGTAACACACCTGTAGTGTCTCTTGTCTCCCATCTAACACACCACCAAGTGGTTGTCATCAGGTAACACACCTGTAGTGTCTCTTGTCTCCCATCTAACACACCACCAAGTGGTAGTCATCAGGTAACACACCTGTAGTGTCTCTTGTCTCCCATCTAACACACCACCAAGTGGTTGTCATCAGGTAACACACCTGTAGTGTCTCTTGTCTCCCATCTAACACACCACCAAGTGGTAGTCATCAGGTAACACACCTGTAGTGTCTCTTGTCTCCCATCTAATACACCACCAAGTGGTAGTCATCAGGTAACACACCTGTAGTGTCTCTTGTCTCCCATCTAACACACCACCAAGTGGTTGTCATCAGGTAACACACCTGTAGTGTCTCTTGTCTCCCATCTAACACACCACCAAGTGGTTGTCATCAGGTAACACACCTGTAGTCTTTTGTCTTTAGCCCACTCATCTTCAGCTTATTTGTGATGTGTATTTGAGACATGGTGACATGAATTAACCCTTGCCTCTGGTCCCGAGTGAATAGCTTTCATGCATGAGAAATCATTCCAATGAACATGTTTTTGCCAAGGGTGGTATGTTAAATACCTCAAGAGCTGATCAAGATTAGAATGAAAACTTTCATTTCGTGGTTGATGTACATTCTTTGCAATGCTGGTCTCATTATACAGTTAAATTACTTCTATCAGTACTCATGGAATATGTGTATTTATTGGTAGATACGATTATAAAATGTGATTCTATGAGGGGCTTTGTTAAACAATTTCTCTTAAGTGCAAGCACATTTTTTATTCATGGACTCTGGTTGACATTTACCTCTAAAAAGGTCATAATGAGGACATAGATGCTGTGTGATGTCGATAAAACCTTTAGATAAATGTGTCGCTAATGGCTTAACTATTGTTGATGGTAATTGTTGTTTTTTTGAGAGCTACTTATCTTTATATGAATATTTTTGTAAAGGATTTGTGGAGGAGACAGAACTGTTAGTCAAAGAGTCAGGTTTATCTTGATCTTCCATTTTCTCCATCAGTGGAGAGAGTGGTGCAGGAAAGACGGAGAGCACGAAGCTCATCATGCAGTACCTGGCGGCTGTGAACAAAGGCAGCAACAGCATCATTACCGAGCAGATCCTGGAGGCCAACCCACTGCTCGAGTCATTTGGCAACGCAAAGACCATCCGCAATGACAACTCCAGCCGCTTCGGCAAATATGTGGAACTCTACTTCAGAAGGTGACACTTTACTGTTAATTTTTGCACGATTCGCCATTACATTGAATTGGTTAATATGGTTAATGTTTTAGCAGTGAAAATAAATCTAAACTATCATTTGTTATAGTTTTAGAATTTAAGTTTACAAAGTTAATTGTTTAGACAGCGTTGCATGAAAAGGCATTCCAATAGATAAGCCTGTTTGATATGCCGCTGTGAAGTGTAGAGTACCTGAATGGGAATGACAAGTTGTTAGGCACTAGACAGTACAGTGTACTTCCAGATTTCAGTTGAAAAATAAAAACGTAAATAGCAAGAAACTAATATAATACACAAAGGGCCACCAACATTCAAAATATAATCGAAATAGTTTTCCAAGTGATGTCGTCAGGCTGTATTGAGTGATACAGTACTTGAGTGAGGCTGCTTGTACACATATCCACCACTGTCTATAGCCAGGTACTCAGTTATACAGCTGAGTGAACTGGAGCAATGTAGAGTGAAAATACTTGCACAAGGTCTTAACCCCGCAGCACAGGATTCGAACCCGGGTCCTTTTAGTTGAGAGTCCTGAGCCACTGCACCCTACAACAGTGTCTATTTATATTTGTGTGTTGACCTTAGTGTAATATGATGGGCATTTGCAAGAAATTTAGTTTGCTGATACAATACAATACACAACTATTGTTTCCATTTTAATAGGGGAGCAATTGTTGGTGCGAAGACATCAGAATACCTTCTGGAGAAGTCTCGGATTGTGTCTCAGGTGACAGTCTCTCGCTGCTGTTTGCACTCACCGTATGCACTATTAGTGACAGAGTGCACTGTTTTTTAGTTTAGAACATTCAGGTTACTATTCTAGATTTACAGCTCAACCTGTACAAGTCTAAGCTTCTTACCAATGTTTTTTTCATATACACTATGATATTATGCATGGTGTAGGAATGTTTGTACATTTCTATGAACAAAATGGAAATACAAACGAATTATGCCTTGAGGTTTTATATGAACTTACATTTCATTGTAACTACTATCTATTTAGTCAGCTACAATGTCACATAAGTTTGGTAAATGGAGACAAATTAACATATTGTTTTACTGTAAAATTGTTATGATGATAACTATTTTATGTAATTGATTTAATTTATATATTGATCTTTTTTATAAGCTGTAATGAATTGTGCCAGCATGTTTGATACATGTATTAAATGTAACATCGCAATTGTTCACAGGCAGCTGATGAGCGCAATTACCATGTCTTCTACGAACTACTGAAAGGATTGACAGAAGAAGAAATGAAGAAATATGGCTTGAAATCAGCTTCCCAATACTTCTACCTAAACCAGGTAACTGCACCTGTGCAGGTGTACCTGACTAGAGAACACAAACAACAGTCAGGCTTACTGAGACATGCCCTGGACAAATTTATTATTATGCAATACTTTGTGATTTAATTCCTATGTTAATAGGCTTTTCTGTTGTTATTCTCTTGGTAGATATCCAGGTTTATTTTCTGAAGCCAACATTCAACCTTTAATGTTGTGTTTATAACTTAACATGAAGTATAAATCAGTGAAAATTATTCTGCTCCTATAAAATATTTTATCATTATGCATATGACCTAATAAAGTAATAAAACATTGCAATAAGACGTTTTATGTCCAGTCAGTGTGTTAGTGGTGATCCGTGAGTGAAGATATAAAATAAATAAAGCCGGGGCAATAAAAGTGGCGTGATGTGATGCAATCACTGTTTCCTTTATATCTGGCACATTCACAGCTTCGATACGATTATGTCTACAGACAGTGGGAAGTATTGTTTGCCAGAGAGAGTTATGTGGTCGTTGTGTTTCATGTCACTCTCACATAAGTCACAATTCTCTGGGATGTTACTTTTACACCAAAACCCATCAAATTGATGCGGTTTAATTATGTATTTTTTTGGTAAATTAAAACATGTTAATCCTTCTAAAGTAATAATGTTAAAGTTAATAATAAAATAAATTTGAAATGTAAAAGTTAATCTACCTATGTTGCAAAATTATGTGCTGACTAGTTGAGTATTGTTGTGCTGCAGGGTGGCAGCTGTGACATTGATACTACTTGTGACATTGATACTACTAGATGAGTATTGTTGTGCTGCAGGGTGGCAGCTGTGACATTGATGCTACTTGTGACATTGATACTACTAGATGAGTATTGTTGTGCTGCAGGGTGACAGCTGTGACATTGATACTACTAGATGAGTATTGTGGTGCTGCAGGGTGGCAGCTGTGACATTGATACTACTTGTGACATTGATACTAATAGATGAGTATTGTGGTGCTGCAGGGTGGCAGCTGTGACATTGATACTACTTGTGACATTGATACTACTAGATGAGTATTGTTGTGCTGCAGGGTGGCAGCTGTGACATTGATACTACTTGTGACATTGATACTACTAGATGAGTATTGTGGTGCTGCAGGGTGGCAGCTGTGACATTGATGCTACTTGTGACATTGATACTACTAGATGAGTATTGCTGTGTTGAAGGGTGGTAGCTGTGACATTGATACTACTTGTGACATTGATACTACTAGATGAGTATTGTTGTGCTGCAGGGTGGCAGCTGTGACATTGATACTACTTGTGACATTGATACTACTAGATGAGTATTGTGGTGTTGCAGGGTGGCAGCTGTGACATTGATACTACTAGATGAGTATTGTTGTGTTGCAGGGTGGCAGCTGTGACATTGATACTACTTGTGACATTGATACTACTAGATGAGTATTGTTATCCTGCAGGGTGACAGCTGTGACATTGATACTACTTGTGACATTGATACTACTAGATGAGTATTGTTGTGCTGCAGGGTGGCAGCTGTGACATTGATACTACTTGTGACATTGATACTACTAGATGAGTATTGTGGTGCTGCAGGGTGGCAGCTGTGACATTGATGCTACTTGTGACATTGATACTACTAGATGAGTATTGCTGTGTTGAAGGGTGGTAGCTGTGACATTGATACTACTTGTGACATTGATACTACATGTACTAGATGAGTATTGCTGTGTTGCAGGGTGGCAGCTGTGACATTGCGTCTAAGAATGATGAGGAAGACTTCCGGAAGCTGCGTGGAGCAATGGAGATCCTCAGCTTCACGACGAAGGAGCAGGAATCGATCTACAGGATCCTCGCTTGTGTCCTCCATGTCGGCAACATCTACTTCTCCCGCACTCAGGTCCGCACTCCCAGGCAGTGGGGGTTTAGGGGGTGTATGTGTAGAGGGGGGCTGAGTCAGTGAATGGCTCCAGGACACTTGAGAGGGTTCTGTGTGTGGGGTGAGGGAGAGGATGAGGGTGCGGTAGATTTGGGGGGATGTAGGAAGATATGCATAAGGGGTGTGAATGGGGATGTGGGGGGACAGGAAGAACTTGAGTGTGTGTGTGTGTGTAAATACCTAGTTTCCAAGGGTAATTTTCCCTTGATCAAATCCTAAAGATAATAATTCATCTTCTGTCTTCTGTCTGTTTGGGAGTTTCCAACAAGATCTCCAAATTGTCACAATCATAATGACATGTATAGTTTAGTAGAGACAATGACACAACACAATCTTTCTTATTACAGGCCTAAACATTCCAGAGTGAACAATATTGCAGCTCTATTTGACTTCTGTAAACTCTGACAGTTTGATTGTCATCATGAATTAAAACCAGGCTCATGCAGTCATTATCACATGACTTTGTGCTGTGCGCGTAGTTGTTGTCATGTGTCACACCAACAACGTGTTGTTGTAGAACGCCCACCAGCATGAGGGAGTAGAGGTGAGCAGTGTGGCAGAGATGAAGTGGGTGGCGTACCTCCTCGAGCTGTCGGAGGACTCCCTCAAGGAGGCATTCACCATGAAGGTCACGGTGCGTCTCTCCCGCCCTCTACACTCACAGTCAAATATGTAGAATGATCCATAAAACATCTTGTATCCACTCCCTCAAGGAGGCCTTCACCATGAAGGTCACGGTGCGTCTCTCCCGCCCTCTACACTCACAGTCAAATATGTAGAATGATCCATAAAACATCTTGTATCCACTCCCTCAAGGAGGCCTTCACCATGAAGGTCACGGTGCGTCTCTCCCGCCTTCTACGCTCACAGTCAGATATGTAGAATGATCCATAAAACATCTTGTATCCACTCCCTCAAGGAGGCCTTCACCATGAAGGTCACGGTGCGTCTCTCCCGCCCTCTACACACACAGTCAGATATGTAGAATGATCCATAAAACATCTTGTATCCACTCCCTCAAGGAGGCCTTCACCATGAAGGTCACGGTGCGTCTCTCCCGCCCTCTACACTCACAGTCAGATCTGTAGAATGATCCATGAAACATCTTGTATCCACTCCCTCAAGGAGGCCTTCACCATGAAGGTCACGGTGCGTCTCTCCCGCCCTCTACACTCACAGTCAGATCTGTAGAATGATCCATGAAACATCTTGTATCCACTCCCTCAAGGAGGCCTACACCATGAAGGTCACGGTGCGTCTCTCCCGCCCTCTACACTCACAGTCAGATATGTAGAATGATCCATGAAACATCTTATATCCACTCCCTCAAGGAGGCCTTCACCATGAAGGTTACGGTGCGTCTCTCCCGCCCTCTACACTCACAGTCAGATATGTAGAATGATCCATGAAACATCTTGTATCCACTCCCTCAAGGAGGCATTCACCATGAAGGTCACGGTGCGTCTCTCCCGCCCTCTACACTCACAGTCAGATATGTAGAATGATCCATGAAACATCTTGTATCCACTCCCTCAAGGAGGCCTTCACCATGAAGGTCACGGTGCGTCTCTCCCGCCCTCTACACTCACAGTCAGATATGTAGAATGATCCATGAAACATCTTGTATCCACTCCCTCAAGGAGGCATTCACCATGAAGGTCACGGTGCGTCTCTCCCGCCCTCTACACTCACAGTCAGATATGTAGAATGATCCATGAAACATCTTGTATCCACTCCCTCAAGGAGGCATTCACCATGAAGGTCACGGTGCGTCTCTCCCGCCCTCTACACTCACAGTCAGATATGTAGAATGATCCATGAAACATCTTGTATCCACTAATGATAGCTGAACTAAGACTAGCTTTGTGGTGCACATATATTGTTGGCAATGGCACAGTGCAGCAACGTGTGTATTTGTGATAAATATTGTTTGTGTTGTTTTGTATTTGTCAGTAATAAGTGATTAATTAATATGATAAGAGGAATGAGGAATGTGTCAAGTCAGTGACACTGTCATGTGTGAAATCACTGTCTGTCACGCGTCAAGTCAGTGGTATTGTCTGTGCGGTGTCAAGTAAGTTTGTGTTGCGTTGACAGCAAGCAAGACAGGAGCGCATGTTGACACCACTGAGCACAGAGCAGGCCATGGACGCCAGGTACTGAACACACACACACGCCCCAGCACGCACGCACGCACGCACGCACGCACGCACGCACACACACACACATACACACACATGTACAACACGTACAATACACAGACACATACATACACACATACGTGCACACGCGCACACACGCACACACGCACACACGCACACACGCACACACGCACACACGCACACACGCACACACGCACACACGCACACACGCACACACGCACACACGCACACACGCACACACGCACACACACACACACATCCGTCTTCTCTCCTAATCTTTAAAGTGCTATTCTCTTGTAATTGTTCTGTGCTTTTTGAATAAATGTTTGTGTTTATTTTATATTAATGATTATCGTCACTCAGTTTCATGACAACTATTGTCCTCACTGCAATCCTCCTCCTCCTCCTCCTCCTCCTCCTCCTCCTCCTCCTCCTCCTCCTCCTCCTCCTCCTCCTCCTCCTCCTCCTCCTCATTGTCCTCGTCATCATCATCATCATCATCATCCTCTTCATCATCATCATCATCATCATTACTACCACGTCATTTTATCATGATCATAATCATTACTACTACCATCATCATTCTACACCACCACACTCTACCCCCCACACCATCACACCCCCACTCCCCACACCCCAGTGTGACTGCCTGTGTGCCTCCCACACACACCCTCACCCCGTCTGTATGTCATGTCTTATCCTGCTCCTCCCAGAGATGCTGTGGCTAAGGCTCTGTACCAGACTCTATTCACGTGGCTGGTGGAGCGCATCAACGACATCGTCAAGGACAAGGTGACAGCTGGACAGAAGAGTCCCTACAGGACGTCGTCCATCGCAATTCTCGACATATTCGGCTTTGAGGTTTGACATTTTAACATGACGCACGTGTTGCAGGGACAGTCAGAATGACAGCTATTTAGGAAACAGACACTTCAGATTTTTTATTTATTTATTTATTTATCAATTATACTGAGAAAATTAAAGCCTTCCTCTTTCATTGAAATCTTTGTTACACGAGGACTAGTTGTATAGTAGAAGCAACACTGGTGTACCACATAGACGGAGTATTAGTTGGTGTTATAGTTTGTACAATATACTCTCATGAATTGTAATGATAAAACAAATGACATTACCATCCAGTGATGACGTAATGTTATTATCGTTATATGTACACTCTTGCACAACAACATTGTGCACAACAACAGTGTGCACAACAACAGTGTACACAACAACATTGTGCACAACAACATTGTATACAACAACATTGTGCACAACAACATTGTGTACAGCAACACTATGCACAACAACATTGTATACAACATTGTGCACAACAACATTGTACACAACAACAGTGTATACAACAACATTGTATACAACAACATTGTACACAACAACATTGTACACAACAACAGTGTACACAACAACATTGTGCACAACAACATTGTGCACAGCAACACTATGCACAACAACAGTGTACACAACAACATTGTATACAACAAAATTGTGCACAACAACATTGTACACTACATTGTGCACAACAACACTATGCACAACAACATTGTGCACAACAACATTGTACACAACAACATTGTGCAAGAATGTGTAATGACAGCAACTTGTTGTGTGTTCAGGACTTCTTGGAGAACAGCTTTGAGCAGATGTGTATCAACTACGCGAATGAGAACCTTCAGTATTACTTCAACAAACACATCTTCAAGCTGGAGCAGCAGGAGTATCAGAAGGAGTGTATCTCCTGGCAACACATCACCTTCCATGACAACCAGCCGGCCATCGACCTCATCGCCCGCAAACCCAGTGGAATACTCCACCTGCTGGACGATGAGAGCAACTTCCCAAAGGTTTGTTTCATCGTTCTGTTGTTTACCGGAAAGATCACGCCAATATCTCTTGTAATTCAAGTCAGTCCTGCCGAGTCCAGTCTAGTGCAGCCTAGCCCAGCCCAGCCCAGCCCAGCCCAGCCCAGCCAGCCAGCCCAGCCCAGCCCAGCCCAGCCCAGCCCAGCCCAGCCCAGCCCAGCCCAGCCCAGCCCAGCCCAGTCTTATTTTATTTATTCTATTCTATTCTATTCTATTCTATTCTATTCTATTCTACTCTACTCTACTCTACTCTACTCTACTCTACTCTACTCTACTCTACTCTACTCTACTCTACTCTACTCTACTCTACTCTACTCTACTCTACTCTACTCTACTCTATTCTATTCTATTCTATTCTATTCTATTCTAGTGTATTTAGTTTAGTTTAGTTTAGTTTAGTTTAGTTTAGTTTAGTTTAGTTTAGTTTAGTTTAGTTTAGTTTAGTTTAGTTTAGTTTAGTTTAGTTTAGTTTAGTTTAGTTTAGTTTAGTTTAGTTTAGTTTAGTTTAGTTTAGTTTAATTGCCAGAATACTTATTTGGAAGGAGCATTGCATAAGAAGCCTGTCATGTGCAGCTTGTGTCACCAGTGCTGTGCAGCTTGTGTCACCAGTGCTGTGCAGCTTGTGTCACCAGTGCTGTGCAGCTTGTGTCACCAGTGCTGTGCAGCTTGTGTCACCAGTGCTGTGCAGCTTGTGTCACCAGTGCTGTGCAGCTTGTGTCACCAGTGCTGTGCAGCTTGTGTCACCAGTGCTGTGCAGCTTGTGTCACCAGTGCTGTGCAGCTTGTGTCACCAGTGCTGTGCAGCTTGTGTCACCAGTGCTGTGCAGCTTGTGTCACCAGTGCTGTGCAGCTTGTGTCACCAGTGCTGTGCAGCTTGTGTCACCAGTGCTGTGCAGCTTGTGTCACCAGTGCTGTGCAGCTTGTGTCACCAGTGCTGTGCAGCTTGTGTCACCAGTGCTGTGCAGCTTGTGTCACCAGTGCTGTGCAGCTTGTGTCACCAGTGCTGTGCAGCTTGTGTCACCAGTGCTGTGCAGCTTGTGTCACCAGTGCTGTGCAGCTTGTGTCACCAGTGCTGTCTGTGCTGTAGGCCACGGCCGCGTCTTTCCTTGACAAGTGTCACCGGGCCCACTACCAGAACCAGTGGTACGAGAAGCCTCGCATGTCTGACCCAGAGTTCTCCATCAAACACTATGCTGGCCTCGTCACCTACAACGTGAGTCTTGCATTCTTACTCGTTTGTGTAAATGTAAGTGTAAATATTAATATTTGGGCACAAAGGTAAAAGCATCACCTAAGAATTGTTACTAATCTTGGAGAAACAAGTGATTTCCTTCATCTTTGTACAAGGGTGAATTGTGTGAATAATCCAGTTATAAGTGACTTATGAAACAGCGTAGTAATGCCGTGTTCTGGGCAGTAATGACTCAAGTTTACTGTGACAGGTGACCTCGTTCCTGGACAAGAACCGCGACCTTCTCCACAGCAGTGTGGTTAAGCTGCTGAAACAGAGCAAGAACAAGGTCAGTGTGCTGACCGGTCAGTGTGGTCACTCGTGCTTAATGTACTCTAACTAATCCCGGAGTCACCCATCATGTTTCATGTAAGTCCACTTTATTCCATGACCTGGTCAGTCGTAGGGTGTCACAGACTCACAGTCAGGAGTGTTTATCCCCTAATGGTCACATAAAGGTTTAGTACAGTTGGAATCTTGAGTTCACTCATGCATAAAATCAAAAAGGTTATGCCAGGTTAAAATTAGTGTTAGTCTCATTTAACCAACTGTCGGTCGGCTGCGTAACTACGCTGAGAAGACGGTCTGGTGACTTTGCCTGGCTTTTGAATATTATTCGTGGGGTGGCTAAGCAATGCTGACACCTCACAGATACTGGTTAATCCTGCTGTAATTCCTATTTTATAAACAACTGCAAATTTTGTATTTCTATTTATTTTGTGTTACTATAAGTTTAATTTTGAATATTTTTTATAATACAGCATTATATCTGATAAAAAAAGTATCGTTATTTAATTTGTTATTTCAAATTCGGCCTGAGTCCCAATCAGCATCTGTACCCCAATCTGGGGTAAGGCCTCTCTGGCGGTTACAATGGCAGCCCATTAATTCACCAGGTGGAGTTGAGGGGCTGAAAAGTGCTGCCACCTCACGGAGCCTGGGTAACCGAGGCTAGATTGGTGTACACTATAAAAGTCATCAGCAGATGAACGGATGTGTTACGGATAAGGACGATAAGCACATTGTGTGTCCTTCAATACGTGTCCTTCACATATGTGTCCTTCACATATGTGTCCTTCACATATGTGTCCTTCACATATGTGTCCTTCACATATGTGTCCTTCACATACGTGTCCTTCACATAGTGTCCTTCACATATGTGTCCTTCACATATGTGTCCTTCACATATGTGTCCTTCACATATGTGTCCTTCACATATGTGTCCTTCACATATGTGTCCTTCACATATGTGTCCTTCACATATGTGTCCTTCACATATGTGTCCTTCACATATGTGTCCATCACATATGTGTCCTTCACATATGTGTCCTTCACATATGTGTCCTTCACATATGTGTCCTTCACATATGTGTCCTTCACATATGTGTCCTTCACATATGTGTCCTTCACATATGTGTCCTTCACATATGTGTCCTTCACATATGTGTCCTTCACATATGTGTCCTTCACATATTTTGTCCTTCACATATGTGTCCTTCACATATGTGTCCTTCACATATGTGTCCTTCACATATGTGTCCATTTACATATGTGTCCTTCACATATGTGTCCTTCACATATGTGTCCTCACATATGCATGTCCTTCACATATGTGTCCTTCACATATGTGTCCTTCACATATGTGTCCTTCACATATGTGTCCTTCACATATGTGTCCTTCACATAGGTCCTCACATATGTGTCCTTCACATATGTGCCTTCAAGCTTCACATATGTGTCCTTCACATATGTGTCCTTCACATATGTGTCCTTCACATATGTGTCCTTCACATATGTGTCCTTCACATATGTGTCCTTCACATATGTGTCCTTCACATATGTGTCCTTCACATATGTGTCCTTCACATATGTGTCCTTCACATATGGGTCCTTCACATATGTGCTATGTCATAGCTTATCTCCAGAATGTCTACATATATGTGCCTCATTCTACATGCCTTGTATATGCAGTGCTCCAAGTGTTCATCTGTGTGACCCGTTGTTGCAGATGATCTCGCAGATGTTCAAAGACCTTCAGGACGCCGGGGCCATGCGCACCATGAACAAAGACATCAGGCCTGTATGTGACCGTGAAGTCAAGGACGCCCACTGTGGCCGCCAGCTTCCACGAGTCACTCAACAAACTCATCGACAAGATGTCCAAGTGAGACACTTCACTCTTACCCTGCGTAATGGTCTCATTCTGCCCAATCTGGGCATTTTAATGTCGCATAAAACTCACAAATCACAAGTTATTGTGAGTTTACATAATAACTATTGGTTGTGGCTGTGGCTGTGGCTCTGGCTGTGGCTGTGGCTGTGGCTGTGGCTGTGGCTGTGGCTGTGGCTGTGGCTGTGGCTGTGGCTGTGACTGTGGTGTGAGCAAGTTTAAATAATTGGTTTGGTCAAAATGTGTGACGGGTGGACTATGTAATTCCTACAACTATTCCTTTAGGTATTTGACATATAACAAAGTCTACACATAATCCTTTAATATGTAGCATAATTTACAATTATTCCTTTATGTACTTAAAATGTAGCATTTATTTATTTAACATAATAAATAATTATGTGAAGGTCCAGGAGACTCCATTAAGACAACATGTCGCTAACACGAGAGCCCCTTGTAATAATAACAATTGAAAATACAAATAGTAAACATAATTGAATATTAAAAACGAAATACATAAATAAAAATACATAAAGGTGTGACACCTGATAGGATAGTTGTATAAAGAATTACTTATACATTGCAGATACATAATATAAAATTATATAGCATATTGTATACTACTATTATATACTACATATATAACAATTTATAACAATGTTGGATATCACATAGTCTACAAGTTTATAGACTTAATTTACAATTATTCCTTTTTATACTTAATAGTACATTTTGCTAACAAATTTGGTATTGTAAAAAACATTTAAGCAAAACTGATACTCCAAAATATGTACATATTTGTGAATGAAATGGGCCTACATTACAAAGACAGTGATATCATGCTACAAGGTGATAGGATTCAACACTAACGCATCCACCTTCAAATTAATACAGTAACACTTGCTAATATCTTAAGGATAAAAACCTAACTTACCCTATACAGAAAGTAAAAGTTGGCTTGAGGGTGAACCATTGATACTGTACTGTATCTTACTGTACTTCTTTTCACCCCCTTTTCAAGTTGTTTTTGTCGTTTTGTGTGTATAATGTTGAAACATGTTCGAAATAAAGTATTTATTTACTTTCTTGTGGTATTCAGATGCACCCCGTGGTTTGTGCGGTGCATTAAGCCTAACGTGGAAAAGGCACCAATGTACTTTGACGAGCAGGTCGTCTTGGCTCAGTTGCGCTACACGGGAATGCTCGAGACTATCCGCATTCGCAAACTTGGCTACCCCATCAGAGTTCGCTTCCACACATTCGCCGACAGGTAGTGGAGGCTGCTTGTTGACTTCAGAATTATTTTGTCCTACTTGGGATGTTATACAGGATTTATACCATTAGTTTGAGTAATGATATTTACAATTCTAACATGAACCTTTTCATGGATATGCAAAATAGTAATACAATTCTGTTTTACTTTTTGCTTCTGATAGGGAAACTTTCAACGAAACATGTATAATTTAGAGTTTAGGAGTAATTACAAAATAAAATAATAGTGGGACTGTATTTATACATTACTAATGGTGGTCATTTGTAAATTATTGAACTGTTTTCAAAATTATACTCACGTTGACTGATTTTGTTTTAATCTGGTTTTACAATATTTGTTGATGTTATAAGTTTTATGTTAATTGTTAAAGAAGATGCCATAGTGAGCAGTTATTCATTGTTGTTGTTGAAGGTTATAAACAAGCCACATGTGCCTGAGTTGTGCCATGATTGCTTGTACACACATGTAACATGTGTTGCAGGTATTTCGTGCTGCTCCCAGACCAGTTCAATGTGCTTGGACGCAGACGTGATGACAAAGACGTCTGCAGCACCGTGCTGAGTAAAATCAACCCCAAGTGGGCCCTGGACTGGCAGATGGGCATGACCAAGGTCAGTTGAGTGTGGACAAATTTATTTGTTCATGTGGAATGTGATGTTCATTTAACTGATATTGGTTTTCTCCTAAACTATTTAAAAATCAGACAGGATTACCATCAAATAAAAGAATGCTGTATCTTACCGTAGAGAGTTAGTTTTATTTATAAATACATCAATAAAAGAAAGGTAATAACTGTCTTCTAACTGTTGACCAGATGTCCTCTGTGTGACCTTGCAGGTGTTTCTAAAAGAAGGACTTGGCCACTATCTGGATGAAAAGCGCAATGAGGTGACACAGAAGTCAATCGTGTGTATACAGAGTCGCACTCGAGGATTCCTGGCTCGCAAGAAGTTCCTCGAGTCAAAGCACGCGACACTCATGCTGCAGTCTGCCATCAGACGGCTCCTGGCCAGGTGTCGTAGACTTCACATTAACCTCTTGTGGTCCTTCTGCAGTAGTTAATGACGATGTATTTCTGCATCCATGGGCTATTTTCATACATTACTTCTACAATAGAATAGCACTATTCTTGAGGTACGAGTCCTAATTTATAGGTGATTTTGTATATTGCAGACCTGCTCCTACATTGTAAATCTATTTATAGCCACCACTGAGATGCAAAGGGTTACAGTAGGCATGCCCATACGTAATGACTGGACACACTTTACCCGGCAAATGGAAATGTTATTCGAACAATGAAAAAAGTTAAAGAAGAAATTATTTTAAACAGGTAGGATGGATCTGGTTTAGTTGAATTAAACTGATGGTATTTATTGTAAAACGGTGTGATTATATGTGCAGCATATACATGTATCTCAAGTAGTTATCTCTGATGTTTGCAAACCTGCAACTCGGGTGTGTTGACAGTTTTATGTCATTGTGTTATGTGTTCATGATAGGTGAAGTAAAAAATGGCTGTTTATGTTGTGTGTAGAAAGCGGTACTTGAAGATGCAGCGAGGTTTCTCATATGCCCAGGCACAGTGGCGCATGGTGCTACAGAGACGCTGGTACAAGAGGGTAAGTACCCTCTAGGTCTCTACCCTCTAGGTCTCTACCCTCTAGGTCTCTACCCTCTAGGTCTCTACCCTCTGGGGCGGGTGGATAATACCACTTAGTCAGGGTCAATTAGCATGAACACTGTGTTTTTTCACTGAAATTGCTGAAATTTTGGCTTTTGTTTATTGACTAAATGATTGATTATTTGAATTATTTGTTGGCTGAAGGATTGACTGTTTGATTGATGAAGTAATTGATGAAGTGATTGATGAAGTGATTGATGAAGTGATTGATTGATTGATTGATTGATTGATTGATTGATTGATTGATTGATTGATTGATTGATTGATTGATTGATTGATTGATTGATTGATTGATTGATTGATTGATTGATTGATTGATTGATTGATTGATTGATTGATTGATTGATTGATTGATTGATTGATTGATTGATTGATTGATTTATTTATTTATTTATTTATTTATTTATTTATTTATTTATTTATTTATTTATTTATTTATTTATTTATTTATTTATTTATTTATTTATTTAAATTTATTTAATTATTTAATTATTTAATTATTTAATTATTTAATTATTTAATTTATTGGTTGGTGGGTTGATGGGTTGGAATTCTTGATTAATTTATTGATTAATTGGTTGATTAAATGGTTTGACAACTATTGAATGGCTGGTTTGTCTGGTTGATTAGTTTGTATATTTATTGATTTACTAACTAACATATTTATTATAAGACTGATTGGTTAACTCACAACTTTGTTGTGTGGTTGATTTGATGGACTTTTGACTGAATGTTTAGCTGACTGATTGACTGATATGTTTGATGGTGTTGATTTACCAATTTGTTAACTGACTGATTTATTCTTCAATTGACTGACTGATCAGTTGATTGATTAACTGATCAATGTATTGATCACCCCCCCCCCCCCGTGCTGCAGGAGGTCCAGGAGCAGAGACGGAGACGGGAGGACGAGAGGAAGCAGAGAGAGGAGGAGCGGCGTAAGAAGGAGGAGAACCGTCGGAGGAGACAGGCGGAGGAGGAGCGGCGGCTCCAGGAGCGCTACCAGAGGGAGGAGGAGCGCAGACTGGAGGAGGAGCGGAGGAGGGTCGAGATGAACCGACGCAATGTGATGATGGCCGAGGAGGAGAAACAGAGAGAGGAGACGATGAGGCAGAGACACGCGGAGGAGAGACGGCTGGAGGAGGAGCGGAGGAGGCTGGAGGCGGAGCGGATGAGACAGAGACAGGCTCTGACGGAGCAGGAGGGGGCGGACAGACAGCGAGGCGGCGGGTCAGTGCTTACCTTACCTTACCTTACCTTACCTTACCTTACCTTACCTTACCTTACCTTACCTTACCTTACACCTTACCTTACCTTACCTTGATTTACTAAGGTGGGTCAGTGTTTACCTTACCTTACCTTACCTTACCTTAGCCTTAGCTTACCTTACCTTCACCTAGCTTAGCTTAGCTTAGCTTAGCTTAGCTAGCTTAGCTTAGCTTAGCTTAGCTTAGCTTAGCTTAGTTTATCTTACCTTGATTTACTAAGGTGTGTCAGTGCTTACCTTACCTTACCTTAACTTGATTTACTAAGGTGGGTCAGTGCTTACCTTATCATCATCTACTGAGATGGGTGCTTGACTTAACTTACCTTTCCTTAGCATATCTAAACTTGGTTTACTGAGGTCAGTCAGTAGTGGTCTTACCTTACCTTTCGAGGCAAGCCAGTGCATACCTCATCTTACCCCAACGTACTTAATTTAACAATGTTTGAATGCACATGTGAAAGGTATTACTGACCAAAAGTACCCATCTGTCTTCTCTTTCATTAAAATAAGTAACTATTTGAGATACCAAATATAACCAGCTTCTCAATGCCCCGATTGAGCGAGTGTGAGCCTGATGTGTGGTTGTGTCAAAGGTACCAGACTGTACATAACTTGTGTCACTTCAAGCAGTGTCTGTTCTGCCCTCAGTTGTCAGTTGGCATACGACAACGTATTGCCTTCTATGAGGGACAGGAATCTTTCAGGAAAGTGCAGCAGAAGGCAGAAGACATCACCGAGGTAGTGTTGGACTTAACTATGCATGTGAAGGTCACTTCGCAAGTAGAACAGATATTCTGCATGGGTCAGTCCGTGGTCAAGACACAATGTCCAGAGGCCATGGTTTGGTATGGATAGTGGCATTGATAGATGAATCGTCTGAGGAAGAAGAAGAAGACGAAGACACCTGGCAACTGGTTTCAGGCTGTGACGACAAGGAGAGTGGTGTAACAGAGCTTACTGTGCTTCTGAAAGTGTCACCCGCACATGGACAGTGACAAGAGGCTTGGGCAGGAGTAGTTATGCATCGCATGGAGGCATGAGTTGTGCATGGCACAGGTGTAGCCAGTAGTACACAGGTACTCATGTGATAGTTTCAGCTGAACAGCCCCTGATGGAGGACACATTTATTAGTGTCAGGAATGACACATCTGTTAGTGTCAGGAATGACACGTATGTTAGTGTCAGGAATGACACATCATTTAGGGTCAGGGTTGACTCAACGTCTCATAGAACTGTCTGGAATGCTCCTGCAGATTGTGGATAATTGTATGCTCAGATACGTTACAACTACCATATTGAAGGGGAAATGGTGCATGTCTTATCAAGGACTTGGGATTTAAGGTGTTTCTGTTAGTTGACTGTTATGATTACTTTCAATGCCACAATCAATGGTGTTTGCAGATAACAGGAATGACAGCATCAGGTGAAGTCATCAGTGTGTTGGAGTCAATTCTGCAAATATGCACGCACACACATATATATATACATATATATATACACACACACACACACACCACACACACACGCACACACACGCACACACCACACACACACACGCACACACACACACACACACACACACACACACACACACACACACACACACACATGCACACCACAGCACACACACACACACACACACCACACACACACACACACACACAAAACACACACACACACACACACACACACACACACACACACACAACACATACACTATCACATAAACACACATAAACACACACACAACAAACACAAAAATAACATACATACACACACCACACATACACACACACACACACACACACAACACACAAAACACCTAAAGACACAAGACATAACATACTCACAAGGTTCACTAACATACACACACACACACAAACCAAACAAACATCAGCACAAACACACACAAAACACACAACACACACAAACACACACACTACACACACACAATAGTTTGCCTTTGACTATAGACAATATATCATTTGGCTCATATCATGCACTGTTGGGTGTTAGTTGAGTCGGTGTTTTGTTGTAGGAGAGTTGAATGAGTTAAGTCATGTTGTATTAGGAGAGATGAGTTATGTGTTGTTGTTGTTGTAGGAGAATTTAATCATGTTGTTGTTACTATAAGTGCATAGTGATGTTGTTGGATTGTTGAGGATTGTGTTGTTGTTCATGTTGAGTCATGTGTTGTTGTTGAGTCATGTGTTGTTGTTGTTGGAGTGTTGAGTCATGGTTGTTGTTGTAGGAGAGACAGCTGCGTCAGATGGCAGCCATTGCCCAGTTGGAGATTCCACAGCAACTCGCCTTTGTCTTCAGCAAACTGGACAGTGAGTAACCTGAGTGATTGTCTGGACAGGACAGCTCCTGACACACATGACAGCTCCTGACACACAGGACAGCTCCTGACACACAGGACAGCTCCTGACACACAGGACAGCTCCTGACACACAGGACAGCTCCTGACACACAGGACAGCTCCTGACACACATGACAGCTCCTACACACAGGACAGCTCCTGACACACAGGACAGCTCCTGACACACATGACAGCTCCTGACACACATGACAGCTCCTGACACACAGGACAGCTCCTCACACACAGGACAGCTCCTGACACACATGACAGCTCCTGACACACAGGACAGCTCCTGACACACAGGACAGCTCCTCACACACAGGACAGCTCCTGACACACATGACAGCTCCTGACACACAGGACAGCTCCTGACACACATGACAGCTCCTCACACACAGGACAGCTCCTGACACACAGGACAGCACCGACACACAAGACAGCTCCTCACACACAGGACAGCTCCTGACACACAGGACAGCTCCTGACACACAGGACAGCTCCTGACACACATGACAGCTCCTGACACACAGGACAGCTCCTGACACACAGTGACAGCTCCTGACACACAGGACAGCTCCTGACACACAGGACAGCTCCTGACACACAGGACAGCTCCTGACACACAGGACAGCTCCTGACACACAGGACAGCTCCTGACACACATGACAGCTCCTACACACAGGACAGCTCCTGACACACAGGACAGCTCCTGACACACAGACAGCTCCTCACACACAGGACAGCTCCTGACACACATGACAGCTCCTCACACACAGGACAGCTCCTGACACACATGACAGCTCCTCACACACAGGACAGCTCCTGACACACAGGACAGCTCCTGACACACAGGACAGCTCCTCACACACAGGACAGCTCCTGACACACAGGACAGCTCCTGACACACATGACAGCTCCTCACACACAGGACAGCTCCTGACACACAGGACAGCTACCAGGACAGCTCTACACACAGGACAGCTCCTGACACACAGGACAGCTCCTGACACACAGGACAGCTCCTGACACACAGGACAGCTCCTGACACACAGGACAGCTCCTGACACACAGGACAGCTCCTGACACACAGGACAGCTCCTCACACACAGGACAGCTCCTGACACACAGGACAGCTCCTGACACACAGGACAGCTCCTCACACACATGACAGCTCCTGACACACAGGACAGCTCCTCACACACATGACAGCTCCTGACACACAGGACAGCTCCTCACACACAGTGACAGCTCCTGACACACAGGACAGCTCCTCACACACTGGACAGCTCCTGACACACAGGACAGCTCCTGACACACAGGACAGCTCCTCACACACAGGACAGCTCCTCACACACAGGACAGCTCCTCACACACATGACAGCTCCTGACACACAGGACAGCTCCTCACACACAGGACAGCTCCTCACACACAGGACAGCTCCTCACACACAGGACAGCTCCTCACACACAGGACAGCTCCTCACACACAGGACAGCTCCTCACACACAGGACAGCTCCTCACACACAGGACAGCTCCTGACACACAGGACAGCTCCTGACACACAGGACAGCTCCTGACACACAGGACAGCTCCTCACACACAGGACAGCTCCTCACACACAGGACAGCTCCTCACACACATGACAGCTCCTCAAACACGTGACAGCTCCTCACACACAGGACAGCTCTTCACACACAGGACAGCTCCTCACACACAGTAGCTGTTATCAAAGGCTTGTTGTAGTGACCCATAGTTATATGGAGAAGCTGCTCACAGATCCTGGCACGGCTGTGTTCATGTTTCAGGTGTTGCTGTTTATGAAACAGGTTAATTTGTGTTTGAACAACTTTACACAATGCAAATGGAAACGAAACAACAAATACTAACAGAAGAGCTGTCTAGTTAGCTGTCTGGCTGGTGTCTAGGAGAATGTTACATTTTATATGTGTAACAACTTTTGCTAATTATTATTTGGACACAAATAGTCCTAATTAATTCATCTGTAGTTTTAAGAAGCTTATTTATTGACATTTCCTGTGGCCTTTTCTCTTAAAAGCTATATGTCACCAAATAAATTATAACTATAAAATATGCATATAAATAATGTGTTATGCAATATAATGACAACCACAAAATTACAAGTTTGATGAAACATTAACAAAATTGACACTGGGAGTTGAAGGTTAGAATCGCTATGTCATTCGTGGAAAACACTGCCAGGATGACCAGCGGTCTCAGCATTATTGACACCACTGCAGTAGATTCTTGCTACTCCGACTAACGTCATGCTAGAGCAACAAATCCAACCTGGGCACCGTCGGGAGTTTCTGTAAAACGGCAAATTTAAAGGCTTTGTTTTATGACATATACACTTATACAATATTTGAATATGTCGTCAGTATCATCATTTGAAAAAGCAGAGTAGATTTGATCCCCGCCTGTAATAACACAATGCAATACAACACATGTAGTTCTTTGCACACCACCAGGTGGTGCAGCTGGTTTGAAATCCTCAGCCATCAACTGCTATTCATACAAACAATAAGCAAACATGATGGTAGGGTGATATTGTTTTGTGTGTGTGTGGCATCACTTGTGTCCAGCCTGTGGCTACTTGTCTGTCTGTTCCTCCTGCAGGCTGGCGGCCCACTCACAGTGACGGCAACCTGGTGTTGTTGGAACATGGTGTGTTCCCTCACAACTTGAACCTCACTCTCCCACAAGATGTCGACTCTTTCGCCTTCTCAAAGTTTGCCAACGTCTACTTCCAGGTATCTATCTATTCACTAGAAACTAACGTTGTTTCACAGTGACTGTTAGAATTTTGATACCATAGTTTTGTTGATTTTACAAATCAGCAAGTGTGTGAAATTTGAATGTTGTTTGTTTTGTTGACATTTTACTTATTCGAACTTATCTTCAGGTGATGATAATCATTAATATACTCAAATTACATTATGAACATTTACTGTGTTTCTTTTGTGTAGGAACTTAATCACAGTTACAATGTTTTCTGATCTACAATAAATTATGGCAGTTTTATTTCCGTTATCAAATATGTTACATCATATAACTGTTGAATACACTATAATGATTACCACCGACTGTTCTAGAATCTGCCCTGGAAGATGTCAAGGACCCCTATCCGCAGTCCGTTCCTACAAAAACACAACGACGCTGACTTCAAGGATTCTGTGTCCATCTTCAAACTGGTGAATACAGATATTTTTTCCTATTAACCCAACCTCTTAATTGTCTCCACAGATGTACCAGTACACTAGTAAGTTGTCATTAAATGTCTCCACAGATGTACCAGTACACTAGTAAGTTGTCATTAAAGGTGTCTCCAAACAGATGTACCAGTACACTAGTAAGTTGTCATTAAATGTCTCCACAGATGTACCAGTACACTAGTAAGTTGTCATTAAGTGTCTCCACAGATGTACCAGTACACTAGTAAGTTGTCATTAGGTGACTCCAAAGATGTACCAGTACACTAGTAAGTTGTCATTAGGTGACTCCAAAGATGTACCAGTACACTAGTAAGTTGTCATTAAGTGTCTCCACAGATGTACCAGTACACTAGTAAGTTGTCATTAGGTGACTCCAAAGATGTACCAGTACACTAGTAAGTTGTCATTAAGTGTCTCCACAGATGTACCAGTACACTACCTCGTGTCCCTGCCACATGACTCTACCTACACCGTTAACCCTCATGCCCTTCCACATGACTCTACCTACACTGTTAACCCTCATGCCCTGCCACATGACTCTACCTACACTGTTAACCCTCATGCCCTGCCACATGACTCTACCTACACTGTTAACCCTCATGCCCTTCCACATGACTCTACCTACACCGTTAACCCTCATGCCCTGCCATATGACTCTACCTAGACCGTTAACCCTCGTGTCCCTGCCATATGACTCTACCTACACCGTTAACCCTCATGTACCCTGCCATATGACTCTACCTACACCGTTAACCCTCATGCCCTGCCATATGACTCTACCTACACCATTAACCCTCATGCCGTGCCATATGACTCTACCTAGACCGTTAACCCTTGTGTCCCTGCCATATGACTCTACCTACACCATTAACCCTGGTGTCCCTGCCATATGACCCTACCTACACCGTTAACCCTCATGCCCTGCCATATGACTCTACCTAGACAGTTAACCCTTGTGTCCCTGCCATATGACTCTACCTACACCGTTAACCCTCCCTCGTGTCCGTTGTGTCTACAGATCCTGCGGTTCATGAACGATGCGACCCTGACAGGGCGGCGTCTGCAGGTGTTGGCCAACTACATCATCGAGATGGCTCTGAGTCGCGAGCCGCTGCAGAACGAGGTCTTTGTGCAGCTGTGCAACCAAACGTGGCTGAACAGGGACGAGGCGAGTGTGGCGCGAGGCTGGCTACTCGCCTCCTGCTGCATGAGCGCCTTCACCCCCAGCCCCCTCCTCGCCAACTACCTCCTCAAGTACGGGTCACACGCTCTCACATACTACCTTCAGCTCTCTTGTCTTCCATCTTTTAAGGCATCTCCAAAGATGCACCGTTTATTACTACCTGGTACTTAGATTTTGCTGTTTTGATTCATAGATGTATTTTTGGTGTAACTTATTCAATTTTTATTAGTTTTAATTCATTAATTTGTTTATTTATATGTTTTATGACTGAATCAACTTATTTTATGTATTTAATTTGCATTATAATTTATCACTCGCCTGTATGTAGTGAGTTACCTGTCATTGCAGGTACGTGTCGGACCATGCCTACGACGGCTACAAGGCCTTCTGCCAGCAGAAGTTGCTCCAGTGCGCCTACATGGAGCCACGCGTCAACCGAACCTACCCCCCGTGTCAGCTTGAGTGGAAGACCGCCAAGAAGAGGGCGTGTATGGCCCTGGAGTGTAGGCTGCCAGATGGTAGGTGCAGAAACACCCTCAGGTCTCTGTTATTGTGTCTCTGGTGATAAATACATGCAGTCATACACCCTCAGTTGTGGTCTTTGGTGATGATACATGCAGTCATACACCCTCAGTTGTAGTCTCTCTGTGATGATACATGCAGTCATACACCCTCAGTTGTAGTCTCTCTTGTGATGATACATGCAGTCATACACCCTCAGTTGTAGTCTCTCTTGTGATGATACATGCAGTCATACACCCTCAGTTGTAGTCTCTCTGGTGATGATACATGCAGTCATACACCCTCAGTTGTAGTCTCTCTGTGATGATACATGCAGTCATACACCCTCAGCTTGTAGTCTCTCTGGTGATGATACATGCAGTCATACACCCTCAGTTGTAGTCTCTCTGGTGATGATACATGCAGTCATACACCCTCAGTTGTAGTCTCTCTGGTGATGATACATGCAGTCATACACCCTCAGTTGTAGTCTCTCTGTGATGATACATGCAGTCATACACCCTCAGTTGTAGTCTCTCTGTGATGATACATGCAGTCATACACCCTCAGTTGTAGTCTCTCTGTGATGATACATGCAGTCATACACCCTCAGTTGTAGTCTCTCTTGTGATGATACATGCAGTCATACACCCTCAGTTGTAGTCTCTCTGTGATGATACATGCAGTCATACACCCTCAGTTGTAGTCTCTCTGTGATGATACATGCAGTCATACACCCTCAGTTGTAGTCTCTCTTGTGATGATACATGCAGTCATACACCCTCAGTTGTAGTCTCTCTGTGATGATACATGCAGTCATACACCCTCAGTTGTAGTCTCTCTGGTGATGATACATGCAGTCATACACCCTCAGTTGTAGTCTCTCTGTGATGATACATGCAGTCATACACCCTCAGTTGTAGTCTCTCTGTGATGATACATGCAGTCATACACCCTCAGTTGTAGTCTCTCTGTGATGATACATGCAGTCATACACCCTCAGTTGTAGTCTCTCTTGTGATGATACATGCAGTCATACACCCTCAGTTGTAGTCTCTCTGTGATGATACATGCAGTCATACACCCTCAGTTGTAGTCTCTCTGTGATGATACATGCAGTCATACACCCTCAGCTGTAGTCTCTCTGGTGATGATACATGCAGTCATACACCCTCAGTTGTAGTCTCTCTGGTGATGATACATGCAGTCATACACCCTCAGTTGTAGTCTCTCTGGTGATGATACATGCAGTCATACACCCTCAGTTGTAGTCTCTCTGTGATGATACATGCAGTCATACACCCTCAGTTGTAGTCTCTCTGTGATGATACATGCAGTCATACACCCTCAGTTGTAGTCTCTCTGTGATGATACATGCAGTCATACACCCTCAGTTGTAGTCTCTCTTGTGATGATACATGCAGTCATACACCCTCAGTTGTAGTCTCTCTGTGATGATACATGCAGTCATACACCCTCAGTTGTAGTCTCTCTGGTGATGATACATGCAGTCATACACCCTCAGTTGTAGTCTCTCTGGTGATGATACATGCAGTCATACACCCTCAGTTGTAGTCTCTCTGTGATGATACATCAGTCATACACCCTCAGTTGTAGTCTCTCTGTGATGATACATGCAGTCATACACCCTCAGTTGTAGTCTCTCTGTGATGATACATGCAGTCATACACCCTCAGTTGTAGTCTCTCTGTGATGATACATGCAGTCATACACCCTCAGTTGTAGTCTCTCTTGTGATGATACATGCAGTCATACACCCTCAGTTGTAGTCTCTCTGTGATGATACATGCAGTCATACACCCTCAGCTTTAGTCTCTCTGGTGATGATACATGCAGTCATACACCCTCAGTTGTAGTCTCTCTGGTGATGATACATGCAGTCATACACCCTCAGTTGTAGTCTCTCTGTGATGATACATCAGTCATACACCCTCAGTTGTAGTCTCTCTGGTGATGATACATGCAGTCATACACTCTCAGTTGTAGTCTCTCTGGTGATGATACATGCAGTCATACACCCTCAGTTGTAGTCTCTCTGGTGATGATACATGCAGTCATACACCCTCAGTTGTAGTCTCTCTGGGGATGATACATGCAGTCATACACCCTCAGTTGTAGTCTCTCTGTGATGATACATGCAGTCATACACCCTCAGCTTTTAGTCTCTCTGGTGATGATACATGCAGTCATACACCCTCAGTTGTAGTCTCTCTGGTGATGATACATGCAGTCATACACCCTCAGTTGTAGTCTCTCTGTGATGATACATGCAGTCATACACCCTCAGTTGTAGTCTCTCTGGTGATGATACATGCAGTCATACACCCTCAGTTGTAGTCTCTCTTGTGATGATACATGCAGTCATACACCCTCAGTTGTAGTCTCTCTGGTGATGATACATGCAGTCATACACCCTCAGTTGTAGTCTCTCTGGTGATGATACATGCAGTCATACACCCTCAGTTGTAGTCTCTCTGGTGATGATACATGCAGTCATACACCCTCAGTTGTAGTCTCTCTGTGATGATACATGCAGTCATACACCCTCAGTTGTAGTCTCTCTGTGATGATACATGCAGTCATACACCCTCAGTTGTAGTCTCTCTGTGATGATACATGCAGTCATACACCCTCAGTTGTAGTCTCTCTGTGATGATACATGCAGTCATACACCCTCAGTTGTAGTCTCTCTGTGATGATACATGCAGTCATACACCCTCAGTTGTAGTCTCTCTGTGATGATACATGCAGTCATACACCCTCAGTTGTAGTCTCTCTGTGATGATACATGCAGTCATACACCCTCAGTTGTAGTCTCTCTGTGATGATACATGCAGTCATACACCCTCAGTTGTAGTCTCTCTGGGGATGATACATGCAGTCATACACCCTCAGTTGTAGTCTCTCTGTGATGATACATGCAGTCATACACCCTCAGCTTTTAGTCTCTCTGGTGATGATACATGCAGTCATACACCCTCAGTTGTAGTCTCTCTGTGATGATACATGCAGTCATACACCCTCAGTTGTAGTCTCTCTGTGATGATACATGCAGTCATACACCCTCAGTTGTAGTCTCTCTGGTGATGATACATGCAGTCATACACCCTCAGCTGTAGTCTCTCTGGTGATGATACATGCAGTCATACACCCTCAGTTGTAGTCTCTCTGGTGATGATACATGCAGTCATACACCCTCAGTTGTAGTCTCTCTGGTGATGATACATGCAGTCATACACCCTCAGTTGTAGTCTCTCTGGTGATGATACATGCAGTCATACACCCTCAGTTGTAGTCTCTCTGTGATGATACATGCAGTCATACACCCTCAGTTGTAGTCTCTCTGTGATGATACATGCAGTCATACACCCTCAGTTGTAGTCTCTCTGTGATGATACATGCAGTCATACACCCTCAGTTGTAGTCTCTCTTGTGATGATACATGCAGTCATACACCCTCAGTTGTAGTCTCTCTGTGATGATACATGCAGTCATACACCCTCAGCTGTAGTCTCTCTGGTGATGATACATGCAGTCATACACCCTCAGTTGTAGTCTCTCTGGTGATGATACATGCAGTCATACACCCTCAGTTGTAGTCTCTCTGTGATGATACATGCAGTCATACACCCTCAGTTGTAGTCTCTCTGTGATGATACATGCAGTCATACACCCTCAGCTGTTAGTCTCTCTTTTGGGGATGATACATGCAGTCATACACCCTCAGTTGTAGTCTCTCTGTGATGATACATGCAGTCATACACCCTCAGTTGTAGTCTCTCTGTGATGATACATGCAGTCATACACCCTCAGCTGTAGTCTCTCTGGTGATGATACATGCAGTCATACACCCTCAGCTGTAGTCTCTCTGGTGATGATACATGCAGTCATACACCCTCAGTTGTAGTCTCTCTGTGATGATACATGCAGTCATACACCCTCAGTTGTAGTCTCTCTGTGATGATACATGCAGTCATACACTCTCAGTTGTAGTCTCTCTGGTGATGATACATGCAGTCATACACCCTCAGCTGTAGTCTCTCTGTGATGATACATGCAGTCATACACCCTCAGTTGTAGTCTCTCTGGTGATGATACATGCAGTCATACACCCTCAGCTGTAGTCTCTCTGGTGATGATACATGCAGTCATACACCCTCAGCTGTAGTCTCTCTGGTGATGATACATGCAGTCATACACCCTCAGTTGTAGTCTCTCTGGTGATGATACATGCAGTCATACACCCTCAGTATCCTGTTTTTCATTTATTCATTGGACAAAGATCATTCGCACTCACCATTGTCTATAGCCAGGTACTCATTCATACAGCTGAGTGAAGTCGCATACTATAAAATGAATGAACTTGCCCAAGATTCAACCCAGCAGCGCAGAATTTGAACCTGTGTTCTGTGGTTGACACTCGGGGCTCTAGCTACTGCTGCTGTGTTCTGTGGTTGACACTCGGGGCTCTAGCTACTGCTGCTGTGTTCTGTGGTTGACACTCGGGGCTCTAGCTACTGCTGCTGTGTTCTTGTGATGACATGCGAGTCATACACTCTAGTGAGTTCATGGTGACTGGGGCTTAGCATGCTCTCCCTCTGGTGATGCACTGGGCTCATGGCACTGTCTGGCTGTGGATACCTCGGGAGCCTAGCTGCTGCTAAGCTAGTTTCTGTGAGTGACACTGGTGAAGTCAGCACGTCTTAAATGTGGTTGACACTGGGGCTTAGCATCTAACTTTCTGTGTTGCATGGGGCTCTATACTGCCTGTGTTCTGTGGTTGACACTCGGGGCTCTAGCTACTGCTGCTGTGTTCTGTGGTTGACACTCGGGGCTCTAGCTACTGCTGCTGTGTTCTGTGGTTGACACTGGGCTCTAGTACTGCTGTGTGTTCTGTGATTACACTAACTTAGTACATTTTGTTTCTAGTGGTCTACCTCGAGTGGTCAGCATGCTGCTGGTTCTGTGGTGCACCTGCTCTATATGCTGAGTGACTGTGGTTCACTTTGCACTGACTGTGTTATCTGTGAGATGACATGGTGGCTTAGTTACTGACATGACTGTGTTATTGTTGAAGGTGACTTGCCTGTGTGATTGTGAACATCTTAAATATATGTGAGGTGACTGTGTTATTGTGAGTGCACGATTCCATGTGATCATGTGAGCTGGATTACTGTGACCACCTGCTATGTTAGTGAGGTGACTAGTTATTTCACTGAACTGTCAGATAAATTGTGAGTATGTGATTATTGGATGCTTGTTATATTAACAAATACTGTGTTTTTGATCTCGCTAGTAAGGTCACCTCTGGATTGAATAGCAAGGTGACTGTTATTGTGAGGTGACTGTTATTGTGAGGTGACTGTGTTATTGTGAGGTGACTGTGTTATTGTGAGTGACTGTGTTATTGTGAGTGACTGTGTTATTGTGAGGTGACTGTGTTATTGTGAGGTGACTGTGTTATTGTGAAGTGACTGTGTTATTGTGAGATGACTGTGTTATTGTGAAGTGACTGTGTTATTGTGAGTGACTGTGTTATTGTGAGGTGACTGTGTTATTGTGAGGTGACTGTGTTATTGTGAGGTGACTGTGTTATTGTGAGGTGACTGTGTTATTGTGAGTGACTGTGTTATTGTGAGGTGACTGTGTTATTGTGAGATGACTGTGTTATTGTGAGGTGACTGTGTTATTGTGAGATGACTGTGTTATTGTGAGGTGACTGTGTTATTGTGAGTGACTGTGTTATTGTGAGTGACTGTGTTATTGTGAGGTGACTGTGTTATTGTGAGGTGACTGTGTTATTGTGAGTGACTGTGTTATTGTGAAGTGACTGTGTTATTGTGAGGTGACTGTGTTATTGTGAAGTGACTGTGTTATTGTGAGGTGACTGTGTTATTGTGAGGTGACTGTGTTATTGTGGAGGGAGTGACTGTGTTATTGTGAGTGACTGTGTTATTGTGAGGTGACTGTGTTATTGTGAGGTGACTGTGTTATTGTGAGGTGACTGTGTTATTTGAGATATGGTTAGGAGGTGACTGTGTTATTGTGAGGTGACTGTGTTATTGTGAGGTGACTGTGTTATTGTGAGTGACTGTGTTATTGTGAGGTGACTGTGTTATTGTGAGTGACTGTGTTATTGTGAAGTGACTGTGTTATTGTGAGGTGACTGTGTTATTGTGAGGTGACTGTGTTATTGTGAGGTGACTGTGTTATTGTGAGGTGACTGTGTTATTGTGAGGTGACTGTGTTATTGTGAAGTGACTGTGTTATTGTGAGGTGACTGTGTTATTGTGAGGTGACTGTGTTATTTGAGGTGACTGTGTTATTGTGAGTGACTGTGTTATTGTGAGGTGACTGTGTTATTGTGAGGTGACTGTGTTATTGTGATGTGACTGTGTTATTGTGAGGTGACTGTGTTATTGTGAGGTGACTGTGTTATTGTGAGGTGACTGTGTTATTGTGAGTGACTGTGTTATTGTGAAGTGACTATGTTATTGTGAAGTGACTATGTTATTGTGAAGTGACTGTGTTATTGTGAGGTGACTGTGTTATTGTGAAGTGACTGTGTTATTGTGAGGTGACTGTGTTATTGTGAAGTGACTGTGTTATTGTGAAGTGACTGATGTTATTGTGAGGTGACTGTGTTATTGTGAGGTGACTGTGTTATTGTGAGGTGACTGATGTTATTGTGAGGTGACTGTGTTATTGTGAAGTGACTATGTTATTGTGAGGTGACTGTGTTATTGTGAAGTGACTGTGTTATTGTGAAGTGACTGTGTTATTGTGAAGTGACTGTGTTATTGTGAAGTGACTGTGTTATTGTGAAGTGACTATGTTATTGTGAAGTGACTGTGTTATTGTGAAGTGACTGTGTTATTGTGAGGTGACTGTGTTATTGTGAGGTGACTGTGTTATTGTGAGGTGACTGTGTTATTGTGAGGTGACTGTGTTATTGTGAAGTGACTGTGTTATTGTGAAGTGACTGTGTTATTGTGAGGTGACTGTGTTATTGTGAAGTGACTGTGTTATTGTGAAGTGACTGTGTTATTGTGAGGTGACTGTGTTATTGTGAGGTGACTGTGTTATTGTGAGGTGACTGTGTTATTGTGAAGTGACTGTGTTATTGTGAAGTGACTGTGTTATTGTGAAGTGTATAACTGTCAACTGTACTTTGAAGTGTTTCCACTGTTCCCTACAACCCTTGTTCCCCTGTAGACACATCACTGAGGGTCACCATGGCTGGATGGTGACACTGCATGAAGAGAATGACATCTATGAGTGCGCTGGTTATGACTACGTCCTTGACCTCATCAGTGAGATGGAGATCCCGCCCGGCTTCCCATTCGGCCACTCCTACTGCCTGGTGACCACCGACAGGACGCGGGAGGTGACAAGTGCCCGCAGGGAACAGCTGCAACGACTGTGAGTGCCGTGGCCTCCCTTCCTTGCTCCCAGGGCCCTCCCTTCCTTCCTCCTTTCCTCCTTACCTCTCTCCCTCCCTCCCTCCTTCCCTCCCTCTTTCCCTCCTTAACTCCTTACCATGCCCTTGCTCCAGCATCTCTTAATGCCCTGATCTAGTAATTTATTTTATTGAATTAATTAATGTACTTAACTTATTTTTAGCTATACGTATAACCTGTTTATTTAACTTATTTATTTAGCTTATATCTATATAATATTATGTATTTACTTATTTTATATTGTTAACACCTTTGAGCAGGTTTTTTGCCCCGGATACGTGGCACTTTATCAATGTTTCAAAAAAATAATAAAATAATCCAGATGCAAGATGCATCGACCTTGTGACCTTTGTCATACATATGACCTTGACCTTGTTGCAGCCACAGTCCCCACAACCCTGACAGGTTGCGGGACATGCCCCTGGAGGTACAGGAGCTGTACGACCCCGTGCCTGTGTGTCCCCGCCCCGCCCCCCAGCCCGAGAACTTCTTCCACTACGGCAGTCGGCCAGAGAGTCTCAACGAAAATGACTACGCGACCAGAGACGAGATGTTTGGTGATGACCAGGGTCTGTCACGCAACAGCATCTTGAATGTACGCTACGTGAAGCGACAGGCCCCTCCGCCCCCCAGCTCCGGGGCATCATCGCCCCCTAGGACGATCTCGCCCCCGCCTCGCCGCGCTGCACCCACTAGACCAACTCCTGCACCACAGCCCCGGCCAGCCACCCCCCCTAGGAACCTCTCCCCAATCCCATCTGTATCAGCCGCGGGAGCGTTCCTTGAATTTGCGGAGACGGAAGCGTCGTCAACGGTAACGGGACCATCTCTAGGTCGAAGTCGCCTCAACCAACGCTACACTGCCTCACATGGCTCTATGCCCAATGGATCAGTGCCCAATGGATCCCTGCCCAATGGGCATGCGCCGGGCAGTCACCACACCCAGACAGAGGCTACCGAGGAGGAGACGTATCGCCACTACAGCCGCTATGCCACGTCCATCCCCTCGGAGCACCCCCCTCTCTCTCAGGAGGACGTCCGCTGGAAACAACGCATCAGTGCGGCCAGTGGCCGGTCACTGGTTGGCGCCCGCTCGGACATCACCATGGCCCACTCGACCCGCAGTGGACCCTCCGACATGGACCGCTGGCTGGACCAGGTCTTTGACCCGGTCCTCGAACCCAATCTCGATGACCTGAGTGATGTCAGGTCACTGGAGAACAGACTACGAGGGGGCGGTGACACGGCCGTCGACACACAGGTCAGTAGTGACATGACACACAAGTCAGTAGTGACATAACACACAGGTCAGTAGTGTCATGACACACAGGTCAATATTGACAGGTCAATAGTATCATGTGATACAGGTCAGTAGTATCATGACACACAGGTCAGTTGTGTCATGACATACATGTCAGTAGTGTCATGACACACAGGTAACTGGTGTCTTGACACAGGTAACTGGTGTCTTGACACAGATAACCAGGTGTCATGACACACATATAACTGGTATCATGTCACACAGTAGTAGTGTTATGACACACGGGTCAGAAGTGTCAGGTCAATGGTGACATGATACACGGGTCAGTTGTGTCAGGTCAATGGTGACACGATACATGGGTCATTAGTGTCAGGTCAATGGTGACACGATACATGGGTCAGAAGTGTCAGGTCAATGGTGACATGATACACGGGTCAGTTGTGTCAGGTCAATGGTGACACGATACATGGGTCATTAGTGTCAGGTCAATGGTGACACGATACACGGGTCATTAGTGTCAGGTCAATGGTGACACGATACACGGGTCAGTAGTGTCAGGTCAATGGTGACACGATACATGGGTCATTAGTGTCAGGTCAATGGTGACACGATACACGGGTCATTAGTGTCAGGTCAATGGTGACACGATACACGGGTCAGTAGTGTCAGGTCAATGGTGACACGCTACTCAGATAACATTGACTGATGTCATACTCCTTTTCTATCAAACAATTTAAATTGATTGATAATTTAGTTTTTGCTTGGTGACCCTCTTAGTCTACTCTATATTATATGACTGAACTGTGACATATAAAGAGATATACATTACGTACATATTGGGCCATTTAATAGGGTAATCTTACTGTTTAAATTATTTATTCACTGCTTTAAGTTTTCTGGTCAAACTAATTATTGTCAGTTTCACCAGCAGCCAGACATTTGGACAGTGTAGTTTAGTTAGTAGACTTAGTTTTATGGTAGAAAAACTAACAAGAATGTTTCTCTCACTTTTCCCTCTTCACTGTGCAGCCCCAGCCCCAGCCTCACATGTCCTACAGCCCTGGACAGGTGACGCCACAAGACGTCAATCACACTGGTATGTTGATCTTCTTTGTAGCAAGTCTTGCTTTTAAGTGATGATGACTCAATGCGAGAGTTTCCCCATTTTATGTGTTAAGTATTTCACATATGAAATCAGGATTAAGTTAAGTTGACTATTGAAGCATTGCTTTTGATGTTGTCTCGTTGAATCTAAAATATCTTAGTGGGTCAATTAAACTGCAGTAGTTGATTAATTTTCTTTCTATATTAATTTATCTTGTTTAACTTGCATCAACAGCAACACAAGTTTGGTATATTTAAAACATTCTAACTACTTTTGTAAGAGCAGCAATGACCGCTAGAGTGACCATCACAGGTGCAACTGGACTACTGACCGGTCAGCCATTGATGCCCGTGCCAGTCGTGCCAGTCGTGCAGCCCAACAGCATGGCGGTACCGGTGCTGTCGGACACATTGTGGGCACAGCAAATGGTGGGGCTGCAGCAACAGCAGCTGCTGCAGCAGCAGGCAGCGCAGCAAGCGGCGCAGCAGCAGGCGGTGCAGCACATAGCGGCGCAGCAGATCGTACGTACAAACACACGCGTGTCCTTCTCCCAGCACAGACTGTCCAGTGCTGTGTTTGTGTGTGAACTTAAAATGACCTTAGCTTGACCATTGGTCAGTTCATTTCAACAGGTGTGTTTGTGTCCAATCATGGTTCAGTGAGCAGCTGTGTTGTCATCACATAAATTCATCCGTATCACAGTAGTATCATTGTTTACACTTATTTTATATCTGACATGGGTACATTGTAAGAAGCCAACATTGGCCATTGTACATGGCAGGGGTTGTAAGCCACACAACAATCAGTTATGGTTTCAGCCTGAACTTGCAACCCATTAAGTTTATTCCAGTCAACAATTGTTTTTACCAAAAATTTAGTTTTTAATGAACTGTTCTTTTTTACTTTGTTGTGACTTTTGTTAACAGCATTCAGTGTAATTAACATGTCAGATAATGGACTTACAATGCATGCTTATTTACTGCGCAAAAAAAGAGTTACACATTACATTATATTACCTTACATAATAATCAAAGTAAAATCTTTTTTCTTCATCCCTTTCCCTTGTGTGGTGGGTCCAAGTCATTTCATAAAATATGTAACAAAATTCCTGTTTTGTTTTATATCCATATTTAAAAACACCACCAACTTCTGATTCCGTGCTCGTTAAAATTTAGTTGTCTTCTTTGGTTTAATTGTTTTCCTTGTGAGAATGTTTAAGGGTCCTTCTCTGTGCCAGGCCCAGCAGTACCAGATGCAACAGCACATGCAGCAGCAGAGTACGTCACTCGAGGCCCAGCTGCAGATGGCCCAGATGCAGAAGCAGCTCCTGGAGACGACCGTGGAGACGGAGCTCTTGAAAGAGCAGCTCGCGAACATCAAGAACCGGGGTCCCTCTCCACCCCCCCTCAACAAGCGCCGCTCCCTGTCACCCTCTGCTGACATGCACCGCCCCTTGTCGCCCCCACCGTTGGCTCAGCCTGCCACCTTGGCGGCGCTCGGCCCCAATGTGGTGCTAATGACACCACTCGTGTCACCACCGGTGCAGCGCTACACCGCCCCCAAGGCACCGCTGCCAGCGACACCCCTGCGCAAGGCAGAGGGGGAGATCGATGAAAGTCACCCAGGGGGCGTGAAGACGTTGAAGAGGGCGTTTGAGAGTAAGATGCAGGCAGTCACCCCCGCCCACTTCAAGCCATATGTACGTCACACGCGCCAGGTGTCCGTAGAACCCGAGTCACCCGCACCGAAGACAGAAGAGAAGAAAGATGAGAAGGATGAGAAGAAGGAAGTAAGCAGCAAGAAGGGTGTCAAGTTCGCTGACAGTGTCGAGGAGATTCCTGACAGTGGTGACTATGAGGACAATGCCGTGTCACCTCAGTCACCAGACATGACGACATCTACCCCCGTGTACCCGCAAGTGCCCCCTGTGCTTCCAACCAGTGTTGACCCATCTCCCGCCCCCCCAGCGGAGCCCCCTAAGGCATGGATGGGCAGTCTGATTAAACCCGGCAAACATCTGAAGATCATAGACAGGTCTGGCAATGAGAGGGTGGTGAAGGCAGGGCGCACCATGTTACCCCCTCCAGTGCCAGCCGAGCCCCCTGTCGTCTTTGTGCCTCGCTCTCAGCCTGTTGCCCAGCAACAGGAGAGTCAACAACCCCCCGAAGTAAGAATATGATATAATAATAGTAACATTTGTTTCATATAGTACCATATCTAATGTAGTTGTGGAGATACGTTGAAAATATGCTTAAAATTATAATACACAATACATTGTAATAAAGAAAATATTTTGTTGTATCATACATAATATTATCAATAATACATTGCTATGAAATTTTAATCATTATTAGATAATAATATAACGTTGATTATTGATATAAACTCCATAGCATTTTATGACAATATATTTACTTATTAAGTTTGTCTAATCATCATTTATAAATCATATATAAATTGTAATCATCGCATTGTAATCATCACATATAATTAATATCATTATTAATGAAATCACAAAGTAAAATGTATTTTTCATAATGTACGTTTATTGATCAAGTGTTTAATTAAACATTGACATAGATGTTGACATTGCTCCATGTGTCCACAGCCTGCCGTGCCTTCGATGACTCAGCAGAGGACAATAGCGCCCGTGACAACGTCTGTCTTCCCCGCGCCTCCCGTCTTGACACCGCCACAGTCACCAGTAAGATCTCCGTCACCAGTAAGATCTCCGTCACCAGTAAGATCTCCGTCACCAGTACAATCTCCCTCACCTGTGCCGTTGCTGACACCAGAGCGATCGCCGTCACCAGAAGCAACACACCCGACACGTCCCATGTCATTGCCGTTTCCACCACCACCGACACTGACGCCAGCTGACACGTCACTGACACAGCCAGAACCACCAGTGACGTCACCTCAGGCAGCGTCACCACCACCGACACTGCCACCAGTTGACATGCCACCGACACCACCACCAGAGTCACCACCTCGGTCTGTGTCACCGGTGGTGACACAGCAGCGGGTGACATCACCAGTGACGATGACACCCCAGTGGACCATCCCTGACTCGCCCACCAATGCGTCACAAAAACACCCCCCTCCCATCGCCCTCACCGACACTGAAGATGACCCAGTGAAGATTGACATGAAGGCACGGCGCCACGCCCTTGAGACGCAGCTGTCCAATATCTGGAACAAGGGCAGCCAGCCGCCGACGCCGATGGGAAAGGCAGTGCCAACGCCATCAGCCGTCAGACTGCCAGACCCCCCGACACAACCCGCTTACCCCCCTGTGCCCCCTGCCCCTCCAGTTGCCGTGATGCCCGGCATGGTACCACCGCCACCTCCAGCCATGTTTGGTGCACTGCCCCCTCAATCTGCCCCCCAGGTGTTACCCCCTCAGCAATCAGCCCAGCCGTTCCCCCAACCCTCCCAGGCCAGCATGCAGCCCCCTGCAGGGAGCATCCAGAATCTGCGCCAGGCCAACCAGGTTCTTCGCCCCGTGCCGTCACTGCCAGCCAATGACGTTGAGGAGTCAGGTAACTGTCTCTACGAAACAACTTCAACTGGAATTGTCACACATTTACCAAATGTAATGTTTGATGACTTCAACATTTCATAGTCATCAGAAATAATATTCGAAATTAATCATCACAGATTACATACCCCATGGTATGTAATCAGTTTAAATATACACTATAACTGTAATAATTATTATGAAAATTAAACAACAAACTTATGATGAACGATGTGATGTACTATATCATTATGTGCATATATATATATATATATATATATATATATATATATATATATATATATATATATATATATATATATATATATATATATATATATATATATATATATATATATATATATATATATATATATATATATATATATATATATATATATATATATATATACATATGTATTTTTTTATTTGATAAACTATGTATGTATATATATATATATATATATATATATATATATATAGATATATAGATATATGTATAATATATATATATATATATATATATATATATATATATATATATATATATATATATAAACATACACTGTATACCTATATTATAATATATACATATGGCACACATGTGGCTAGGGGGTTGGGGATTGTTAGTGGACACTGCTGGTTGACTGTAAACTGACCGTTGCAGACTCAGAGGATGAGGTGGACATGGCAGTGGACGTGGCCGCTCTGGAGAAGATCCAGACTGTTCTGTTTGCCCAGAGTACAGGACCCTTCTACACCTACACGCGCGTCCCCTGGCTCCTCATGATCCGCAAGGAGGTGAGGCTCTACACCCTACAGCATCACTGTGACACTTTGACGTCTACACCCGTACATTTTAAAAATAAACCTTATTTGTATCTACTATGATATGCTGACTTTGTCAAAAAGAATTGTTATTCAGCACAGATTAAATCAGACAAATTCTGAAGTAGGTGTTTGGTTGGATCTGCTGAGAGTAGTAAGAAATGCAGTACTTGTAATGTGTTTGTAGATGTTCACATTGACAGAGAAGTTGGCTGACCCTGTCCTCTACTTGTGATGTGTTTGTAGATGTTCACATTGACAGAGAAGCTGGCTGACCCTGTCCTCTACTTGTGATGTGTTTGTAGATGTTCACATTGACAGAGAAGCTGGCTGACCCTGTCCTCTACTTGTGATGTGTTTGTAGATGTTCACATTGACAGAGAAGCTGGCTGACCCTGTCCTCTACTTGTGATGTGTTTGTAGATGTTCACATTGACAGAGAAGCTGGCTGACCCTGTCCTCTACTTGTGATGTGTTTGTAGATGTTCACATTGACAGAGAAGCTGGCCGACCCTGTCCTCTACTTGTGATGTGTTTGTAGATGTTCACATTGACAGAGAAGCTGGCTGACCCTGTCCTCTACTTGTGATGTGTTTGTAGATGTTCACATTGACAGAGAAGCTGGCTGACCCTGTCCTCTACTTGTGATGTGTTTGTAGATGTTCACATTGACAGAGAAGCTGGCTGACCCTGTCCTCTACTTGTGATGTGTTTGTAGATGTTCACATTGACAGAGAAGCTGGCGACCCTGTCCTCTACTTGTGATGTGTTTGTAGATGTTCACATTGACAGAGAAGCTGGCTGACCCTGTCCTCTACTTGTGATGTGTTTGTAGATGTTCACATTGACAGAGAAGCTGGCCGACCCTGTCCTCTACTTGTGATGTGTTTGTAGATGTTCACATTGACAGAGAAGCTGGCTGACCCTGTCCTCTACTTGTGATGTGTTTGTAGATGTTCACATTGACAGAGAAGCTGGCTGACCCTGTCCTCTACTTGTGATGTGTTTGTAGATGTTCACGCCGACAGAGAAGCTGGCTGACCCTGTCCTCTACTTGTGATGTGTTTGTAGATGTTCACATTGACAGAGAAGCTGGCTGACCCTGTCCTCTACTTGTGATGTGTTTGTAGATGTTCACATTGACAGAGAAGCTGGCTGACCCTGTCCTCTACTTGTGATGTGTTTGTAGATGTTCACATTGACAGAGAAGCTGGCTGACCCTGTCCTCTACTTGTAATGTGTTTGTAGATGTTCACATTGACAGAGAAGCTGGCTGACCCTGTCCTCTACTTGTGATGTGTTTGTAGATGTTCACATTGACAGAGAAGCTGGCTGACCCTGTCCTCTACTTGTGATGTGTTTGTAGATGTTCACATTGACAGAGAAGCTGGCTGACCCTGTCCTCTACTTGTGATGTGTTTGTAGATGTTCACATTGACAGAGAAGCTGGCTGACCCTGTCCTCTACTTGTGAATGTGTTTGTAGATGTTCACATTGACAGAGAAGCTGGCTGACCCTGTCCTCTACTTGTGATGTGTTTGTAGATGTTCACACCGACAGAGAAGCTGGCCGACCCTGTCCTCGTCTCCCTCATCTTCATCCAGGTCGTACAGGATGTCTTCTCCAATGGTGGCATCCGCATCGGCAAAGATGACAAGCTGAAGATGAGATCCAGACTTGGTAAGTTACCTTCTACATGGCAATAACTAAAGGAATTACAACCCAGTGTATTTATCTAGACTGGTAGCTTGTAGTAGGTTTTAATAATCATGTTTGTAAAATATAGTAACTTTTGTTTCATAAAGAATATGTTAAGAAACATTCTTCCTAAGCAGTGAATGTCATTTTTCTAACAAAATATTTCTGTGCCAATGGAAACTGTTTTTACTGTTTTCAGTCTGGCACTATGACTACAATTTGCATATAAATAAGTTGTCTAATATAGAATATTTGGTGACTGAGGTTTGGAGTCTGTGAGATAATGAGGCCAGAGAAAGTAGCACAAAGATCATTAATAAAAATAGTTCTATTTTTAATAGAAATAGTTACAGTATTAGTAGCAATTGTTAGATGCTCAGGCAAGATAATTAGATTATTAATAAACATACTGTTCATCTATGTTGTTGTGGTGTTTCAGATGGCTATGGCATCAACCCAACCAATGTGGTGGTGTCAGGTCACAGCGAACAGATCATGACCTTTGTGGTTGACTCAGCCCGAGACTGGCCCTATTACTTCTGTCGTTTCTTCCCGGTCAATGTAAGTCTTGGCCGAGACTGGCCCTATTACTTCTGTCGTTTCTTCCCTGTCAATGTAAGTCTTGGCCGAGACTGGCCCTATTACTTCTGTCGTTTCTTCCCTGTCAATGTAAGTCTTGGCCGAGACTGGCCCTATTACTTCTGTCGTTTCTTCCCGGTCAATGTAAGTCTTGGCCGAGACTGGCCCTATTACTTCTGTCGTTTCTTCCCGGTCAATGTAAGTGTTGGCCGAGACTGGCCCTATCACTTCTGTCGTTTCTTCCCGGTCAATGTAAGTGTTGGCCGAGACTGGCCCTATCACTTCTGTCGTTTCTTCCCGGTCAATGTAAGTGTTGGCCGAGACTGGCCCTATCACTTCTGTCGTTTCTTCCCGGTCAATGTAAGTGTTGGCCGAGACTGGCCCTATTACTTCTGTCGTTTCTTCCCTGTCAATGTAAGTCTTGGCCGAGACTGGCCCTATTACTTCTGTCGTTTCTTCCCTGTCAATGTAAGTCTTGGCCGAGACTGGCCCTATTACTTCTGTCGTTTCTTCCCGGTCAATGTAAGTCTTGGCCGAGACTGGCCCTATTACTTCTGTCGTTTCTTCCCGGTCAATGTAAGTCTTGGCCGAGACTGGCCCTATTACTTCTGTCGTTTCTTCCCTGTCAATGTAAGTCTTGGCCGAGACTGGCCCTATTACTTCTGTCGTTTCTTCCCGGTCAATGTAAGTCTTGGCCGAGACTGGCCCTATTACTTCTGTCGTTTCTTCCCTGTCAATGTAAGTCTTGGCCGAGACTGGCCCTATTACTTCTGTCGTTTCTTCCCTGTCAATGTAAGTCTTGGCCGAGACTGGCCCTATTACTTCTGTCGTTTCTTCCCTGTCAATGTAAGTCTTGGCCGAGACTGGCCCTATTACTTCTGTCGTTTCTTCCCTGTCAATGTAAGTCTTGGCCGAGACTGGCCCTATTACTTCTGTCGTTTCTTCCCTGTCAATGTAAGTCTTGGCCGAGACTGGCCCTATTACTTCTGTCGTTTCTTCCCTGTCAATGTAAGTCTTGGCCGAGACTGGCCCTATTACTTCTGTCGTTTCTTCCCTGTCAATGTAAGTCTTGGCCGAGACTGGCCCTATTACTTCTGTCGTTTCTTCCCGGTCAATGTAAGTGTTGGCCGAGACTGGCCCTATTACTTCTGTCGTTTCTTCCCGGTCAATGTAAGTGTTGGCCGAGACTGGCCCTATCACTTCTGTCGTTTCTTCCCGGTCAATGTAAGTGTTGGCCGAGACTGGCCCTATCACTTCTGTCGTTTCTTCCCGGTCAATGTAAGTCTTGGCCGAGACTGGCCCTATTACTTCTGTCGTTTCTTCCCGGTCAATGTAAGTCTTGGCCGAGACTGGCCCTATTACTTCTGTCGTTTCTTCCCGTCAATGTAAGTCTTGGCCGAGACTGGCCCTATTACTTCTGTCGTTTCTTCCCGGTCAATGTAAGTCTTGGCCGAGACTGGCCCTATTACTTCTGTCGTTTCTTCCCGGTCAATGTAAGTCTTGGCCGAGACTGGCCCTATTACTTCTGTCGTTTCTTCCCGGTCAATGTAAGTCTTGGCCGAGACTGGCCCTATTACTTCTGTCGTTTCTTCCCGGTCAATGTAAGTCTTGGCCGAGACTGGCCCTATTACTTCTGTCGTTTCTTCCCGGTCAATGTAAGTCTTGGCCGAGACTGGCCCTATTACTTCTGTCGTTTCTTCCCAGTCAATGTAAGTCTTGGCCGAGACTGGCCCTATTACTTCTGTCGTTTCTTCCCAGTCAATGTAAGTCTTGGCCGAGACTGGCCCTATTACTTCTGTTAGTTTTTCCTGGTCAATAAAAAACTTGATGTGACCCAATTTTGGCTCAATTACTTTCGTTACATTGTCCCTTTAATGTCAGTCTTGTTTTGGAATAAATTTAGTGACTTAGATGAAACAGTACTTAGAGTGAAAGGGAGTTCCACTCCTCTTTCAAGTTGTAAAAACGTTTCTCTAAATATATTTCATGAACAATATGTTGCTACTTTCTCTCACGTAATATGAAGAAATATCAACTTGTCAGTGTTTACCTTGTGTCTGTGTCAGTGTGTGTGTCCTGTGTCTGTGTCTGTGTCAATGTGTGTGTGTCCTGTGTCTGTGTGTGTGAGTGTCTGTGTGTGTGAGTGTGACGGTGTCTCACAGGGATGTGTGTGTTCCAGGGAGGTCGTCGACATCCCACAGTGAAGCTGGTGGGAGTGAGTCACTCCGGCCTGCGACTCCTGGCACGGGAGAAGGACTTGTTTGAGGACGACCTCCGAATGGTCCACCATATCAGGTAAGACAGCCTCAGATGGTCTTCCTGGTAAGGCTATCATCAAATGGTCCACCATGTCAACTAAGATGACCTCAAAATGGTCGACCTTGTCAGCTAAGATGACCTCTAAATGGTCCACCTAGTCAGCTAAGATGACCTCAAAATGGTCCACCTTATCAGCTAGAAAGACCTCCACAATATACATATATCAGTTGTGTTTAATATACGATAAAACAATTTTATTTCAGTTAATAAAACACGTTTTAAAGCAGGAATCATTGTGTTATTGTGACAGCCCAACAGGTGCTCCACGGATGTTCATGTCTTGAGCTACAGTCTCCCGTTGGTTTCAGGTTTGAGGAGATCATTGACGTGAGCGTGCCCCGCCCTTGCACACTACAGATTCACGTCAACAACAGATACCAGTATTTCATCCTCTACTCAAACAGAGTAGGTTCTTCTTTGAGTCTGTCGTCACTTCTTAGCAAAACAATAACTGTGGTTATATATCTTGGTATTAACCTTACAAAAATTACTTTTGAGTATTACGCAAAAAGTATATCCTTTAAGAGTGTTATTAATAAAGTCAGGATAAGCTGGAATGTTTGATGTGTGACAAGCCATGACTTTTCTCACGTGGCGGTCACTCTTACTTTGGTCAACTATCAGGGACCCGTGTACTTTAATTTGTGTTGATTGTACAAGCTATCAACTGAAGAATGTATGCATTGTTAACAAGGCCTCACCAGTAAGTTAATTTCAATTTAATACATGGTATTATTATTATTTTGGCAGTAGTTTTATTCAGAAAACAAACTGCAATTAAAGAAAAACTTGGCTTTTGTTAGTTGTTCTAATGATATAGCATGGGGATATTGTATTGATGTGTAACATGTATTGGTGTTTTATATGTGTTGATGTGTTACATGTGTTGAAGTGTTACATGTGTTGATGTGTTACATGTGTTACATGTGTTGATGTGTTACATGTGTTGATGTGCTACATGTGTTGATATGTTACATGTGTTGGTGTGTTACATGTGTTGATGTGTTACATGTGTTGATATGTTACATGTGTTGGTGTGTTACATGTGTTGATGTGTTATATGTGTTGATGTGTTACATGTGTTGGTGTGTTACATGTGTTGGTGTGTATTACATGTGTTGGTGTGTTACATGTGTTGGTGTGTTATATGTGTTGGTGTGTTACATGTATTGGTGTGTTACATGTGTTGATATGTTACATGTGTTGGTGTGTTACATGTGTTGGTGTGTTACATGTGTTGGTGTATTACATGTGTTGATGTGTTATATGTGTTGGTGTGTTACATATGTTGATGTGTTACATGTGTTGGTGTGTTACATGTGTTGGTGTGTTACATGTGTTGGTGTGTTACATGTGTTGGTGTGTTATATTTGTTGGTGTGTTACATGTATTGGTGTGTTACATGTGTTGATGTGTTATATGTGTTGGTGTGTTACATGTGTTGGTGTGTTACATGTATTGGCATGTTACATGCGTCAGTACATTTCTATTGGTGTGTTGCAGGCATCGCAGATGAAGACACTCATTGAAGCCTTCCTCATTGAGACAGACAAGGTACAGGCCACAGGCTATATTCATAACAATGTTGCTATTTGCTATCATTCAAATTATAAAACTTAAACTCGAAATAGAACTGACATGTTTGCAGACATCCTATTAAACGTCCCGTTGTAAAAACAAAACTTGTTTGGGGAATATTAACATACCGCTGGACCAAACATGTTGTGATCATGTTTATATTACATATTTACATCTCAATATGCCAGAGCATTTCGCAAAGAAACAATTGAAGTACCCAGGGTAGCCATTGCAGTTGTGTTAAAATTGTCATTAAACTACTTCTGTAATAAAAAATTGTGTGTAAAGAATTATTTTCATTTCCAAACGATCGTGGATCAAGTGGCATAAGAAATGTTCACGTAAAGTACGTCTTGTGATGCCTGTTGCTCTCTCCCCAGGACGTCATGTACGTCAAGGCTGTCAGGTCCTACCTGACCAGGGAGTCAACGTTGCTCAGCTTCCAGAAAGGGGATATCATTACCCTGACCAACAAGGACTCAACTCTGACCCGAGGTATGTTACCCTGGTCACAATCAACCATTCTCTGTGATCACATCAACCATTCTCTGTGATCACAATCAACCATTCTCTGTGGTCACAATCAACCATTCTCTGTGGTCACATCAACCGTTCTCTGTGGTCACAATCAACCATTCTCTGTGGTCACATCAACCATTCTCTGTGGTCACAATCAACCATTCTCTGTGGTCACAATCAACCATTCTCTGTGGTCACAATCAACCATTTTGTCACATCAAGCTGTCGGTCCTACCTTCCTGTGGAATCAACCATTCTCAGTTCCAGATCAAGGATTCTCTGTGATCACATCAACCATTCTGTGGTCACAATCAACCTTTTCTGTGGTCACAATCAACCATTCTCTGTGGTCACAATCAACCATTCTCTGTGGTCACAATCAACCATTCTCTGTGGTCACAATCAACCATTCTCTGTGGTCACAATCAACCATTCTCTGTGGTCACAATCAACCATTCTCTGTGGTCACAATCAACCATTCTCTGTGATCACATCAACCATTCTCTGTGGTCACAATCAACCATTCTCTGTGGTCACAATCAACCATTCTCTGTGGTCACAATCAACCATTCTCTGTGTCACATCAACCATTCTCTGTGGTCACATCAACCATTCTCTGTGGTCACATCAACCATTCTCTGTGGTCACAATCAACCATTCTCTGTGGTCACATCAACCATTCTCTGTGGTCACAATCAACCATTCTCTGTGGTCACAATCAACCATTCTCTGTGGTCACAATCAACCATTCTCTGTGGTCACAATCAACCATTCTCTGTGGTCACATCAACCATTCTCTGTGTCACATCAACCATTCTCTGTGGTCACAATCAACCATTCTCTGTGGTCACATCAACCATTCTCTGTGGTCACAATCAACCATTCTCTGTGGTCACATCAACCATTCTCTGTGATCACATCAACCATTCTCTGTGGTCACATCAACCATTCTCTGTGGTCACATCAACCATTCTCTGTGGTCACAATCAACCATTCTCTGTGGTCACATCAACCATTCTCTGTGGTCACATCAACCATTCTCTGTGATCACACCAACCATTCTCTGTGGTCACTTCAATCATTCTCTGTGGTCACAATCAACCATTCTCTGTGGTCATGTCAACCATTCTCTGTGGTCACGTCAACCATTCTTTGTGGTCACGTCAACCATTCTCTGTGGTCACGTCAATTGACCATTCTCTGGTCACGTCAATTGACCATTCTCTGTGGTCACAATCAACCATTCTCTGTGCCGTTTGTGGTCACAATCAACCATTCTCTGTGGTCATGTCAACCATTCTCTGTGCCGTTTGTGGTCACTGACCACTGACCACTGACCACTGACCATTGACCACACAGACACACACCATTGGTCTATGGTTAATTCTTTTCTGTATATTGTTTGGTTTTTAATTTATCTGATTAAATGGTGTCGATTGTAAGTTGTTGATTGTAAGTTGGTTAAAGGTAAATACCTGCACCCTTGTCCTTACCACAAAGATACCAAAATTGTGTATTAATGATCTCACAACAACAGTTTTCTGTAGTCAGTTGTCTTTGAAATAGAACATACGTACTGTTATAGAGATGTCTAGTGAGGTCCTGTGTTTAGGCTGGTTGTATGGAGCGGCCCATGGTCATGTCGGCATGTTCCCCAAGGAGTACGTCATCTCCCTGGCCCGCTACGAGGTGGAGGGAGAGAGGGTAGGTGGCAGCACTGTCACACACATCCACATCGCCACCGCAGTGTCTTAATAGTTCACCACTGCATTTGAAAACTGTAAAGTTTTCATTACATTCATTACACTTAGCATTGTGTCTTCTTGGTTATTAAATTTTTATAACAGATACCCCAAAATAAAAATGCACCCGTTAAACACAATGTCACTAATATTCCTATTTCTTAATAATTTAAACTGCATTATGTAAATGTTTGTGGTATTGTAACATTTATGGATTGTTTCTAGTATTGTTGCGAAAAGCATAGTTTATTGTAACGTGAAGTAGTTTTCTGAACACCCTAATTAGACCATCATAGATGTAACACCAGGTGAAACTGGTGAATGCATGAAATACCAGTCTAGTAATGTTGTGTTACTACCTAACTATGTCTGTATTATGACAGATTGTTTGATGTTGACAGAAGTTTGTGACATGTCTGTGTCCCTGGAGGTTGACTCTGGACAGTCTGTCTTGTTTTTGCAGCCAACTCGACCAGTGTCGCCACCTGCAATCACCCAGCCACAACCCCATCGTCTGCCTCGCACAGACGTCTTGCCTCCGATCCCACAGTCTCCCCCTCGGGCCCAGTCCCCGCCACGGGCACAGTCACCCCCTCGGGCACTGTCACCCCCTCGGGCACAGTCACCCCGTCGGGCACAGTCACCCCCTCGGGCACAGTCACCCCCTCGGGCACAGTCACCCCGTCGGGCACAGTCACCCCCTCGAGCACAGTCACCCCCTCGGGCCTATTCACCCCCGCCCCGTCTGGTGCAGCCTGCCCCTGTTTACATCTACCGTGCACCCAGTCCAGTGAGTTGTTCTTTCAGTCATATATTTACTCAGTCTCAATAACGTTGGAGTAATTTGAGATGTTTTGGCTGAAGATGATTACAAATGTTAAGTGTTTATAAATTATGTATAATATTCTTACACTTCAAGAAACGTTATGCATTTTTACTTGTCTTGTTTATCGGGACTTCAGTAATCCAGTTGTTTTGTGATGTGCATATTTTGTGTGGTACCATCATGATGCCATGTGTAATAACGTCCCTCGCTAATCTGCATGTTTTATCAACCTAACCAAAAACCTTAGGAATCTAGGTTTGTGTATGAATGAGATGTGAATGTAATTATGTATAATATTAATGACCAGGAAACTGGCTCAACAATCCATTTAAGGTTCTCAGAAAACTTTCTATGTGAACATGAGTTGTTTGGATGTTCGTTACATTCAAACATTTGGGAATCCTCGTTGAAATTTGTGACATCAAAACTTCTCTGTTAATTGTTTTTAATTTATGCATGAAGTGTTCAACAAATTTGTGAAATTACTCATGAAATTCTTGTTTTATCTAATATAGTAACAGATGTTTCCCTTGTTAAAGCTGATACTTGTTTCTGCATTTAAACTAAAAATTGCGTTGGAATATTAACATGACAAGCAACTAACTACTTAATATGGGGAATGTAAAAATGTAATAAATTAATATATTGGATTAATCCCCAAAGATGTATCATTGATTGAGGAATCAAAAAGTTTCATTTTTCATATACAAAAACAAGATCTTCCTTTTTACCTCTAGAGACTTTCGTCTGACGTTACCCGCCGACTTAATAATACGTCATTAGTACTGAAGAAGTCGATGTGTAAAGTCAGACGAAAGCCTCTACAGGTAAAAAGAAAGATCTTGTTTCGGGATATGAAAAATAAAAACTTTTGATTGGAAAAAACTATCCTAAGATATGTTCAGTAACTGATTGAAGAAGTTAAGAACGTGTCGTGACATTCAGGTGGGAAGTGAAATGAGTACTGCAAGTACTCTGGATGAGCGAAAGTACTGCATGCTGGAGTATGCCATGTTGTACTTCAGACAGTCTCCATTCAGGTACGTGTACTTCACTTGTCACGTCTATCTTCTTTATTTGTCACGCAATGACACAATAGGTTGACACATTTGAATGACCACAAATTATGTGTAACAATAATGTATTTATTTTACCATAGTAGCTTATCCAAAGATGTTTGTAGCACTTTACAATATATATTTGCTCATAATCGCTTAAATCTGTGCATGATTCGTAACATGTGACCAGGAAAAAAATGGCGGATTTTGACTCGTCAAAAACGTAACCAACTGCACACATATACTACTCATAACAATATAAAGTACTGCTCAACTTTGAAACGAAAAACTTTAATAGACTTTACCACCGTATAGTATTGTTTGAATTGACTATCTGTTTTCCATGAATAGCTTCAATATATCAGTCACATTACAGATGAATGTTTATGATTGTAAAATTTGGAAAATAAAAGATCCTCCAGTGTCTAGTGCAATGTTGCATCTGATCTTAAACAATAAAACAATTAACTTTTCCTTCCTCTTTCACAACTTTTTTTATCCGTTAATGACTTGGTGTTTTGTTGGTGTATTATTAAATGTTTTTGTTATGTGATTAGCCAAGTTGTGGATATAAGGCGGCCAGCACTTCAAGGTAACAGGCGGGATGATTTCACTTGCTTGTTTTGAGGGGCATGTTTGTGTGTTGTCATGGTTTCAGCAAATGTGTGATAAACGTCTATGTGTATTTGTGTATCCATGGTAATGTGGGTATCCATGGATACTTGGGTTGCCGTGGTTTCATTTGTCTCTCTGGTGCTCTCATTTTGCATCTTCCTCACACATTCAATCAAACATTTTATAATTTATTGTGATATTTTCCTGATTTAAAATACAGCAATTAGATATTTTTTATGTTGATTTTAAAAAGAGTTCATCTGTTCATAATAAATAAGTTTGTGTTACGTGACATTTTATAGTATATTGTTAAATTCAGAGAGGAAACATCTGAGAAAAATGAAACATTATGTCTTTAAACTCTTCTATAAGTGATATTTACTCTGAAATAGTTAATAACAGTGTATTTAAGTACTACATTATCCTTTTCTCGTGTGTCTTGTCTGTCTGTCTGTCTGTCTGCATGCTGGTACAGTGTATACATGTATGCTGAGATACACCTGAAGACCTTTCTCTGCCATAATCAGTTTATGTACATCAATTGCAGTATACAACAAATCAACATATTACTACATTTTATTTAAACATTAGATTCTTTCTCAAATCCTGTCTGTTGCACCTGTGAACTTACATGATTGAAGATACACATCAAGTGCAAACTTGAATATTATTTGATGTCCACACCGGCAATAATTGTTTTTTAATAGCCAACCAACTAAAGAAATTTTCAGGCATAACATTTTCCAAGTACAATCTGTATATTATAAGATGAAATAATAATAACTGCCAATATTGGCTTGCTGATTTTTCTCACCATTTAATTTCTGATAAAGGTAAACCCAAATTCTCAAATGAAAAGGTGTTTTAACAAGGCAAATTTCCTTTCAGAAATATTCAGCAAAACATACACGTCTTAGTGCCACTGGTGACAGCGACACCGACAGTGGACTGAGGCCAGACTTAGTCACTGTCAACATCTGTGTTTGCAGTCTTCTCTCTCCGGCATGTGTCATGCATGTGCTGTGCGTGTGTCGTGCATGTGAGTGCTGTGTGTTTCACCCTGTGCATGGTCCTTGGTTAAGGTATGAGATGATGCGGTCGGGTGAGACGGGGACTATCCAAGGAGCCTTGCAAATGCTAAGTAGTCTGAAGGCACGCAACGTGATGAGACAGAGCAAGGAGAGACGAGGTGACGTCTTCTCTCGTCATACTAAATGTCACTTCTTGTAGTCGTAGTTGTAGTTGTAGTCGATTTATGCAACTTTATTCTTAACATAAGCAAAATTTCAAATGAAAATAGAAAATTTATATATTGGTTGCTACAGCTGGGTACCAGATACTGGTATGCCATTGAATGGGTATTTTGATAAGGTTCTGAAACCTTTTTTTAGTCATCAGAACTGGTATTGCATATGATATGTTACATCACTGTGCATGTGATAATACTTTTGTATATTCTATAGCAATGTAAAACTCATCAAAATTTTACGAAAAGACAAGAAATTGAAAATTCTTGGCATTTCCTTCAATCCTAAAAACACACACACAGAACAGCAAATGTACACGTTGTGCCTCCTAGCCACTGTGTGGCGCCACTGTTACATTATCCTACACAACATTTCAGCAATATGCACCAAAAATACCATTATATAAAACCATATGATACACACTGTGTACCTTATAGAAAGATGCGGGTGCACAATATAGAACATATGGTACATGGCTCTGTTAATTGACCCATAAATTACATGTGTGAATTATTTGCAAACTTATAATTTACATTAAATGTTTTGGTTTAATGTAAGGGAAAATAATAAAATGATGAGGGTCTGTTTTTGTTTTACAACCAGTTAAGTTCAGAGGTCAGGCTGGACAATAGTAGTAATTAAACATGAATCATAGAGGTCACTTTGAAATGTTTGTTGAAATATTATGAGTAGCATAATAAATCTGTAAGATAATTAACAGTAGTAGCAAGATGGTCATGTGGTCAGTGGTGGACAGTGGTTGACCAGTGTCTGGTGTCACAGGTCGCAGTCTGGATGAATGGACATGGCAGGAACAGGTCAACATGGTCAAGTGGACCAAGGTCAGTCTCACCAGGCTAGGTCGTATGTCCAGTCTTTTTTTAAAGTCAATATTAATAAAAGTGCAATTTCAGATTTAAATATTTTTTAGACAAAGTTCATTGTAGCTAGCAAATTTAAATAGCATTAACGTTCTATTTTCTGACTGTAATATTTTGTGTTTTGATATATTTATCTATATTTCTTGACTTAATCAAATTGAAGTAGCGTTAAAGTTCTATATTTACTTACTGTAATATTATATGTTGTGTTTTTATGTTATATATATATTTCTTGACATATTAATTAACTTGATGGATTGTTTTACCAAGATCTAATTTACTTGGATGAATGCCTACTTCTCTTTTCATGTGACACTTGTGACACAGGAGAGTTTGCATGTCACATGAGTATCCCTGTTGCAGTCACCCATCCAGGCGTCCCTCCTGAAGTGTGACAATCCACAACTGAACAAGCTCGCCCTCGACTGCTTCATAGGTACGCGTGGTTATGAGTGTAGTAAACAGAACACATCTCTGTCAGATCATGAAACATTACTCATGAATACATGAGGCATATCTTTCAGTTCTGTTTATTCTATCAGTCATTGACAGGCAGACACCATAGGCCACTTATTCAGTTGTTAACATTAAATATTGTCTGTTATTAAGCCTCACACCCCTTTCACAAACCCCTCTGCTACACCCTTGTCCCACACTCCACTCCCACTTCTACTTTCCCATGTCCCCACCCTCATACCCCTCTCATGTACATCTCTCCTATACCCATCTCTCACCCTCCCCCCCATAACCCTCTCACATACCCCCTGCCATATCTCTTTCCCATACCCCTCCCATACTGTTCCCATACCTATCTCCCTTACCATTTTCACACACCCCTCTTCCACACCCCTCTTCCACACCCCTCTCCCACACCCCTCTCCCACACCCCTCTCCTATACCCCTCTCCCACACCCCTCTCCTACACCCCTATCCCACACCCCTCTCCCACACCCCTCTCCTATACCCCTCTCCCACACCCCTCTCCTACACCCCTATCCCACACCTCTCCCATACCATCCTCCCATAACCTGTCCCATACTGCTGTCCCATTCTCCTCTCCATACCCCTCCTATAGCCGTTCACTTACCCCCACACCCCTCCTGCCCTGGCCGCCCACTGACGTGCGGTGTGTTGCAGCCATCATGCGCTACATGGGAGACTACCCCCTGCAGAAGGGTCAGAAGTTGACGGACTGCATGTACACCCTGCTGATGGCCTGTCACAACCACACAGAGCTGAGGGACGAGGTGTACTGTCAACTCGCCAAACAGACCACCAGCAACCGCAGTAGCAAGCCGTACGAACCCACTCACTCACCTCACAATCATGTTGTAAAACACTGTATAACACACTCTGTCTGTCTGTCTGTCTGCCTGCCTGCCTGCCTGCCTGCCTGCGCTGGCTGGCTGGCTGGCTGGCTGGCTGGCTGGCTGGCTGGCTGGCTGGCTGGCTGGCTGGCTGGCTGGCTGGCTGGCTGGCTGGCTGGCTGGCTGGCTGGCTGGCTGGCTGGCTGGCTGGCTGGCTGGCTGGCTGGCTGGCTGGCTGGCTGGCTGGCTGGCTGGCTGGCTGGCTGGCTGGCTGGCTGGCTGTCTTTTTGCCTGTATGCCTGTCTGGTTGAAAATTTGGTTTATGTCTGATTGTATGTCTGGCAAATTATCTGTCTATAACACATGATGTATAAGCATAACTTTAACGAGGCAGACATCCAGCAATTCTCCTGGGTCTTGATTGTGCTGATGGGACATGTATGTAGGACTGAGTCTTGATTGTGCTGACGGGACATGTATGTAGGACTGAGTCTTGACTGTGCTGACGGGACATGTATGTAGGACTGAGTCTTGATTGTGCTGACGGGACATGTATGTAGGACTGAGTCTTGATTGTGCTGACGGGACATGTATGTAGGACTGAGTCTTGATTGTGCTGATGGGACATGTATGTAGGACTGAGTCTTGATTGTACTGATTGGACATGTATGTAGGACTGAGTCTTGATTGTGCTGACGGGACATGTATGTAGGACTGAGTCTTGATTGTGCTGACGGGACATGTATGTAGGACTGAGTCTTGATTGTGCTGACGGGACATGTATGTAGGACTGAGTCTTGATTGTGCTGACGGGACATGTATGTAGGACTGAGTCTTGATTGTGCTGACGGGACATGTATGTAGGACTGAGTCTTGATTGTGCTGACGGGACATGTATGTAGGACTGAGTCTTGATTGTGCTGACGGGACATGTATGTAGGACTGAGTCTTGACTGTGCTGACGGGACATGTATGTAGGACTGAGTCTTGATTGTGCTGACGGGACATGTATGTAGGACTGAGTCTTGATTGTGCTGATGGGACATGTATGTAGGACTGAGTCTTGATTGTGCTGACGGGACATGTATGTAGGACTGAGTCTTGATTGTGCTGACGGGACATGTATGTAGGACTGCGTCTTGACTGTGCTGACGGGACATGTATGTAGGACTGCGTCTTGACTGTGCTGACGGGACATGTATGTAGGACTGAGTCTTGACTGTGCTGATGGGACATGTATGTAGGACTGAGTCTTGATTGTGCTGATGGGACATGTATGTAGGACTGAGTCTTGATTGTGCTGATGGGACATGTATGTAGGACTGAGTCTTGATTGTACTGATTGGACATGTATGTAGGACTGAGTCTTGATTGTGCTGACGGGACATGTATGTAGGACTGAGTCTTGATTGTGCTGACGGGACATGTATGTAGGACTGAGTCTTGATTGTACTGATTGGACATGTATGTAGGACTGAGTCTTGATTGTGCTGACGGGACATGTATGTAGGACTGAGTCTTGATTGTGCTGACGGGACATGTATGTAGGACTGAGTCTTGATTGTGCTGACGGGACATGTATGTAGGACTGAGTCTTGATTGTGCTGACGGGACATGTATGTAGGACTGAGTCTTGATTGTGCTGACGGGACATGTATGTAGGACTGAGTCTTGACTGTG
>JAODUO010000570.1:212500-217500 GCA_025642075.2 Ridgeia piscesae
TGATTCCACTGACCATCCTGTCAGCTAACACACGCTATGTTATACACACACATGTGCAGGTGAAATGATGACAAAGCTGTAGTGTGAGTGTCAACTGATAGTGTACTTGATTCCACTGACCATCCTGTCAGCTAACACACACTATGTTATACACACACGTGTGCAGGTGTAATGATGACAAAGCTGTAGTGTGAGTGGCAACTGATAGTGTACTTGATTCCACTGACCATCCTGTCAGCTAACACACACTATGTTATACACACACGTGTGCAGGTGTAATGATGACAAAGCTGTAGTGTGAGTGTCAACTGATAGTGTACTTGATTCCACTGACCATCCTGTCAGCTAACACACGCTATGTTATACACACACATGTGCAGGTGTAATGATGACAAAGCTGTAGTGTGAGTGGCAACTGATAGTGTACTTGATTCCACTGACCATCCTGTCAGCTAACACACACTATGTTATACACACACGTGTGCAGGTGTAATGATGACAAAGCTGTAGTGTGAGTGTCAACTGATAGTGTACTTGATTCCACTGACCATCCTGTCAGCTAACACACACTATGTTATACACACACGTGTGCAGGTGTAATGATGACAAAGCTGTAGTGTGAGTGTCAACTGATAGTGTACTTGATTCCACTGACCATCCTGTCAGCTAACACACGCTATGTTATACACACACGTGTGCAGGTGTAATGATGACAAAGCTGTAGTGTGAGTGGCAACTGATAGTGTACTTGATTCCACTGACCATCCTGTCAGCTAACACACGCTATGTTATACACACACGTGTGCAGGTGTAATGATGACAAAGCTGTAGTGTGAGTGGCAACTGATAGTGTACTTGATTCCACTGACCATCCTGTCAGCTAACACACACTATGTTATACACACACGTGTGCAGGTGTAATGATGACAAAGCTGTAGTGTGAGTGGCAACTGATAGTGTACTTGATTCCACTGACCATCCTGTCAGCTAACACACGCTATGTTATACACACACATGTGCAGGTGTAATGATGACAAAGCTGTAGTGTGAGTGGCAACTGATAGTGTACTTGATTCCACTGACCATCCTGTCAGCTAACACACACTATGTTATACACACACGTGTGCAGGTGTAATGATGACAAAGCTGTAGTGTGAGTGGCAACTGATAGTGTACTTGATTCCACTGACCATCCTGTCAGCTAACACACGCTATGTCATACACACACCCCTGTCCTGGGTGTTTAAATGGATGACCCAAGCCCGTATTACAACTGACCCGCACTGACCACTGTCCTGGGTGTTATTACAACTGACCCGCACTGACCACCATCCTGGGTGTTATTACAACTGACCCGCATTGACCACCGTCTTGGGTGTTATTACCACTGACACGCACTGACCATTGTCCTGGGTGTTATTACAATTGACCAGCACTGACCACCACATTGGGTATTATTACAACTGACCTGCACTGACCACCGTCCTGAGTGTTATTACAACTGACCCACACTGACCACCATCTTGAGTGTTATTACAACTGACCCGCACTGACCACTGTCCTGGGTGTTATTACAACTGACCTGCACTGACAAACATCCTGAGTGTTATTACAACTGACCCACACTGACCACTGTCCTGGGTGTTATTACAACTGACCCGCACTGACCACTGTCCTGGGTGTTATTACAACTGACCCGCAATGACCACTGTCCTGGGTGTTATTACAACTGACCCGCACTGACCACCATCCTGGGTGTTATTACAACTGACCAGCACTGACCACCGTCCTGGGTGTTATTACAACTGACCAGCACTGACCACGTCCTGGGTGTTATTACAACTGACCCGCACTGACCACCGTCCTGGGTGTTATTACAACTGACCAGCACTGACCACTGTCCTGGGTGTTATTACAACTGACCCGCAATGACCACTGTCCTGGGTGTTATTACAACTGACCAGCACTGACCACCGTCCTGGGTGTTATTACAACTGACCAGCACTGACCACCGTCCTGGGTGTTATTACAACTGACCAGCACTGACCACCGTCCTGGGTGTTATTACAACTGACCAGCACTGACCACCGTCCTGGGTGTTATTACAACTGACCAGCACTGACCACCGTCCTGGGTGTTATTACAACTGACCCGCAATGACCACTGTCCTGGGTGTTATTACAACTGACCCGCACTGACCACCGTCCTGGGTGTTATTACAACTGACCAGCACTGACCACCGTCCTGGGTGTTATTACAACTGACCAGCACTGACCACCGTCCTGGGTGTTATTACAACTGACCAGCACTGACCACCGTCCTGGGTGTTATTACAACTGACCAGCACTGACCACCGTCCTGGGTGTTATTACAACTGACCAGCACTGACCACCGTCCTGGGTGTTATTACAACTGACCAGCACTGACCACCGTCCTGGGTGTTATTACAACTGACCAGCACTGACCACCGTCCTGGGTGTTATTACAACTGACCAGCACTGACCACCGTCCTGGGTGTTATTACAACTGACCAGCACTGACCACCGTCCTGGGTGTTATTACAACTGACCAGCACTGACCACCGTCCTGGGTGTTATTACAACTGACCCGCACTGACCACTGTCCTGGGTGTTATTACAACTGACCAGCAATGACCACCGTCCTGGGTGTTATTACAACTGACCCGCACTGACCACCGTCCTGTGTGTTATTACAACTGACCAGCACTGACCACCGTCCTGAGTGTTATTACAACAGACCCACAATGACCACTGTCCTGGATGTTATTACAACTGACCTGCAATGACCACCGTCCTGGGTGTTATTACAACTGACCCGCACTGACCACCGTCCTGGGTGTTATTACAACTGACCAGCACTGACCACCGTCCTGGGTGTTATTACAACTGACCCGCAATGACCACTGTCCTGGGTGTTATTACAACTGACCCGCAATGACCACTGTCCTGGGTGTTATTACAACTGACCCGCAATGACCACCATCCTGGGTGTTATTACAACTGACCAGCACTGACCACTGTCCTGGGTGTTATTACAACTGACCCGCAATGACCACTGTCCTGGGTGTTATTACAACTGACCCGCAATGACCACTGTCCTGGGTGTTATTACAACTGACCCGCAATGACCACTGTCCTGGGTGTTATTACAACTGACCCGCAATGACCACTGTCCTGGGTGTTATTACAACTGACCCACAATGACCACTGTCCTGCAGGTTGTGCTGGACGCCATTGACCAGATCTGTAACACTCTCGGCATCTACGGTGAGCTGCAGAAGGAGGAGTTCACCATCTTCTACGTCATCGACTCAGGTTAGTTCTGTGCACATTGTTCACCATCTTCTACGTCATCGACTCAGGTCAGTTCTGTGAACATTGTTCACCATCTTCTACGTCATCGACTCAGGTCAGTTCTGTGAACATTGTTCACCATCTTCTACGTCATCGACTCAGGTCAGTTCTGTGAACATTGTTCACCATCTTCTACGTCATCGACTCAGGTCAGTTCTGTGAACATTGTTCACCATCTTCTACGTCATCGACTCAGGTCAGTTCTGTGCACATTGTTCACCATCTTCTACGTCATCGACTCAGGTCAGTTCTGTGCAAAATTGTTCACCATCTTCTACGTCATCGACTCAGGTCAGTTCTGTGCACATTGTTCACCATCTTCTACGTCATCGACTCAGGTCAGTTCTGTGAACATTGTTCACCATCTTCTACGTCATCGACTCAGGTCAGTTCTGTGAACATTGTTCACCATCTTCTACGTCATCGACTCAGGTCAGTTCTGTGAACATTGTTCACCATCTTCTACGTCATCGACTCAGGTCAGTTCTGTGAACATTGTTCACCATCTTCTACGTCATCGACTCAGGTCAGTTCTGTGAACATTGTTCACCATCTTCTACGTCATCGACTCAGGTCAGTTCTGTGAACATTGTTCACCATCTTCTACGTCATCGACTCAGGTCAGTTCTGTGCACATTGTTCACCATCTTCTACGTCATCGACTCAGGTCAGTTCTGTGAACATTGTTCACCATCTTCTACGTCATCGACTCAGGTCAGTTCTGTGAACATTGTTCACCATCTTCTACGTCATCGACTCAGGTCAGTTCTGTGAACATTGTTCACCATCTTCTACGTCATCGACTCAGGTCAGTTCTGTGAACATTGTTCACCATCTTCTACGTCATCGACTCAGGTCAGTTCTGTGCACATTGTTCACCATCTTCTACGTCATCGACTCAGGTCAGTTCTGTGAACATTGTTCACCATCTTCTACGTCATCGACTCAGGTCAGTTCTGTGAACATTGTTCACCATCTTCTACGTCATCGACTCAGGTCAGTTCTGTGAACATTGTTCACCATCTTCTACGTCATCGACTCAGGTCAGTTCTGTGAACATTGTTCACCATCTTCTACGTCATCGACTCAGGTCAGTTCTGTGCACATTGTTCACCATCTTCTACGTCATCGACTCAGGTCAGTTCTGTGAACATTGTTCACCATCTTCTACGTCATCGACTCAGGTCAGTTCTGTGAACATTGTTCACCATCTTCTACGTCATCGACTCAGGTCAGTTCTGTGAACATTGTTCACCATCTTCTACGTCATCGACTCAGGTCAGTTCTGTGCACATTGTTCACCATCTTCTACGTCATCGACTCAGGTCAGTTCTGTGCACATTGTTCACCATCTTCTACGTCATCGACTCAGGTCAGTTCTGTGAACATTGTTCACCATCTTCTACGTCATCGACTCAGGTCAGTTCTGTGCACATTGTTCACCATCTTCTACGTCATCGACTCAGGTCAGTTCTGTGCACATTGTTCACCATCTTCTACGTCATCGACTCAGGTCAGTTCTGTGAACATTGTTCACCATCTTCTACGTCATCGACTCAGGTCAGTTCTGTGAACATTGTTCACCATCTTCTACGTCATCGACTCAGGTCAGTTCTGTGAACATTG
>JAODUO010000570.1:222500-262500 GCA_025642075.2 Ridgeia piscesae
CAGCTACAATCACTACCACCACAGCTACAATCACTACCACCACAGCTACAACCACCACCATCGCAGCTACAATCACCACCATAACAAACACCTCCATTAGAGCAATACTTGTGTCCCATGGTGTCAAGTTATTTCTTGTGTCCTTTCAGAGACCCTGGCTCGCTGGCCTCTCTTTGGCTCCACCTTCTTTGAGGTCAAGGTACGTCTCCTCTCCCCCATCTCTGTGTCACGCCCTCTGTCACAGTTAATACTCTAGCAACTATTTTGTTGTACGAAAACTGTGACCTTACTCTTGTCAATACTTTTAGGTGAATGTATTTGGAGCAACTTTGACCAGATACTTTTCAAACAATGTGATTATTCCGTATAATAATGTATTAATATAATATGATGTGTAATGTTTAGTTGTGTTTGTAGAAGGACCACAAAGGGACGTATAATGCAGAGTATCAGGGATACATTAAACATACATCATTATATATATATTATATATATATATATATATATATATATATATATATATATATATATATATACATATACAATTTACATAAATACATATACAATTTACTTTTTAATAAAATAAATAAATCAATGAGTAGTTGTCATCCACTGTGTGCAATAGATGTCACTATGGTGCGTTGTGACACGTCAAAGTGTCATCTAGCAACATTACTGACACATGTCACATGTTGTGTTATTAGAGTGTCGCAGACGCTCGAATCCCAGGTCCCTGTCTGATCTCAATCAACAAGGTCGGGGTTCACTTCCTGCACCCAGACACACACGTAAGTACACCGCAACGTTGCCAACGTGTCCAATTAGTTGCATCAAATATTGCTTCATTCCAAGCCAGAAAGTATCCATGTATTTGTAAACATAACAACTTCGAACTTAGAAAAGACTATTTCTTCAAGAAACCCAAAACCACCCTGCACTGCTACAAGTTGTTGTTTGTAAGAGATCCTCACTTCTGGGTGTCACTTTCAGATGATCCTTGTATTATGGTTGTTACTCGTAGATCCTCACCTTCTGGGTGTCACTTTCAGAAGATCCTTGTATTATGGTTGTTACTCGTAGATCCTCACCTTCTGGGTGTCACTTTCAGAAGATCCTTGTATTATGGTTGTTACTTGTAGATCCTCATCTTCTGGTTGTTGCTGGCAGGAGATATACTTTGGTTGTTGGTTGTAGGAGATCCTCATATTCTACCCATACAGTGAGGTGATCTCTACGAGGCGACTGCGAGCGGAGCAAGGTGTCAGTTACCTCGACCTCAAATGTGGCAACCTCATGATACAGAAGATAACACGCATCGAGACGGACCAGGTGAGACAGGCACCAGGACTACAGCTTCACGCGTACAATGTCGTGTCGAGTTAAAATGTGATGTTGTATATTACTGGTTACTCAATGGTCGAGAATTTATCATGAGATTGTATTACGTAATTATTATTATTATTAGATAGTATTAAGTTAGCATCCTGAAGGTTAAATTAATGTTATTAGTGGTAGTTTATACAGTTAGTTGATACACCTATTAACATGCATGGAGTGGTTTATTCTTATAGCTTATAGAAATATTGCAGTGAAATGTTGATGTTTCTGCTTAAACAAATCGCCAAAAATGTATCTCATGAATTAAATCTTGATTTTGTTAGTAGCAAATTTTACTTATGAACGAAACTGTTATCAATTAATTATTAAATAAATCTATGTATCAAATCCTTATATAGAAATAGAGCCGTTTGTTTTAACTTATTTGTGGACTTGTGACAGTTTGTTAATAACCTTCTATTACTAATAATAAATATAATGTATAGCATTTGTATCTTAATCAGAATCTATCTGGCAGCCGTTCTAAGTTCATTTTCATTTGCAGAGTGTCGATATCGCAGCTCTGATTGGTCAATACATCCACATCCTGGGCACTCTGAAGACACGCCCCTCCCCACGCATCTACTAAGTGGATGACAACGATGATTGGTCAATAAATACTTGGCACTCTGATGACATGCCCGTGCCTCGGATCTACTTGATAGATGGCATTTGATTGGCCAATATTGGGAGGATAATTTGACCCACGTGCAACAAACTTTCTCCGTTAACATGACCATTACCTGTTGCTTGATCGTGAACTGCATCAACAGACTTGTGAAACATGTGGATACGTCTTCCAACTGGATGTTTATCATGGATGTTATCTTCAGGTTTGAGAATCGTTGTACTAAGATGTTCTAATATACAGTAAGTAGATAAGTTTAATCAAAATATTGCCAAATGTAGTTGGTGTAGAGAATGCAGAATGAGTAGTGTTTGTCAGCTGTGTTCGCCAGGTCATTTATGTATGGTTATGTGAAGACGTCAACACTAGTTCGGTATACCCCCCAGACAGGTGGGTGGGGCCCAGGGGGTGTAGCACCAGTCTGCTGCAATGGACACATATTTTGTATGTAAGATAGTGTATTTATATGGGACGAAGGAGTCGATCTCACCAACACGTTGTGTTTGTCAGTGTCACATGACACGTGTAATTAGTGAGACCAGCCTTGAATGAAGAGTAGAGTCTGTAGCAGTCATCGAGGAACCTGGCCTTGTGTTCTGGCTGTAAGGACACTTTACAATGTGACACATGTTAGTGTTGTCAGTTCCAAGCTCCACACTTGAGATGTGACAATGATTGCGTGTCACTCACCTTGTAGGGTGACAGTAGATGAGTGAAAGTGACGAATGTGCTGTTTGCTGCAGTCAGAATCAAATTACTGACAGACAGATTATTAACTGAAAGAGTGCATTATGTCAACCATTTCATGCCAAAGTTTATTTTCAATAACCACACGTGGTATACATCTTATCACTAATAATGGCAGAAATATAAACTAATTTAACTTTCACAAATATAAATATGGTCTAATTAATAACTAATAAGGCATGTTCTAGAAGAATCACTAATGTCACAAATACAAGCCCAGACAGCACTTGTGCCTTGTAAGACCACAGTGATATACGCCTTCTAACAAGACAAATCACATTTAAAACGTCTAGAAATATTTGTTAGCATTTTACTGAAATGAGAATTGTCGATTAGAATTGTGCACAGTCCTAACAGCTGAAAAAACTAACATGATATTCTATGTAAAGTATATGTATCAAAATGTGACACAATAAATATTGTTATGTTTAAGTTTATATATTGTAGCCATAGTTGGTAGTAAAATATTTCTCTGACTACATTAATTAATACACAGAGGTTGGTAACAATACTAATATAACATAATTATGTTAAAATTTCTTATTGCATTTGCTACTAAAGTACTAATATTGAGATTTTTTTAATGATGAACATAATGGCTGCACACTAGCAACGATTTGTTATATGCACCAATAGAAAACTTGCGTTGTGAGAATGAGGTATCCTACCCTATGGGTGACAGTCCTTTGAAACATTTTCATAAATAAAACCAAAATAGTTCTATTTGTGAAGTAGTTCTATTTACTTAAACAGCTTAGGTTCACTCATTGTACGAACTAATAGTGTTCCTATTAGGAATATAGTTTTCTACAGGTAAACTCATATTTGCTGCAAATGTCTTTGCTAATGAATAACTCTGTATTTAGCCGAGACAAAGAGAAATCAAACGTCAACAATTATAACTTCATGAAGCAGTTTCTTACATATCTAGTATATTCTTACTTTATATACATAAGAAGGTACCAAAAATACAATGTACATATGTGTACATATTGAAATATGGACATGACAATGGTAACATCACTGATGAGCCAACCTTCTGCCACAGCGTGATGGCCTTTCTACAAGTGTACGTTCCTAATATGTTTCTGTAAGTGTACATTTCAAATACTTTTCTACATGGTGTTTATCTCTTGCAACATAAACAACATTCCTAAATAATATCTCTATAATTAGACATGCCACGTAGGCATCACCGTGCTTAACTGACGTGTGTTCATCGTAACTGTGCCTACTTCTGATGCCTATTTCAGACGACTGCTCACTCACTACACCTGTCAGCATCCTGTTACTGCTGACTGTATACAAAGATGTGGAATGATTACGAATAAATAAAATGTCTAACATACGTTCACATAATATGTTCTTCGCGTTGTTGTTTAATAAAAATTACAACAACACAGGGTGACTGAAATGATCAATAACAAGAACATGCCATCAACAACTGAATGATTGACGTCAACTGAGTGATGATGTGGTCAAGACGTGGTCAAGACGTGGTCAAGACGTGGTCAAGACGAGGTCACGTGAACAGAGGGAGCACACTTTTCTTCCAGCTGTCTGTCCATCGTGTTTCCTGAAACTCCTTCAGGTTACTTCGAAATTTCTCAAGTTTTGCCGACTTCTTCGGAAAGCCCACCAATAACTCCTGCAATGATGCCACATAACATTTCATACTGCGTTAATATTATGACACAGAACAGTGACTATGTAAAACATAAACCGGTGCTAATCATGTAGCTGAATTCACCCATCAATGTCTTTGCTATGTTCACAAAACACTTCTGCTCCAAGATATAAACCCATCAAGGATGCACTGTTGAACATAGCACAATACAGGGAATGGTTGATAATTTATACCCACTTCTTCCATGAATTAATTTGATTAATTTAAAACAATAATGATGTCATTAAGAAATCTTCACATTTCAAACAATTGTATTTTCTAGATGAACCTGGCAAGATAATAATACTTTGATGCTATTTTATGCTCTCTTATTTTCTGTTTCAAATCAACCCACCTGTAGTTGTTCAGCCAACTGTGCCTCTGTGTCAAACACCAGTCCATTGCGTTCATGCTTCACCAACTCATCCAGACTGTAGGAAAAACAATGTCGCAGTAAAACTATGTTGCTGTATGTTTACTGCTCAATGAAACTTCGAATAAACATCTTTTGGTGAACAATAGAAAGTAGACCCAGCCTAAGGGAGGCAGTTGGGATCCATCCACGGTCCCTTCATCAACCGTCTGACACACTACTGCACAGTCTATGTCCTCCTTCATCAACCGTCTGACACACTACTACACAGTCTATGTCCTCCTTCATCAACCATCTGACACACTACTACACAGTCTATCTCCTCCTTCATCAACCATCTGACACACTACTACACAGTCTATCTCCTCCTTCATCAACCATCTGACACACTACTACACAGTCTATCTCCTCCTTCATCAACCATCTGACACACTACTACACAGTCTATCTCCTCCTTCATCAACCATCTGACACACTACTACACAGTCTATCTCCTCATTCATCAACTGTCTGACACACTACTACACAGTCTATCTCCTCCTTCATCAACTGTCTGACACACTACTACACAGTCTATCTCCTCCTTCATCAACTGTCTGACACACTACTACACAGTCTATCTCCTCCTTCATCAACTGTCTGACACACTACTACACAGTCTATCTCCTCCTTCATCAACCGTCTGACACACTACTACACAGTCTATCTCCTCCTTCATCAACCGTCTGACACACTACTACACAGTCTATCTCCTCCTTCATCAACCATCTGACACACTACTGCACAGTCTATGTCCTCCTTCATCAACCGTCTGACACACTACTACACAGTCTATCTCCTCCTTCATCAACCGTCTGACACACTACTACACAGTCTATCTCCTCCTTCATCAACCATCTGACACACTACTGCACAGTCTATGTCCTCCTTCATCAACCGTCTGACACACTACTACACAGTCTATCTCCTCCTTCATCAACCGTCTGACACACTACTGCACAGTCTATGTCCTCCTTCATCAACCGTCTGACACACTACTACACAGTCTATCTCCTCCTTCATCAACCGTCTGACACACTACTACACAGTCTATCTCCTCCTTCATCAACCATCTGACACACTACTACACAGTCTATGTCCTCCTTCATCAACCGTCTGACACACTACTACACAGTCTATCTCCTCCTTCATCAACCATCTGACACACTACTACACAGTCTATGTCCTCCTTCATCAACCGTCTGACACACTACTACACAGTCTATCTCCTCCTTCATCAACCATCTGACACACTACTGCACAGTCTATGTCCTCCTTCATCAACCGTCTGACACACTACTACACAGTCTATCTCCTCCTTCATCAACCATCTGACACACTACTACACAGTCTATCTCCTCCTTCATCAACCATCTGACACACTACTACACAGTCTATCTCCTCCTTCATCAACCATCTGACACACTACTGCACAGTCTATCTCCTCCTTCATCAACCGTCTGACACACTACTACACAGTCTATCTCCTCCTTCATCAACCATCTGACACACTACTACACAGTCTATGTCCTCCTTCATCAACCATCTGACACACTACTACACAGTCTATCTCCTCCTTCATCAACCATCTGACACACTACTACACAGTCTATGTCCTCCTTCATCAACCGTCTGACACACTACTACACAGTCTATCTCCTCCTTCATCAACCATCTGACACACTACTGCACAGTCTATGTCCTCCTTCATCAACCATCTGACACACTACTGCACAGTCTATGTCCTCCTTCATCAACCGTCTGACACACTACTACACAGTCTATCTCCTCCTTCATCAACCATCTGACACACTACTGCACAGTCTATGTCCTCCTTCATCAACCGTCTGACACACTACTACACAGTCTATCTCCTCCTTCATCAACCATCTGACACACTACTACACAGTCTATCTCCTCCTTCATCAACCATCTGACACACTACTACACAGTCTATCTCCTCCTTCATCAACCATCTGACACACTACTGCACAGTCTATCTCCTCCTTCATCAACCGTCTGACACACTACTACACAGTCTATCTCCTCCTTCATCAACCATCTGACACACTACTACACAGTCTATGTCCTCCTTCATCAACCGTCTGACACACTACTACACAGTCTATCTCCTCCTTCATCAACCATCTGACACACTACTGCACAGTCTATGTCCTCCTTCATCAACCGTCTGACACACTACTACACAGTCTATCTCCTCCTTCATCAACTGTCTGACACACTACTACACAGTCTATCTCCTCCTTCATCAACCATCTGACACACTACTGCACAGTCTATGTCCTCCTTCATCAACCGTCTGACACACTACTACACAGTCTATCTCCTCCTTCATCAACCATCTGACACACTACTACACAGTCTATGTCCTCCTTCATCAACCGTCTGACACACTACTACACAGTCTATCTCCTCCTTCATCAACCATCTGACACACTACTGCACAGTCTATGTCCTCCTTCATCAACCGTCTGACACACTACTACACAGTCTATCTCCTCCTTCATCAACTGTCTGACACACTACTACACAGTCTATCTCCTCCTTCATCAACCATCTGACACACTACTGCACAGTCTATGTCCTCCTTCATCAACCGTCTGACACACTACTACACAGTCTATCTCCTCCTTCATCAACCATCTGACACACTACTGCACAGTCTATGTCCTCCTTCATCAACCGTCTGACACACTACTACACAGTCTATCTCCTCCTTCATCAACCGTCTGACACACTACTACACAGTCTATCTCCTCCTTCATCAACCGTCTGACACACTACTACACAGTCTATGTCCTCCTTCATCAACCGTCTGACACACTACTACACAGTCTATCTCCTCCTTCATCAACCATCTGACACACTACTACACAGTCTATCTCCTCCTTCATCAACCGTCTGACACACTACTACACAGTCTATCTCCTCCTTCATCAACCATCTGACACACTACTACACAGTCTATCTCCTCCTTCATCAACTGTCTGACACACTACTACACAGTCTATCTCCTCCTTCATCAACCATCTGACACACTACTACACAGTCTATCTCCTCCTTCATCAACTGTCTGACACACTACTACACAGCCTAGCTCCTCCATCAACTGTCTGACACACTACTGCACAGCCTATCTCCTCCTTCATCAACCGTCTGACACACTACTACACAGTCTATCTCCTCCTTCATCAACTGTCTGACACACTACTACACAGCCTATCTCCTCCTTCATCAACTGTCTGACACACTACTGCACAGTCTATCTCCTCCTTCATCAACCATCTGACACACTACTACACAGTCTATCTCCTTCTTCATCAACTGTCTGACACACTACTGCACAGTCTATCTCCTCCTTCATCAACCATCTGACACACTACTACACAGTCTATCTCCTCCTTCATCAACTGTCTGACACACTACTACACAGCCTATCTCCTCCTTCATCAACCATCTGACACACTACTACACAGCCTATCTCCTCCTTCATCAACCATCTGACACACTACTACACAGTCTATCTCCTCCTTCATCAACTGTCTGACACACTACTACACAGCCTATCTCCTCCTTCATCAACAGTCTGACACACTACTGCACAGTCTATCTCCTCCTTCATCAACTGTCTGACACACTACTACACAGCCTATCTCCTCCTTCATCAACAGTCTGACACACTACTACACAGCCTATCTCCTCCTTCATCAACAGTCTGACACACTACTACACAGTCTATCTCCTCCTTCATCAACAGTCTGACACACTACTACACAGTCTATCTCCTCCTTCATCAACAGTCTGACACACTACTGCACAGCCTATCTCCTCCTTCATCAACTGTCTGACACACTACTGCACAGTCTATCTCCTCCTTCATCAACTGTCTGACACACTACTACACAGTCTATCTCCTCCTTCATCAACAGTCTGACACACTACTACACAGTCTATCTCCTCCTTCATCAACAGTCTGACACACTACTACACAGCCTATCTCCTCCTTCATCAACTGTCTGACACACTACTACACAGCCTATCTCCTCCTTCATCAACTGTCTGACACACTACTACACAGTCTATCTCCTCCTTATCAACTGTCTGACACACTACTACACAGCCTATCTCCTCCTTCATCAACCGTCTGACACACTACTACACAGTCTATCTCCTCCTTCATCAACTGTCTGACACACTACTACACAGTCTATCTCCTTCTTCATCAACTGTCTGACACACTACTACACAGCCTATCTCCTCCTTCATCAACCGTCTGACACACTACTACACAGTCTATCTCCTTCTTCATCAACTGTCTGACACACTACTACACAGCCTATCTCCTCCTTCATCAACCGTCTGACACACTACTACACAGTCTATCTCCTTCTTCATCAACTGTCTGACACACTACTACACAGCCTAGCTCCTCGCTGGTTAATGGCAACAGTAACACTAGGGTGTCACTCTCTAGTTTCCTGTACAGCTACTGTGGGGTTAAGCATTAGTCTATGACAATAATGCTAGTTTTTGAAACTTACAGCAACGACATTATCATACATTCCCTTACATAGATTTGTTCATTTGTGTGTTTTAAAGAGAGAAATAATGACCAACTGACCAGTTGAACCCAACGGCACACACAGGCAATCCACAGCCAAACATGTCGACGACCTTCATTGGCAGATCAAGGCCACTTGATGACTTATGTAGACAGACCCCAAGGTCAGCACTACCTGCAAGACAAAACAATCTTTTGCAATTAATACACCAGCTAAATCATTTACGATGTTGTCATTTAGTCAATGATAGTATGTATCTTCTCCATATTGCTGCTAACTGCATTCAAACATCTAGACATACTTAACTATACAGAACAACACTGGTTCAGTTTTTGCATTCCAATGAAAAGTAAATAATTTATTTGTAAAATCAGGTTACGATTACACAACTAGTCATTTCTACTCACATCAACCCTTCAGCCACCATCAGCGGACTTCATCGGAATATGAGTGCCTGATGAAGTCCACCAATAGTGGCTGAATCGGATGAATGGTCTTCATTTTATATACAGTCACTCGCCACAGACACAAGGGATGCTGCTCATCTTGCAGTCATCTTTGACAGGACCTACACCTCTGGAGCCTGCTAGTCCAGTGTGTGTCTCACCCAGTAAGACAGGGTAGTCCTCCGCCTCCAGCCACGGGGTGCACATGGACACGTGTCTCCAAGACTTCCCTCTCATCACAGCCTCGTAGTGGGTCTTGAGGGGACCTTTCCCTGAGACAGTCATTGTTGACATATCAGTCACGTCACAGACACTCAACAGATTTGTAACTTCGTTCACACGCTGTGAGGATGGCAGCAACATGAGTGTTGTAAGGTTTTATCAATTTTAAATAAAAGGGAACACATTCTTCTGTAAGATATCTATGTGAAAAATCTACAACACATATTCCATGAAATCTAAACTGCTATATATATATAGTGAAATATTATGAATATATATCGAGAATTTGCAAATCTGATAAAGATACCTGTTCGCCAAAGTTACATATCCTATCTGTACAGTGAGAGAGAACGTGTCATATACATCAGAACGAGATCAGACAATCTTCTAAACTAGAACAAGAGCATTAGAGCACACTAATGCAAAGACACAATGTTAGGAGTGACCTGTAATTGCTGGAGAGAACCAGCCCCACTTGTTGACCTACACAGGGCAGATTACTGGGGATTAGAAAATACACTAATATAAGTATGTTAACATGTTGTAATCTGTTTATAAATTACTATTTCAATATCACATTTCATAAGCAGTTTACTTTGGTGTCATATCAAACCATAAGGAGGGCATTAATGAGGCAGAATTGTGTGTAACTGTGGATGGTTTGTGAGGTCAGACGTCTACACACCTGTGATGACACAGACAATGCTGGGTAGCAGGGAGTCGTCTTCCTCACATTTCTCTTCATACCCTACGACACCAATCCAACATGCACCTACTGGTGTACATAAATATATACTAAGCATATGCCACCTCTGTAGTACCAGAAAGAAATCTGATGGAAATTCCTCATTCTAAAAGAAAATAGTTTCTATGCTGACAACAGTTGCTATCCTGTGAGATGTGTAAGACTTTGGATACAATGAACCTATAGTAATAAGATCTTTACACTTACTTGTAATTCCAAAGATTACAACCAATATGATATCAGAATTAATCCTGTGTCTCAACCGTTAAAGTTATTTGCCACAAGCGTACTACAATTCAACAGGTATTTATAACATGAAAACGTGCCTTTCTTTGGATTTTGTGCTTCTTAAATACAATTGTTTTATCAATTCAAAATGGCACAATATTTCTGTTGTACTCATTCAGACAGTGTTTAATTGAAGAAATAGTGTTTCAGATATAACATCTTTGTTCAGTCTATTACTAGGGACACCTTGTTATGTCTGCGTGACTCTGATAATAAACACAGATTCATCTAACCATCTAAACCCACAGAAAACTTGTTCAAGATTACAATAAGCAGCCAGATCTCACAGTATCACAACACCTAGTCCATAAACATCAATTCAAATATTACCATCAAATATGGGTTAATACTTACGTTCCAAGGCATTCAGCAACAACGAGAAATCCTCATCTTCTGCAAGAAGTAAATCAAACATTTATGTCAATAATATTTTACTAACTGTTGTATAATTTCTTTTCAAAATAACTGATTCTTGGTATAAGACTAAAGCAATAAGTCTGATAATCCAAATCCATATTAAGTCCCAAACAAATTGTTCACATGATTCCGCTTACTGTAGTAAACTTAAACCAAATATTTTATATATGACTGGCCCTGCAAACATTCACTATCTAATGAGTATTATAAAATGACTTAAACATGAAATCGACAGTTGTTTGAAAGTTATTGTAAGATTTAAATTCACCTTGCACAGTTTATTAAGCATTGAAAACATAAATCACGTGACACATTGTATCACTTGTGAAATAACATTGTAAAAACCTGCAAGAATATTGTTCGGAAAGGCAAACCCTGGCTTGATAAGTGTTCATATGTCAATGTTTCTCCATTCAAACTATTCACTAATATGTCTTATCTTAATGGTATATCTGATCTTATATGTAATTATATGTACAGAAAGTTTTTTTTTAAATAAACACTTTGATTGATTGATTGATTGATTGATTGATTGATTGATTGATTGATTGATTGATTGATTGATTGATTGATTCATTCATTCATTCATTCATTCATTCATAGATCACCGTTATACTTTAATCAAACCACATTACATTGTATTATTATTTTACTATATAATAAAACAATTATTTTGCTGTGCAATTACCTTTATAAAATGTACTGAACATTTATGTTATGGTTCCAACATATCAACTACTGTATACTGTGTTTATATGTCAGAATACAATTACTGACCAGTCCAGCTGGTACTGCTGACCAGAAGTGCTGGACGATGGTCTCTGTGGCTGACAAGGCCAGTGGCACGTGCTTGTTCTGTAAATGTTGTCTGTTCCACTTCAGGGTTCTCGACGCTCCTACAACGTTGAACATTTCGTGACCACAGTTTACCAGTAGGAACATCCCATGGTGTCACACTAGCACCTAGCACCACAGTTTACCAGTAGGAACATCCCATGGTGTCACACTAGCACCTAGCACCACAGTTTACCAGTAGGAACATCCCATGGTGTCACACTAGCACCTAGCACCACAGTTTACCAGTAGGAACATCCCATGGTGTCACACTAGCACCTAGCACCACAGTTTACCAGTAGGAACATCCCATGGTGTCACACTAGCACCTAGCACCACAGTTTACCAGTAGGAACATCCCATGGTGTCACACTAGCACCTAGCACCACAGTTTACCAGTAGGAACATCCCATGGTGTCACACTAGCACCTAGCACCAACTCAACGCACTTGTTATGGATTAAAATACAAATAAATACAACAAAAGCAAATATCCTGGCTGACTGCGGTGTGCATAATGCAGTGCATCTTTTAATGGTCAGTGTTGAAGTCCAAACATCTGACCAGACAGCTGGACAGAGGCTACTCACTGCCTCTGAACACTGTAAGTAAGACTTCATCTTATGCAGTTATATAACGTATTCTACGTGGTACTCACTTTAGTCTGAACTCATCGTAAGATTCTACACGGCACTCACTTCAGTCTGAACACATCGTAAGATTCTACACATCACTCACTTTAGTCTGAACTCATCGTAAGATTCTACACAGCACTCACTTCAATCTGAACACATCGTAAGATTCTACACAGCACTCACTTCAGTCTGAACACATCGTAAGATTCTACACAGCACTCACTTCAGTCTGAACACATCCTAAGATTCTACACAGCACTCACTTCAGTCTGAACTCATCGTAAGATTCTACACGGCACTCACTTCAGTCTGAACACATCGTAAGATTCTACACGGCACTCACTTCAGTCTGAACTCATCGTAAGATTCTACACGGCACTCACTTCAGTCTGAACTCATCGTAAGATTCTACACGGCACTCACTTCAGTCTGAACACATCGTAAGATTCTACACAGCACTCACTTCAGTCTGAACACATCGTAAGATTCTACACAGCACTCACTTCAATCTGAACACATCGTAAGATTCTACACAGCACTCACTTCAGTCTGAACACATCGTAAGATTCTACACAGCACTCACTTCAGTCTGAACACATCCTAAGATTCTACACAGCACACACTTCAGTCTGAACTCATCGTAAGATTCTACACGGCACTCACTTCAGTCTGAACACATCGTAAGATTCTACACGGCACTCACTTCAGTCTGAACTCATCGTAAGATTCTACACGGCACTCACTTCAGTCTGAACTCATCGTAAGATTCTACACGGCACTCACTTCAGTCTGAACACATCGTAAGATTCTACACGGCACTCACTTCAGTCTGAACTCATCGTAAGATTCTACACGGCACTCACTTCAGTCTGAACACATCGTAAGATTCTACACAGCACTCACTTTAGTCTGAACTCATCGTAAGATTCTACACAGCACTCGCTTCAATCTGAACACATCGTAAGATTCTACACAGCACTCACTTCAATCTGAACACAACAACATTCTACACAGCACTCACTTCAGTCTGAACACATCGTAAGATTCTACACGGCACTCACTTTAGTCTGAACTCATCGTAAGATTCTACACGGCACTCGCTTCAATCTGAACACATCGTAAGATTCTACACAGCACTCACTTCAATCTGAACACAACAAGATTCTACACAGCACTCACTTCAGTCTGAACACATCGTAAGATTCTACACAGCACTCGCTTCAATCTGAACACATCCTAAGATTCTACACAGCACTCACTTCAATCTGAACACAACAAGATTCTACACAGCACTCACTTCAGTCTGAACACATCGTAAGATTCTACACGGCACTCACTTCAGTCTGAACACATCGTAAGATTCTACACGGCACTCACTTCAGTCTGAACACATCGTAAGATTCTACACGGCACTCACTTCAATCTGAACACATCGTAAGATTCTACACGGCACTCACTTCAATCTGAACACATCGTAAGATTCTACACAGCACTCACTTCAGTCTGAACACATCGTAAGATTCTACACAGCACTCACTTCAGTCTGAACACATCGTAAGATTCTACACAGCACTCACTTCAGTCTGAACACATCGTAAGATTCTACACAGCACTCACTTCAATCTGAACACATCGTAAGATTCTACACGGCACTCACTTCAGTCTGAACACATCCTAAGATTCTGCACAGCACTCACTTCAGTCTGAACACATCGTAAGATTCTACACAGCACTCACTTCAGTCTGAACACATCGTAAGATTCTACACAGCACTCACTTCAGTCTGAACACATCGTAAGATTCTACACAGCACACACTTTAGTCTGAACACATCGTAAGATTCTACACGGCACTCACTTCAGTCTGAACACATCGTAAGATTCTACACGGCACTCACTTCAATCTGAACACATCCTAAGATTCTACACAGCACTCACTTCAATCTGAACACATCCTAAGATTCTACACAGCACTCACTTCAATCTGAACACATCGTAAGATTCTACACGGCACTCACTTCAGTCTGAACACATCCTAAGATTCTACACAGCACTCACTTCAGTCTGAACACATCGTAAGATTCTACACAGCACTCACTTCAGTCTGAACACATCTAAGATTCTACACAGCACTCACTTCAGTCTGAACACATCTAAGATTCTACACAGCACTCACTTCAGTCTGAACACATCCTAAGATTCTACACGCACTCACTTCAATCTGAACACATCTAAGATTCTACACGCACTCACTTCAGTCTGAACACATCGTAAGATTCTACACAGCACTCACTTCAGTCTGAACACATCGTAAGATTCTACACAGCACTCACTTCAATCTGAACACATCTAAGATTCTACACGCACTCACTTCATCTGAACACATCTAAGATTCTACACGCACTCACTTCAGTCTGAACACATCTAAGATTCTACACGCACTCACTTCAGTCTGAACACATCGTAAGATTCTACACAGCACTCACTTCAGTCTGAACACATCGTAAGATTCTGCACAGCACTCACTTCAGTCTGAACACATCGTAAGATTCTACACAGCACTCACTTCAATCTGAACACATCATAAGATTCTACACAGCACTCACTTCAATCTGAACACATCCTAAGATTCTACACGGCACTCACTTCAATCTGAACACATCGTAAGATTCTACACAGCACTCACTTCAATCTGAACACATCGTAAGATTCTACACGGCACTCACTTCAATCTGAACACATCGTAAGATTCTACACAGCACTCACTTCAATCTGAACACATCGTAAGATTCTACACAGCACTCACTTCAGTCTGAACACATCGTAAGATTCTACACGGCACTCACTTCAATCTGAACACATCTTAAGATTCTACACGGCACTCACTTCAGTCTGAACACATCCTAAGATTCTACACGCACTCACTTCATCTGAACACATCTAAGATTCTACACAGCACTCACTTCATCTGAACACATCTAAGATTCTACACGCACTCACTTCATCTGAACACATCCTAAGATTCTACACGGCACTCACTTCAGTCTGAACACATCTAAGATTCTACACAGCACTCACTTCAATCTGAACACATCTTAAGATTCTACACGGCACTCACTTCAGTCTGAACACATCCTAAGATTCTACACGGCACTCACTTCAGTCTGAACACATCGTAAGATTCTACACAGCACTCACTTCAGTCTGAACACATCGTAAGATTCTACACGGCACTCACTTCAATCTGAACACATCCTAAGATTCTACACAGCACTCACTTCAATCTGAACACATCGTAAGATTCTACACGGCACTCACTTCAGTCTGAACACATCCTAAGATTCTACACAGCACTCACTTCAGTCTGAACACATCGTAAGATTCTACACAGCACTCACTTCAGTCTGAACACATCCTAAGATTCTACACAGCACTCACTTCAATCTGAACACATCATAAGATTCTACACAGCACTCACTTCAATCTGAACACATCCTAAGATTATACACAGCACTCACTTCAGTCTGAACACATCGTAAGATTCTACACAGCACTCACTTCAATCTGAACACATCATAAGATTCTACACAGCACTCACTTCAATCTGAACACATCATAAGATTCTACACAGCACTCACTTCAATCTGAACACATCCTAAGATTCTACACAGCACTCACTTCAGTCTGAACACATCCTAAGATTCTACACAGCCTCACTTCAGTCTGAACACATCGTAAGATTCTACACAGCACTCACTTCAGTCTGAACACATCGTAAGATTCTGCACAGCACTCACTTCAGTCTGAACACATCGTAAGATTCTACACAGCACTCACTTCAATCTGAACACATCATAAGATTCTACACAGCACTCACTTCAATCTGAACACATCCTAAGATTCTACACAGCACTCACTTCAATCTGAACACATCGTAAGATTCTACACAGCACTCACTTCAATCTGAACACATCTAAGATTCTACACGGCACTCACTTCATCTGAACACATCGTAAGATTCTACACAGCACTCACTTCAATCTGAACACATCGTAAGATTCTACACAGCACTCACTTCAGTCTGAACACATCTAAGATTCTACACGGCACTCACTTCAATCTGAACACATCGTAAGATTCTACACAGCACTCACTTCAGTCTGAACACATCGTAAGATTCTACACAGCACTCACTTCAATCTGAACACATCTAAGATTCTACACAGCACTCACTTCAGTCTGAACACATCTAAGATTCTACACAGCACTCACTTCATCTGAACACATCTAAGATTCTCACGGCACTCACTTCAGTCTGAACACATCTAAGATTCTACACGCACTCACTTCAGTCTGAACACATCTTAAGATTCTAAAAGATCACTTCAGTCTGAACACATCCTAAGATTCTACACAGATCACTTCAGTCTGAACACATCTAAGATTCTACACAGCATCATTCAGTCTGAACACATCTAAGATTCTACACGGCATCATTCAATCTGAACACATCCTAAGTTCTACACAGCATCATTCAATCTGAACACATCTAAGATTCTACACGGCACTCACTTCAATCTGAACACATCGTAAGATTCTACACAGCACTCACTTCAGTCTGAACACATCGTAAGATTCTACACAGCACTCACTTCAGTCTGAACACATCGTAAGATTCTACACAGCACTCACTTCAATCTGAACACATCGTAAGATTCTACACAGCACTCACTTCAGTCTGAACACATCGTAAGATTCAACACAGCACTCACTTCAGTCTGAACACATCATAAGTTTTGCCCAGCTTCAGGAAGAGAGAGTGTTGATCCGGCAAGTTAGTCTCCCGGAACCTCACTGGAGGACGGTCATACATGGTGACAGCTCTGAAACACAGAGGTCATACATGGTGACAGCTCTGAAACACAGAGGTCATACATGGTGACAGCTCTGAAATACAGAGGTCATACATGGTGACAGCTCTGAAACACAGAGGTCATACATGGTGACAGCTCTGAAACACAGAGGTCATACATGGTGACAGCTCTGAAACACAAAGGTCATACATGGTGACAGCTCTGAAACACAAAGGTCATACATGGTGACAGCTCTGAAACACAGAGGTCATACATGGTGACAGCTCTGAAACACAAAGGTCATACATGGTGACAGCTCTGAAACACAGAGGTCATACATAGTGACAGCTCTGAAACACAAAGGCCATACATGGTGACAGCTCTGAAACACAAAGGTCATACATGGTGACAGCTCTGAAACACAGAGGTCATACATGGTGACAGCTCTGAAACACAGAGGTCATACATGGTGACAGCTCTGAAACACAAAGGTCATACATGGTGACAGCTCTGAAACACAGAGGTCATACATGGTGACAGCTCTGAAACACAGAGGTCATACATGGTGACAGCTCTGAAACACAAAGGTCATACATGGTGACAGCTCTGAAACACAGAGATCATACATGGTGACAGCTCTGAAACACAGAGGTCATACATGGTGACAGCTCTGAAACACAGAGGTCATACATGGTGACAGCTCTGAAACACAGAGGTCATACATGGTGACAGCTCTGAAACACAGAGGTCATACATGGTGACAGCTCTGAAACACAGAGGTCATACATGGTGACAGCTCTGAAACACAGAGGTCATACATGGTGACAGCTCTGAAACACAGAGGTCATACATGGTGACAGCTCTGAAACACAGAGGTCATACATGGTGACAGCTCTGAAACACAGAGGTCATACATGGTGACAGCTCTGAAACACAGAGGTCATACATGGTGACAGCTCTGAAACACAGAGGTCATACATGGTGACAGCTCTGAAACACAGAGGTCATACATGGTGATGGCTCTGAAGGATGATTCCAGATCAATTACAGTGGCACTGCCATTGTTGTTATTACGATATTATCATTTCTGATGCGATACCATTGTACACAGAGTAGCTACCTTACTATCCAAGTACAGCATGTACTGTCTAGACATTGTCTACTGGTGTTCTTTTAATTTGTCACTGACATTACATAGGAATATTTTGCTGATAGAATAATATTTATAATAATAATGAACTTAATTTTGCCACTAGTCTTGAGAGCATATTTCTGTTCCAAAGTGTGCCACACCACATAGTCAGCTACGAAAAAATATAAATTATATATACACAAATAAAATACAAATTAGTGCCTATGACTTTTGTATAATACATTCATCTACTACCATTTTAGATGTATATATTTAAATTAATAATAACAGTGTGTAACCAAATTGGTCTGTTTTACAACTATCAGATTGGTACTACAGATGCATTTTCTCAATATGTATTATTGTAGTCAGTACCTTTATTTATGAAACATTTATATGAAGAACTTTGTCAATTCTTCACTAAGACCATCTTCAACTCTTCACTAACACTATCTTGGTTAAAACACAACAGTGACTCACTCAATATTCCACTTCTCTTTCAAATCTGTCCTCATTGCCTTCGTCACACAAATGTTAGCTGCGGAAAATCTGCCAAAGAACTTCTCATACCTAGACATAAATACAACAGCATCAGTAGAATATGTAAAGCACTATCATGAAACTGTGTTAATGGCTTTTCCTTTCTCCTACTACAGTATTTCCCAAAATTGATAAATCCAACTCAGTTTTTAGTGTTCTCACTCCATTCACCAGGTGGCAGTACTGTCTACGAAAACATTTACCATAGGTTTGTTTAGTAAAGTATGTCAATGCAAGCGCTATAATAGTTTTAGCAAATATTTATATAACTTGGCAGAACTTTCAAAATCAAAATAATAATTAGGCCATATGTTGTGATTAAATTTATAGTTTTAGCAAAGCAGTTGCAAAATAATATACTAACTCACCATTTTGAAAACTGAACAAGTTTGTTTCTTGGGCCAAGTGTGAGACCAAGAATGGTATAGCCATAATTATGCCAGTCTACCACCAGGTGGCTGTTTCGTAACAGTGACACGATGTAGCACACTAGCAGGCTTGGAATCGCTGGTGGATTCTGAAAATAGAATGCATGGAAAAAATTAAATAAATTACAAACAGCAAATGTGTGCATAAATAAAAAATACAACAAACTGGGATTAATTGTATATAGCACACAATCACCATGATCATCATTATTGTGTTCAGTGTTATCTGCATAGATTAACACAAACAACTTTATTAACTTCCTTTATTAATGCCCCTTTTTGCACCTGACATTTTCCCAACTGTTTACTGACGTCATGTCTTTAAGAAATTTAAATTAATGTTAATAATTATGTTAACTGTTATATGTTATATTTATTAAGATTTCATACTAACTTCAACAATGTTCTAAATGTTTAATGACTAATTCATGATTCAACGACTAACATAAACATATGTATGTATGATAGTACAAACAAAACCTCACAACATAATAATTTTGTTGAAGCTTACACTAAAGCTATCTTTTAATAATTTCCTCTAGATTTTAAATATGCAACTGCTTCATTAAATATTATCACCATTGAAATGTTGACATTTCTCCTGAAATTGACTTTGTATATACCGAGTAACTAAGAAGCTACACGTCGCACCTGGAGCAGAATGTGACTGGGTCTGTCGTGTCTTAATAGTGGCAGCAATAGCGTGGCCGACTGCCAGCACACCTTCACGACGTAGACAGCCAGTCGGGGCAGCTCTGTAGTCACAACAGCATCTCTATTACACATCGTAGCAGCAAATGAAACACATTAGTTGGCTTCTACTACACATCAATCAAGACGGGCCAACAATGCAGATCAGGCAAATACTGTAACAGATATCACACATGCTTGAATCCTGAATAATACATTCAACTTTCCTTTGTGCTGTTATTAAATATACATACTATAATTAATGACATTTGATTACATTTGCAAGCACAAATTTGGTCGAATTTGGTCGAATTATACAAAACAGTACAATGCTGCTATAGGGTTTCAATTTAAAAACGTAAATGAAAATCTACAGAAAATCTCCCGCAAAATTATAATTACGCAATTACACCCAGCCTGCACCATGTGTATGCTGCTAATTTGTACAATGCTCATGGCATTCTGCAGGATTGTGATAGTGCAGACAAAATACACTTAATTGTGCAGCTGCCACTGTAACATGGAATGTCTTGAACACAATGTAAACATTACAATGTGTAATATACCGACACACTGTGAGTTCATGCAATGTTGTAAATGTAACTAGCATTCACAGTTCAGGTTACAGAACACATGTGGCGTACATGTGACAGTGCAAACAGTCATCAGGTTTAGATTTATCACGCACAGTGGCAGTACATGTACCTTAAAATGTCTAGGCAAATTAGATAGATTTCTAGTGGTTTCTGAGATACAGCAGCTAATGTTTTCTGAGATATAACAGACACAGAATGATGCCATATGCCCACTGTACCTTCGACCCAAAGAACTAAAAAGTACACTGTAACTGTAAATCAAGTGTAAAAATGTGTGCAGAAATTTTGTTTCTTCTCTTTGTGTCTATCCTATGGTGTGGTGAGGTGGCCTGGCAAGACAAGGTGGATGGTATGGAGAGGCTGGGTGCAGTGTGGGTACTGGGTAGACTCCGTAGATATAATGCTTCTTGGGGTATAGATTCTAGGTTGTTATCTTTCAAGTGTGTCGCAACCATATGGTCTCTTCAGTGTTATTATATGTAATGATTGTACAATGGGAGCGGTGGTCACACCGGACTGTCAATCGAGGGGACAGTGGTTCAATCCCACCTACCTGTGTTTCGAAACTTAGGCAATTTCGTTCACCCCACATTAGCCTGTTTCTTTCGGAAGAGACACTAAAAGCCGGTGGTCCCTTCTATCTGGTGTCTATGTGAAGGGAAGTAAAAGATCCCACACAGGGGGTAAATGTGTAACTTGTAGCGGACTCACTAATTCTGGAGAAGGACAACTCCCGCATTAGCCTGAGTTTCGAGGAAACCATCTGACTCCTGAGACATAAATACCTGGTATGCAGAAAAATTATTCTCATCCATTACAAATTTCCTGCGTTTATTCACCCAAAGAAACACATCGATTGCTACTTACTGGATAGTATTTCTGGTGGCTCCTTCAAATGGTATCGCTGAATCTTTCCACAACTGACGACATCTGGATGTGGTATAGATCCTAAAACAATACATAATCTTATTACTACGTAACAATGCAATTAGCACTAGAATTATTCACTATCTGGCTTATTAGTTAATGCTGTAAATGTCTTACTAGCTAGTGCTGGAACAAAGGACTACCCAGTACACAGTACTACACACACAGTATAAAGATACTGTTGCTTTGTCAGCAACTGAGAAGAAATAGTTTTCTTCTTCATTGTCTCTTGAGGGCCGGATCAATTCTCTTTCACACTGAGCTGTTTAAAGTTACTCTTTCAAGATTTCTTGACAATGTTTTCCACTATAATTTTGTCTTCCCTTTGTCCTTCTATCAACCACTTCTCTTGTATTTGTTATCTGCACAATCATGATGATGAAACTTATAACTAGTTGTAGTACATGTACATTTTTCTTTAAGTAAACTTGTATTATGTTTCCAAATAAAATTAACTGGCCATAATTTCAACGATTTCCCACAAGATGTTCTGGAACATGTATGTGGTACAAATTAAATAAAATGCAAATATCACAGCAAAGGAAACTTTCCACAGAAATCTGTTGGTGTCTATAGATCAAACAAATTGTCCTGACTTAAGTACAGTCTAGAATTGCAGTTTCGTGACCATTTTCTGGCTACTAAGGTTTGACGATTGATTTGACTTCTACGGACCATTTAAAAAACATTTAGTCCCCCGGTCCCTCTAAAAAATGCTGGCATTTTCTGCCAGAGGGCCAAATCCAAAATGGCCGCTGGCATGTTTGAACTAAAGCGCCAGAAATCACGTATGAAGACACTTTTTCAGGTAAGTCATCCACAAAGTTTCCGATTCTTGCATCAGTTTAACGCTATGGTATCATTTTGTCCCATAAATCCAAGATGGCCACCATCTGGTAGCTCGAAAGCGATATGAACCTGAGCACCTAGAAGCATGCATGAAGAATATTTTTCGGATACGTCGCACACGAGGATTCAGATTCTGACATCACTTTTACATTATGACATAATTTTTACCCATAAATCCAAGACAGCCGCCATCTGGTAGAAAGAAAACTAAATTTTTGTACCTGAGCACTTAAAGCATGTATGAAGACGATTTTTCGAGGTACGTTGACCAAGACATATTATTTTGGCTAAATCGATGCACTGATGCAATTTATGAAGGTGACAGATCGAATTAAGGTCAAGGTGATGTGGTAAGGTCATTCAAGGGTAATCTTCAAGGTAATATATAATGGTTAGGAATCGAAGTCCTTGACCCAAATAATATAAAGGGAGCGAGAACCCCGCTGCTGGACATGATGAATAATGGTTCTAGAAGTGAGCTAATTTTGGGATGAGGGCCATATTGGCTGGATTTTTTAACGAGGGTACACATATCTTGTTTAGCACAAGTCTGATTTGTTTTAATGAAGCACGCTTGCTTTTCAGGTTAATGAATTGCACACAGCTGTAACTGGATGTTTCTGCAGCGTCTAGAACGTTTTGTTCAGGAATACGAAGCAAACATCCACGTTGAGCATCCACGCATCAAAGACGCCAAGACTGTGTCGCAGGCACTGACTGAGAAGGCGTCTGAGATGTAGGCAGTTACACCATATAAACTATCCAACATGGTGAGCCTCCCACAAGCCATACCCGCTACATTCTCCTCAAGTACAGAGCCACAGCGCAAGTTCATGCCCTTGCTCGCGGTCATTTTGGATTTGGCCCTCTGGCGGAAAATGTCAGCATTTTTTAGAGGGACCGGGGGTCTAAATCTTGTTTAAATGGTCCATAGAAGTCAAATAAATCGTCAAACTTTAGCACCCAGAGAATGGTCACGAAACTGCAATTCTACACCCTACTACTGCTTCCCTACTGCCTTCTGTACATAATCTGTTCAATCTATAATGCTCAAGCTCATTCAGCTATATGAATGAGTGCCTGGCTATAGACAGTGGTGGATATTTGTGTACAAACCGTTTTTATGCAATAATTGCAGTGTGGCCGGATGTTTCCCAGAGAAGTTGAGATGGTGTTCGATTGAACAGGTCTGCCAGGGAGTAAAGTGTAAATCGCGCTTTGAGCAGTCCTGAGGATTGGATACTGCGCTATATAAGAACTTGCCTACCTCTAATGTGGATTTCAATTCCATTCAATATACAAATTCCACTACTAATCACTAGTTCTATGTATAATACACTTCAGAATTATGATTTGACAAAAATCCTGAACTTTGTATCCAATAAGTACTGCCTTCAGGTTAGTTTCTACAAGTCTACATCTGTGAAAAGACAACATTGGTCTAAGTTCTTATATGATGTTAAATAGTGTTATAGTACAGGACTGATCAGAACACTACCATACACTTCACTTTTTTGTAGACTAGTTTAATCAATCACAATATTGTTTTGACTTACCTGGGAAGCATTCAGCCTTGCAACAATCATTGCAAATTTTTATTAAAAGAATAACTGCTTAACACTTTGGTTTCTACACTCTGTACAACTCCTTCTAGGACTATAACCAGTGATGCAGTGAGATACAAGAAGCTTTATTTAACGTTGGTTCACATGTGAATTTCATAACATTAGCTCATCTGAGCTATTTTCCGACAAACAAATGTAAAGCAACAAGACATAAAAATGTAAAAAAACATACAAAATATTTAAAGTTAAAGCATTAAAATTTAAAAAATTAAATATGGATAATAAGAGTAAAATTAAAAGACCAATGCAAAGTTTGCAAACGGTGTGAAAGTAAATTTATAATATGTTATTGTGTCAAACAAGTGCAGTAATTTAGGCTGGTTAAATCCACACTCTCTATCTGTATCTACGTGGTGGATGGTGGGGAGGAGTTAGGTAGTGCTTGTTGTTGGATTGGGACCGTTTTTGGGTGTAGTGTCACTAAGACAAGTGTGGGTGACAGCACATGACAACTAATCATTGTACCCATTATTGTTCACCCACCAAACCATCTGCGTCATCAGCACTTTGTGATTATGCAAAAGTAAGGAAAGACAGAACAGCACCTTCATAGCCAATAAGGCTCACTTCATAACCGGCATCCGCAAGCGAAAGTGAATGATACTGCATACGCGGACTCCTTCCAATATCGCCCAACACAACGACGCACGCTCTTTTCGAATTCCCTCTACGCAACCATCTTATTATGCGAACGAAAACAACGCCGAAAAACAGAATTAAAATAGCACACACATTTACAAGCATGTCAAAATATGTTTGCCGATTATCCTTCATTTTTAGTGTTGATCAACGACGTGGATTTGAACCCCTTACATCATGGAAATATATATTTATCAACACGTACTTTATGCAGATATATGGCAAGATTAAACTATTGGCTTACTATCTTTTAATTTATGTTTTTATAAAATGATAACTATGTTCTAATTTGTTTGTTTTCATTATGCAAATATGCAATGTTTTAGGAGGCGTCTATGGGAGCGCCATCTGTTGATATTTTTATAGGGTAAGGAGAAGCAAAAGATGAACGAATCTGGCGATACTTCTTCGTCAGACTCAAGGCCTAGTGAACATGAGAACAAACAGCAGTTGGTGCGTTCGTCTTACAAATGTTGTGTTGATAAAGTTTATAGACACAATATAATTAGCAAATGACGTTGAGCATGTTGTGCTTGGGCTTTTGTTACGTGTACAATACACGAATATTATATAAAAAATTACAAAAATGCTATTCAGTATACCAAATTATTATAATTGAATTCTGCTTGGGATTTTTGCCCTTTTCTTACTGCTAGAATTCTGCATTTCTGGCTTTGCCCGTTAGAACATTTAACGTTAATTGATCTTGATTAACCTTACGCACACAAACAGATGACCTGTGTTCTTTGCCTGTACAGAGACTCTTCTTCTTCCAGTAATCCACTACCGTCAATTATGACGACTTCGTGGATACTGTGCGCATGTTCAAGTGCTGATTAAAAATAATGGTGATGTTTATAGAAATAATAATAAATATATATATATATATATATATATATAAGTGCAAATGCATGTTAAAAACAGCAGTCACGATACGTTAGTCACAGCCACATGCAGTGCTGTCACGCTCAAGGCACTGCTTGAAACCTAAACTAAAGCTGGCTCTGCTTCAAGAAAAGACAAGTCTGTGGCCTAGACCTAGACATAACATAGGCATAGCTAAAGCAATATGTAGGCTAGCTAGGCAGTATAGGCCTGGACCAGTATTGGGTCCAAATACACATGTTGGGATCAAATACAACATACAAGGTTTGCCAGCGAAGTAAAGTGCTTTGAACAATCCTGAGGATTGGATACTGCACTATATAAGACCTTACCATTTTAGATAACTGCTTATCGCTTATCCAAGTGCACAGTGCTGTAACGCACGCGGCTGGCATAAATTGGAATGCTGGTTAAGTTTCAAAATGTGTCTAAGACGCAATATTTGCACAAACAAATATACTGGGATGGTTTGAATGATTGAATTAATCAAAGTTACTGTTATAACAGCAAAATTGAGGTGGGTCCACATTCTACACAATTGCCAAAATTTAATAGAGTGGCATTTTGAGTTCAAGCTGAAAAATGCATGAACTCCATGAAACATTTTATATGGCAAACACATTTAACCAAGTAAAAACCTGGAACATTGCTATAAATATATACACACTGCTTTGTGCCTTGATTTTAGGTGAAATATGATGATACTCCACAGTTCAACTTCTCTGAGTGGAACCCTCAGACGCCATCAGCCCTGCAGTTCCTCAGTCTCATCTCCATAGACCACCACGGCTTCACCTTGCCTCCACAACAGAGGGAACATGTCGGCAAGATCAGGCGGGGCAGCGTCAACACGAAACGGATTCACCAAATGATTATTGGGAAGCCAATCGACAGAAATGTCATTGGTAAGTGAGAGATACAAACGAACTGCTGCAGGTGTAATGCTTGTGTGACAACTCATGACTGGGCGCTCTGTCACTAATGACAGCTGGTGCAATGATTGGTGACAGCCATGTGACTGTGATGACAGTTATCTCTGTGATGGATCATGGTTGTAGGACTAATGGCAGATAACTCCATGACTGTCAAAGGTGACCCCATGACTGTGCCAACTGCTGGCTGATTCTGTGACTGCACTAAGACCATACACCAAACAGCTGTCATGAGTGTAACCTCCTGGTTGAACCATGTGATCCACTAAGACAGCAATCTGACTGAGAATTTCTCACACAACATTCCTGCAAGTGTCTCACCAATGCTCTGCCCAACGGTACAGCATTTCATTCACATACGCTTAATAAGACAGGCACTAAATAAATGAAGAAGTCATGCCAGTGGCATGAGACAAGTTTTAATTTAATGTGTTGAATTATTAAAAAGAATTTTTTATTTAAGCCATATTACGATTGAATTATAGTGTATCTCAATCACTCATCACCGGTTAGATTCAGTAAGTTATAAAATGGTAAGTTATAAAATGTCTGCTATTCTGCTATGGTTACCTGTCACAACTCATTTACAACTTGGCATCTTGTTGATTAAAAATACATCAGTAATGTATTGTCTATAAATTATTAGTTATGGATGTTTTGTGACTCTTTCTGTTGTAGACGGGAGAAGATTGCGACAAGCTGTTAATGCAGAAGACTACGACTTAGGTATCTACAAAACTAATTTTAAAATGAATTTCTAAATTTAATTTACAAACTTAATCTCTGCAAATATTTCCTGTAACTCAATGCAAATGAATAATTTCCAACTTGTCTTGCAGCTGATATATATCTCACATATAGTTGATTTAGCAATATTTGTCCACCGTTTGAATTTCATTGTATTATTTTCCTGTTTTTCCAGTTGATTCCCTTCTCAGCCGGAATGTGGACCCGTGCGGCACAGACAGCAAGCAGAGGTCACCACTGCATCTGGCAGCAGCCAAAGGAAATGAGAGGCTAGGTAGGTTCAGAGACATTACAGTGACAAAATCAGCATTTCCGATGCTTTACAAGTTGTCAAGGATACAGCACGACAAGAGGAAATCAGTTTAATTATGTTGTGTCCACTGTTGAAATAATAATAATTGTTACGTGTTTGTTTTGTGGATGTTAGAACTCCCAGAGTGGTCAGTACTTTGGTGTACGTCAGCAATGTTTGTCATTTGTTTTGCAGTGCGTATGCTGCTGGACCACAATGCCAACCCTAATCAGAAGGACATCATTGGAAACACAGCTCTTCATTTAGGTGAGTTGCTTGAAAGGCTTGTGTGGGTGAGGTTGTTGAAATAGGTAAGATATTTGAACAGCTCATTTAGAAGACATACTAGGAAACAGCATCTAGAAGTGTTGCTAGGACAGTTCATTTTGGTGAGGTACACATTTAGACTTGTACTTGAACAAGTCATTTACTAGATTACTAGACATTTAGATTAGGAATTTGGGAGGTTGGTTTAGATGAGGTACTATGATAACTCATATACAATTAGTACTTGGATAGTTAATTTAAGTGAAGTACTTAGGTAGCCACTTTAGGTGAGGTATTAAGGACATTTAGGTGAAGACAGCTAACTTAGAAGTGGTATTAGAATAGCTTACTTAGGTGAGGTACATGAAGAGCACATGTAACTGAGGTTCTTCAACAGTGCATTTAAGTGAGATACTAAGTGAGGTCACTTATGTGATGTACTTGGCCAGCTCATTTAAGTGTAGTACTTGAACAGGTCATTTAGGTGAGGTACTTTATTAGATATTTTAATCTTGAGAGTGGCACATGGTACAGTATAGAGTTGATGTGCCATTTACGGGAAAAAAAGTATGTTTATGAATTGTTGAGTACCCTGATGAGTATATTGTGAACCATACTGTTGTGGATGGAAATTGCTAATGTTTCTGTTGGTCATAATGCAAACATCAGCAGTGGAAGCCGTATTTTTTACTTTCAAATGTTCCAAAGGGAATCATTTATTGTCACACCTTTTACCTGAAGATACTTGCTTTGGTACGTGGCTCAGGATTTAAACAACTGTCTATATTAACCAGTGCTACCTTCTGGTGTAGACTCACCGTGGTCACTGTTGTAACATTCCATACAGCACAGTACACTCCTCACCTAGTCCTGTCATCTTACAGCTGCCTGTACAAGTCACATCCCGGTCGTCACACTGCTGCTCAAAGCAGGTAAGAGGCGTTGCTTCTTGCGTACACGTTGTCATTCCACTACCTGTGGGATTGATTTATTGATAAGACTCCAGTGGAAATCTGGTTTGTGGCAAGGAAGACTACAGTAATGAGGCACACAAGTCTGGTATGCTGCCGTTTTTATGACATTTTGCCATTCTCATTCATGATCCAGACCCCAATGACCAGAACGAACTGTGTATTCGTTCTTATGCCTACTGGTGTAGTTGACACATCCAAAACCACCATAAGTTTTAGGTTTCCATCCAAGAAAAAAATCATAGAAGGTGGGAATATTATGCAGATAAGTTATTATTTTTAAATTGTTTGTGTAGTGCAGTAATTTTGATTTTGAATATGTTTACGGACAGTGAGGTAGGGACCAGTTGTGTATGATCTTGTTAAGTATCGCTCAAAACAGCCTAGAAATAAGAATCACTTGCAGGTCCTGGTCCACAACAATCTTGGGTGTCCATTTTAATTTACAACGCATCGCGTGGAACATCACAGCTACTTAAGAAAGTTGTTATCGTCTTTGCTTACTATCCCATGTATTCAAGAGTAGTGTTGTGTGGCACTTCCTAGGGACTGACGTGAATGCTGTTGATGCATCGGGTCGCACTCCCCTTCATCTGGCACGGTCTCGACTGAGACTGTTGCAGGAGGAGAGCGACTTCTCCAATGATCAACTCAAGACAAACATCAATCAGGTGGGCAGGTCACACATCCTCGACTTCACAAACACATAACATCTTCTTGTGTTGAGTTTGCACAAACTAATGTTTCTGAAAGTGTTGTACTGCAGCGTCAAATATTACTAAGTAATGTCTGATGACTAACTAAAATATGACTTATTTTTAAACAGTGTTCTAGCAACTGAATTTCCACATTAAAATTGCTGTTTCATATGATAACAAATTTTGAACTCTTAACTTTTCTAAAAATATTCCAGAGATTATTTTATGAAATCTTGAGTGGAGTCAGTGATGAAACAGTCACTTGCCCATTGTTCTGACAGATAAGGAGAACTAGTGAGCTGTTTGTATGTACAACAGTTGTCTCTTGTAGATTGTGGCCATGATGAAGGAGTACCTACAGCAATCTGGCCGGGAAAAGGAGCTCAGCGAACTGGACATGCTGTGTGACAAGTTAGAGCACACATCCACGCGAGAACAGCTGGATGTTGTTGGAGGACTCATCTCAAACTTCACAAGTCTGAGCATCGAGAAGACACAGACTGGATGACTATATGGCTCAGAGAGCAGTCAACCAGGTCGGTCCCTCGTCTCCTCGTCACCATCACTCTTCCACTCGGCCAACCGTCAGGCGTCGTATGAGTTACTGGCATGTCTGTTGCGCAGACTGAGATGTACGTCAGGGTCTGACGATGTGTTGGAACTGTGTCGTCGACTGTCTCGGATGTCTTGCCTGTCTGTGATACTGCCACAAGCATTGTGTCACCTTAAAGAAGGTAGTTTATCTGTAGACATGTCACAGTTGTCTAGTCTACTGGCGGGTCTTAGGTTTACGTCTCTTGATCTTCACTCCATGCAGCTTACAATGCAGCACATGAGTCTGAAGTCTCCCTATGAAGAGTTCCAGCATCTCTGTCGATGTATTCTGCAGCTAAATTGCTCTGACTTGTCCATTCCATCAGTGCCCCTTCATTGGACCCCAACAAGAAGCGAGGAGAGGGAGCTACACTACCTGTATGCACGCTTACGTGGTAACTGCATACTTGATGTGCCTGCAGACATCAATGATTTGTGTGTGCAGATGAGAACGCTTGGCCCACACGCTGGGATGCAGTATGGACACCACGGCGGTGAAAGAGAAGGCATACAGGGTGAGCTGGCAGACACGGATTATTGCCAAGAGCAGTTCGATCAGCTCAATTTAGGGACTTGAGAGTTTTACATAACTTTGTAACAATTCTAACATCCCCTGACATGTAGAATGAAGGTTTTAACTTTTTATTTCTATTCTTTCACAAGGCAACCTTGTATTTTTTTTAGAAAATGGTGAAGCCCGACACATTTCTTTCATTAAGTGATTTAGAATATAATAATTATTCATCATGTAAATGGTATTTAGTCCTGATTGTGGTATTATCCATAGTTGTTTTGTGTGGTTACAAGATTTTAAGTGTATCTACCAATACATAGGCCCTACAAATTATTATGAAAACAGTGTGCATCAAAACTGTGAGGTGAAACCATTGGTTTGTCTCATTAAAGGTAATATATAACTACTGTTTGTTTAAATAAATCATATTGCGAATAAAATATAAGTTGTCACACGTGTTAAATACATACTTGCATTAGTGGGAAGCAATAAGAGACATGATTGGTTGGAGATGTACCAACAGTTGTCAGGACGTGACATTCTTTGGTTGCCCTCACACGTTACTTATTGCGAGTCATGATAATTGTGAAACGTCTGATGAATGGGACGGCGTGTCAAGTGTGGCCAGGACATCCTGTTTGTGAACACATCTGGTGGTTCTGGACAACATCACTGACATCCTGCTCGTGATTAAATTACTTGATGGCCGTTTTTAATCTTAAAAAGTTGTCTGCGTTTATAAACAGCAAACCTTGCTTCTTGAAATAGGGTTGCCCGACATGTATATACTAAACAATTCAGAGTGTCATCCATTCTCGGTGTTGTTGGTATGTCCTTGGATGTGTCGCCAATATCACTGCTGCCTACAATTGTCTCTGCACACTATTCAGTTTTATTCTGCAGAACTTATACATTTACTTGCAAATTATTATGTAGCTAATATTACTTAACCCCAGTGACCCCACCCTCATAGGGGACATGACCAGTGCCAAAGCAGAAATTACTTCTATGCAGTGTACATCTGAATACATCATATGATAGGCCTACAAAGATCTGCATTCTAAATCACACGGCAACAATTTCAATATTGGCTTATACGGGAACAGTAATCATTACACAGATTTCTTTAAATTTAAGATTTGGCAAAAGGCCACATTGAATTTTTCAGTATACAGTCATTAAGTTACATAATGCTCATTCTACATACAAACCAAACACTGGAGTCTAGACAAAATCCCATCAATTTGTGATCTGGCCGAAATCTTAATCTCACTTTTTGAAGAATTGTACCCTGCACAACATACCAACCAAATAAAAAGAATAATCCATTTGAACCACAATTTCTCAAAATACTGCGTGCACAATTTCACTGATAAACAAAACAAATATATTTTGGCAAAAGGTATAATTTTAAACATTATGTAAGGGTTTGGGGAAGTTCTGTAGTGCCCTTTTGCCAATGACCTTTGACGTTATCACATAAGTCGAGATGTGCAAAAATGGTCAACAAATTTACCATGATACCACTTGTACGTTACAAAATCCTTACAATTTTGCCACAGCTAATTAATATTAAATTGTAACTTTTTAACGAAACCGAGGTAAAGAAAATATAACTACCACAATTTATTAATACTGTACTATTACGAATACAAGGAAACTGAACACATTCAAACACAAGAATACTGTAGAAAACTTATTATTCTTGATGTACAAACGGTGGAATGTCAGTTCACAGTTGACATGGGACGATACATGACTTAATTAAGGTCATTTACAAAAACAAATCTTAAAATTAACAAGACAACAATTTTAGATTGAATTATGTTAACAAGAGTGTTCTTGTCTGTGGCGAGTGTTTTGTGTGCATCAGAACCCTGTCGGCAACAAACATATTGTATCCATGATGTTGACACCAGTCATTCAACTGTCACAAAATAATGTAAACATTTGCACGATTCATTTAGAAGCACTTGCGATGCACAATCGATGGGCCGGACTCATCATATTCCTGCTTGCTGATCCACATCTGCTGGAAGGTGGACAGGGAGGCGAGGATGGAGCCGCCGATCCATACGGAGTACTTGCGCTCTGGTGGTGCGATGATCTTGATCTTCATTGTGGCAGGAGCGAGAGCTGTGATCTCCTTCTGCATGCGGTCAGCGATGCCAGGGAACATCGTGCTGCCACCAGACAGCACAGTGTTGGCGTACAAGTCTTTACGGATGTCTACGTCGCACTTCATGATGCTGTTGTATGTTGTCTCGTGGATACCGCAAGACTCCATACCCAGGAAGCTTGGCTGAAGTACGGCCTCTGGGCATCGGAACCTCTCGTTGCCGATGGTGATCACCTGGCCGTCGGGAAGCTCGTAGCTCTTCTCCAGGGACGATGAAGCGGCCGCTGTGGCCATCTCCTGCTCGAAGTCAAGTGCGACGTAGCACAGCTTCTCCTTGATGTCACGTACGATTTCTCGCTCGGCCGTCGTTGTGAAGCTGTAGCCGCGCTCGGTGAGGATCTTCATCAGGTAGTCGGTGAGATCACGGCCAGCCAGGTCAAGACGCAGGATGGCGTGGGGCAGGGCGTAACCCTCGTAGATGGGCACTGTGTGGGTCACACCATCCCCAGAGTCGAGCACGATACCCGTCGTACGACCGGATGCGTACAGTGACAGCACAGCCTGGATGGCGACGTACATGGCAGGGGCGTTGAAGGTCTCGAACATGATCTGTGTCATCTTTTCCCTGTTGGCCTTCGGGTTGAGGGGAGCCTCGGTCAGCAGGACTGGGTGCTCTTCGGGGGCGACTCGGAGCTCGTTGTAGAAGGTGTGATGCCAGATCTTCTCCATGTCATCCCAGTTTGTGACGATGCCGTGCTCGATGGGGTACTTCAGGGTGAGGATACCCCTCTTGCTCTGGGCCTCGTCACCGACATAGCTGTCCTTCTGTCCCATGCCGACCATGACACCCTGAAACAAAGTAGAATGTAAAGATAAATGTTATGATTCACCCCATAATCAGTAGATTGAGCAATGCAACATGGATCTGGGGGGATGCCCCAACAAACTGTTTTTAAAAACAGCTTCAAAATGGTGAATTCTGAAGTGTATTAACTTATTTTCTGGCATATATTGGGGAATAAAATAAATCTACACATTACAGGCAGCATGCAAACATGTTGATAACATTACTTGTAAATAGCCAGCAGTGACAATTTTAGCATATTTTCGGCAAATGTAGCTTAGAAAAACAACAAAGCAACCCACCTCATTCATCAAATAGCAGGAGAAATGTTAATGTATTACATGCTACAAAACATTCATACTATGGATACCACCCTAAATATATTAAATTCCAAATACAAACCTGATGTCTGGGTCGGCCTACAATGGATGGGAAGACGGCCCTAGGGGCATCATCACCAGCAAAACCAGCCTTGCACATGCCAGACCCATTGTCAATGACCAAAGCTGCGATATCCTCGTCACACATGATGGATACGTACGGATCTAAAAACAATAAAAGCAACTATTTGAAAATGAAACATGCAAACACATTGTGAAAGAAACGTATGCATAGCCATTTTGGATAACTTATGAATTTCCCTCGCATTTCACAGCCATTAAGTAGGACATTCAATTTTTAAATAGCATAAAACAGCCATGCCAACAAAAGAATTTTTATGTCTGGCTGCTTCTTAAAAGTTCAGTCTTAAGTGAAAACTTGTTTATTTATATATTTCTTCTATGCTGTCCCTTTTGTGATTATACAAACTATGAATTTACTTACAACACTAAATATATAAGTACCAGTCTTCAATGTCAGTGGTTCTGATTAATAGTCGACAGGACTATTGTAACTCACTTTTAAATAACATTGCAAAATTCATCTAAACACCAATGTGTACAGAATTGTTTAGCACGTGTGGTATTTAAGGCCCCCCATATCTCACTATCACTACCGCTACTTAAGCAGTTGGCTTCCAGTTGTTTACAGCATTCAATTTAAATTGGCTACTGTTACATACAGTACTCTTTCTACTCAACAACCGACATGTTTAGTTAATCCGCTACAGTTCTCGTCATCTCTAGGACTCTTGGGATCATCCGTTTCCAAATAACTTTTTGTTCCTAAAACAAAGCTGGATTTTGGCAAAATTGCTTCCTCTGTGGCTGTGCCAACAATTTGTAATCAACTCCCTACTAAGATTAAAACTTTTGAAACTATAGACACCTTTCGTAAAAATAAAAAATATGTTTGAAATTGCTTTCCACCATAAATTGTTGGCGGTTCCATCTTCCAATGACAACTTTTGCCTGTCCCCATGTATGATGAGCCAACTGATTTTGTTTGTTGCGCCTGAGCTTGAACATCTTAAGGCTATAGTTTTACAATTATTATACACATATGCAAAAGATTATCAAGTTGCAGAGGCACTTTGTTACATAAATAAAAGATACAATGTTTGTTTAATGGCTATTAAAACTGAAGTGCAATTTTCATATGCATGGGCAGTACGTAGTATGTATACACGCTATTTGTTATTGTATCTTAGTAACCACTCCGATATTTTAGGATATTTCAGTTATATACTGTTCTAAATAATGAATGTATTTTCGGTCCAATCAGTTTTTTCCACGAGCAATCACAATATATATTTATTAGTCTACAACTATCACTACTGAAGTTACGGATTTGAGAAGAAAAAAAACAAGGATCAATTTTGTTTACCATAGTGTATAGAACCCAATTTTCATAAATTTTGCATGGTTGTTTCTGGCCCCTGCCCCTGGGGCATATTCAAATGTTCTGCTAAATCAGAGGCATCCTACCGAGATATTGTGACTCGGCAACTCACGCCAGACCAAACGTAAAGTGGGAGGGGCTGGGGCGACGGACCCGGGGCGACTACGAGAGCTTAGGCGAGACTCGCGGCAACTTTCAAGGGCAAGTTAAACCCGGGTAACGCGTAGGCTTGAAAGTTTCAGCCAAGGTCGATGAACGTTTTATTTTTCAGCTTGAAATGCATTAATACTAATATTAACCGCATAATAAAAAAAATGCCCGTGTGGTGATCGCAAGAAATTTGAATCAACATTTTGTGTTCAAAAATGTCGCCGGCATTACTGGTACGGACTGGGTACTGGTAATAATACTGGTCAAGGCTCAACTCAAGCGGTTATAATTTGTAAGCTAAACGCACATCAAAGCTTTTTGAAATATAGCTGATCCAGGTTATCGTTTTTGCAAAAGAACTATGTATGTGCTAATGTGCCGTGAATTTAAAGCCACGCCTTCACAACTTTCTTAACTCCGCAGCTCAACACGTGGTTGTCACCTCTGTCAGCAACTTACATGTACACTGTTTGGGTATCCCACTGTTTTAGCACATAACATGGGAACAAGTAAATAAGGTGCAACAACCGCCATCTATTTAGATTAGACGACATGACCCAAACCAAATACGCTAAAATACATCAAATAACTACTTACCAACGGTTTGAATTCCAACGGTTGAATGCAACACCCACTACTTCGAATCGCCAGATGCTGTGCGAAACAGGACGCGATTCAATATTTGATGCTAAGGGGTATCATGTTTCTAAAAGAAAGACAATACGTGGTGTCCCTATGACCAGGTACAATCGTTCTAAAAAATACCACTGTATTTATATAACTTGTCACAATATTGATGTAATGTGTAATGCATGGTATAGAACAAGTGTAAAATATATTGATCAACAAAGCCATTTACACCCATTTGACAACTGAATGGATTCGCCCATCTGCGGTCCCGACTTTTTACCATATATGGAATGAAAAGGCACCGGCTAGTTTCGCGGTCTTCGAAGGCGGATCTAATCACGGTGATCTATACACTTCATTCAATGATCAATCAATGTTGGATAACTATTATTATAAATTATAAAATATTATTTTCATAACAATAAATATACAATAAACATTATGTATATATTACCCAGTTAGTAATCCCGGATGGCATGTGAGGGTTGTTTATAGTCGCCCATGAAAAAGTGTAATGGCCACAATTAAGTGATAACAATGCACTATAAAAGAACTTATTATATACTTTTTCATAGAAAGAACAGTCTATAAATGCGCCGCTGGCATATTCAATCAAACAAGGACAAATCGGTATTTCAAATGTCCAGGGCTGTCCAGAACAACTTTTCAACATATTAAACTATGATCGAGATATTTTAATTAAAACAATTACATGACTTTAATGACTCTATGGCTACTGTGCTGTAGTTATTTTATCGCACGTTAAATTGTAGCTGTAACTTACCAACTGAAATTTTCAAGATTATGGTTATATATTCTGTCAAACAAATTGACACCGAATATCTCACCGTCATTCCAGTATTCTAAAATGTCAGCTAGTTCGTTGAATGCTATATATAATTAATCTACGCGATTAAAAAATATGTATATAATAGGGTCTACAGACAATGGGTAAGAACATCTTCCTTTAGGCCCTATCTCTGTACCAATCACACTTAATACATGGTCTTAACAGCGATATTAGACGAAGGAACACCCTATTGTGTGTATACCAATCACAAAGGTGATAACACAGATAGGGAACACCACAAAGTATTTATATTTAAATCAGCTGTTTATCATCAAAATAACTAAGCTATAGCATCATAAGTGTGTCGAACCAGAGATCAATCCAAACGGTACGAGGCTAGAACCATAATATCAGCCTTTTATTTGTGAGAAATTAACAAAGTAATTATGTTTAGAATTAAGACACTAAAATTTGATATATAAAAGAAACATCATTTAACATGGAATTACTGAAGATGGTTCGTACGTTAATTGATACACTGTATCGACTGACCAATCGATCCACATTGTATCGATCAACTAATCATCCAGGGGATTCCAGTGCTTGCACTTGCCAAGACGACGGATTCCAGGATCTACAAATATCATACATAGAAGGTCGGCTAACAATATCCCCTATAATTGACCATTGTTCGTTTTTCAGAAATCTATATACTGCTGTCACCGTAAATGCACATACATCTGGTTCACGTTTTACTTTTCGAGAGAATAACAACACTTGTAGAAACCACGTGCTTAAATTCCTTTGCTCCCATCTTCTAGAACTTTCCACAGGAAATGCATAATTACTGTACTTATTTAACAGTAGATGACATAACTTGACAAGTTGTGACAGGACGAGGGGGCACGTCTGTATCAACTAACCCTATGTATCAACTAAAGCCTCCCTTCCCTAGTTGGATGTACTGGGGTAAGCCAAGATTGTTACGATACATGCCTTTTGCTTGGCATTTTAATGCACTTTTCGATTGTAATATATTTGGAACGTTAGGGTTAATACATGTTTTTTCAAATTCTCAATTCACACGTTTGTTTAGATTATCGTAACACATTGTGGTTCTGTTTGGATTATGGATACAACTCAACAAAAGAAGGTAGACCCACAACACATTAAAACCATAGAACATCGAACTATCGGTGTATCGCGATAATCGATGTAGATATTGGGAGGCTGAGGCTATATAAAAAACCTGCGCATATCTTTGAAGTTCCCCAAACTCCCCGCATTTTCTCAAAGTCAACCCCAAAATGCGCATGCGCCTTGCCCTAAATATCGGGGGTGATACTAAACTATAGGCCTATATCCAGTATTGGAGGCTCTGCAGACCCCCCCCCGCCGCCCAATTCCCCAAGCCACCCATGGTAAAAGGTAAGTTCTTATATAGCGTAGTATCCAACCCTCGCTGGTCTGGATTGATCAAAGCACTTACACTTTAGTCCCAGACAGACATGTTCAATCAGATACTATGCAAATATCAACCACTGTCTACAGCCTGGTTCTTATTCATATAGCTGGATGAAGTGCATGTCGTCATGTAGAATGAATGAACTTGCCCAAGTTTCGACACGGCAGCACAAGATTCATGAAGCGTATCCGTGCATGGTGGGCCCAGATTCGGTCGGGCTCAGGTGACATACGTCACACCCGGGCCGGGTTTCCTCAAAACGCATACCACGCATGCATTATTTTAAAGCGTGTAACAAATTAACAATCACATTGGAATATTTGGCGAATTACTAACGGAAACTTTATGTTAGTAACAACGGAGAATCAACAGCCGTCATGGCCATGGGTCAGACCAGGAAGTCTAGCGTTACGCGTTCTTCACGCTCCACTGCACACACAATCACGGACGGATGTATCAGAGGTCGTGTTCACATCTGCCGAATTACGCTGCGGACCAACTATAAAAATACGGCTCTGTTCACATACATCTATTTGCCGCTCATATGGATGTTATGGTGGACCTATCGAATTGTCTATAGTATAAGTTTTTGTGTGGATTTGTTATCGCATAGGGTTGTCATTCCGCCAACTTTGCGGGAAAATTAAATGCAAATTAGTTCGGCCATTGTCGAAAAACCTATTTTATTCAATATTGTCGAAAGTATGCATGATAATGTCACAATAATGAATATATATGCATATGCTTTCATTGTCAAAGATTACGATAAACACCATTAGAAAGTTGTAACATGTAAATATATATTGCCAATATGCAAATTACCCACCGCCATTATCAAAATGCCGACTTTCTTCAAAATCGACATCATAACAATGATATAAATATTTTATATCATCATAATGATATAAACGTTGTGTCTATAACCACATTTTCATGGTCAAGGATTATGATAAAGCTAAATAAACTGTAAACACAGGCATACATTTTACTAGACAATACCATTATTGAAAAACATAGTTTCAATCATAACTTGACAGGCCAGC
>JAODUO010000570.1:270000-282282 GCA_025642075.2 Ridgeia piscesae
ATATACATGTTTTATATGTGTTTATGTGCACATTAACTACTTGTGTTTGCATTGATTAAAACGTTATTGTTATTGTTGTACATCTTTTAACAGAATCGTGTGTTTTGTTACAGTACCCCCCCTACCAAACAACATGTGTGACGAAGACATCGCCGCTTTGGTCATCGACAATGGCTCCGGCATGTGCAAAGCCGGTTTTGCGGGAGACGACGCCCCCAGGGCCGTCTTCCCGTCTATCGTCGGCCGACCGAGACATCAGGTGTGTATTGCGAGTCCATTGTATACATTTAGATGGTCGCCATAGCAACGTGTAGATCGCTTGAACCGACAATCGTTGAATAAATTTCCGGTCTGGCATAATTTTAACCAAACAGTGGATACTGTCGTAGTTCAATAATCCATATGAATGTAGGCAAACTTATTAACGGATGTAATAATTGAGATTGTACGTGTTTTTATATTTTTAAAGTAAAAATATTCACTAAACTATTAACTATGTTAGTATTAAATTTCAACATATTGGATTTCAACATTTATCCAACAATATTCCACAAAAATAAAACTAGTGCATCGTGTAACACAAGTGTATTTGTCATAAGTTATTTCATGTATTATTTATGCTTTTTTGAAACTATTTTAATTATGCCGCCTATCTCTTTCAGGGTGTCATGGTCGGCATGGGACAGAAGGACAGCTATGTTGGTGACGAGGCCCAGAGCAAGAGGGGTATCCTCACCCTGAAGTACCCCATCGAGCACGGCATCGTCACAAACTGGGACGACATGGAGAAGATCTGGCATCACACCTTCTACAACGAGCTCCGAGTCGCCCCGGAGGAGCACCCAGTTCTGCTGACCGAGGCTCCCCTCAACCCGAAGGCTAACAGGGAAAAGATGACACAGATCATGTTCGAGACCTTCAACGCCCCGGCCATGTATGTCGCCATCCAGGCTGTGCTGTCGCTGTACGCATCCGGTCGTACGACGGGTATCGTGCTCGACTCTGGAGATGGTGTGACCCACACCGTGCCCATCTACGAGGGTTACGCCCTGCCCCACGCCATCCTGCGTCTTGACCTGGCTGGACGTGATCTCACCGACTACCTGATGAAGATCCTCACCGAGCGCGGCTACAGCTTCACAACGACGGCCGAGCGAGAAATCGTACGTGACATCAAGGAGAAGCTGTGCTACGTTGCACTTGACTTCGAGCAGGAGATGGCCACAGCGGCCGCTTCATCGTCCCTGGAGAAGAGCTACGAGCTTCCCGACGGCCAGGTGATCACCATCGGCAACGAGAGGTTCCGATGCCCAGAGGCCGTACTTCAGCCAAGCTTCCTGGGTATGGAGTCTTGCGGCATCCACGAGACAACATACAACAGCATCATGAAGTGCGACGTAGACATCCGTAAAGACTTGTACGCCAACACTGTGCTGTCTGGTGGCAGCACGATGTTCCCTGGCATCGCTGACCGCATGCAGAAGGAGATCACAGCTCTCGCTCCTGCCACAATGAAGATCAAGATCATCGCACCACCAGAGCGCAAGTACTCCGTATGGATCGGCGGCTCCATCCTCGCCTCCCTGTCCACCTTCCAGCAGATGTGGATCAGCAAGCAGGAATACGACGAGTCTGGCCCATCGATTGTGCACCGCAAGTGCTTCTAAATGGAAGCCACAACAACTGTGATAAATATATTGCGAATGTAAAAAACTTAACATCTGGTAAATGTGATTGGTTTGAACATTCCTGAAGGCCATTGGTGGGGCAGTCGGCAGGTTCACATTTAACAACACGCATAGTACGTTCAAGCCGCTGTATTACGAGATGGAAGATTTATAGCGTATACGTTTTTCGATTGATGCATACCGATTGTATTTTGTATTATATTATGTACTGTACATTGTTTCATAAACAGTCTTTGTTACAAAAAATACGTGACTTGTTTTCTGGTTCGAAGAGGCTTATATTGTTTTCGTTATATCTACCCTAGCATTACTGGGCCTAGTTCTAGTAATACAACCACCCTACCTGTGTAACGCGTACGAAGTAGTCCCAACAGAACTTAGATACCCCTCTACAACCACTTTTAAACACCGCTCGAGGATTAATTAATCTATGTGAGCTCAGTCGCCCGCTCGTCTCATGGAGTAACATAGGGCTCAGGTATCTTAGCATGTTAGGACCCTATACGAAAATATGTTCAAAGGACTTGCCTTTGTGATTTGGATTATATTTAAAATATCCAGGTCCCGTGAATATATAAATTTGGGACCAATAGAATGCTGTCTATATGAGCGTTATCTCCATTTTGGCTGTCCCTTAATTGTCAGTCCAAAGTTTACACAACATTGCCAGTATAATTTTCTTTAGACATTTCATTGCTGATGTGTCGCACCACTTACGGTGAGCCAGCAAAGGGGTGCGCCATCTGCCGTCTTCTACTGAACTACATCGCGGCAAACATAATTTTTAGTTTCCACAGAAATTTGAAACACGTCTTTGCTTTATTGTTAAAAAAAGTAATAATAATGCATTTTACTTCTAGAAATGTAAGCATTACTAAGAATTGTGTATTTGTTATTTCTAGTTTATGTATTTAAATGCTTGGCATGGATATACAATAATTCTGAGATAATGTGTTTGATTCATTATTGTAGTTATTACATACACTTTGAATTGTTTTATTTCAGAAATCTCGCACCTGAAAGTTACACACATTACGTGTATGCATTATTACAAGCTTCATCTGGCTGAAGATGACACAGCAACATATCTACGCTGTCTAAAGATACAGTCCTGTGAACATGACATGTACACTGCAGTTTTAATAGACAAGAACAAAACTATCTGTCAGTTAACTGTGAAGGTACATAGCCTACAAAGTCGTCAATATATCATAGGCATCATCTGCATACACTAAATAATTTTACACAATTTATCTCGCTGAATGTGACACATAATACACATTGAATAATACAGACATCACTTTACAACTTAATTAGAGGGCACTGGAATTAGATGGTTTCTGTACGACACAGGACACACTGGATTATGAACATTCCTGTGTAGATCTTGCACAATATTGTGAATATTGCAAAAAGACAGTATTGTGAGGTGGAGTAATGTGAGCAGCTTCTTCATCGTGCACTTTATCCCTATGGATGGTAACCCAGAAAGCAGCATTTGGCACGCGAGATGTTGGAGTCGGTGACGAAACACTGAACATTTATAAACATTACTTCATCAAGATCATGTCGAAATGCAGAATATTATGAAACGGTAAAAATGTATTACTGGTCTCTACTGAGTCTGCAGTATTTGTCCAACCTGTAAACACACGGTCACTCATAAACAAGTGAAGTATGACAACTGTGCTTCATTGTGTTGAGTTTGTTATTTAGATAATATTTATTAATAAAGTTATTATTTAATGACATGTATTTATTGATGGTTGATCATAATGTTTCATATGGTTCTAAACATAGCATAAATTATATTTACTTCATAATTATTTACTGCAGGCTTTCATCAAAACATAGCCATTTGCTGAGTTAACATGCTAACATTAGCCAATATTAACTTATTAATTAAGTTGGTGTTAATGTGAAATTTCTGGCTAATGTATATTTACTACCATAATTAATGTGGACATGTCTTAATAATTATGGACATTATGGCCGTTTATTCATGTGTATATACAAAGTACGGCTGCTAATTATATATTGATTTATTCATTAATTTATTATTAATGATTTTTATTACATAATTGTTTCATTTATATCTCTTACCATAAGTAAGGTGGTTTTACAAATTTCATGTTTATATAATATTATAAACATATTCATGGACATTGTGGCATTTTACAAAAAAGTTTCTGTCTGTCGAGGTTGCCTGCTAATAATCACCTATTAACTAATTTATTATTACATGACTAGTTAATATATATTATATGCTAATTATCACCTATTAACTAATTTATTATTACATGACTAGTTAATATGTATTTATTCTCGTAATAAATGTGGTTATGCACACTGCATAATATGTATAAATATCTTCATATTTATGGACTCGGCTGGTCTTAATTAGAATGTTTTGGCCTGGTAACTTGGTGCACTACTTAACTAATATTAGCTAATTAACTGGATTAATTAGTATGAAAAAAACATCAGTATTGAAAATGTATTACTCCATTCAATGTATTTCAAAATGTTGCAAACAATATTTTAATAGTTCTATAAATTACAACGTTATGCCATTTTAAAGTCACTTATTCGAATATTTATCAACAGAAAAAAATGAGCTTATTTAACCATTATAAGAGATACACAAATTTAGCGCAATTGTTTCGTCTTTAAATTGCAATAATTTTGGATCTAATAAAGGTATCGTAATCAAATTAATAGTTATGTGATCTGTAACTTATTACCTTTCATTTAAGTCTATATCCTGTGGTAATTTTGTTGAAGTACCTACAGCAGGGCTGCCTATTATATTTTCCGTAACGATCATGGGGTGTGGAGGGGGAGGGTTGTCTCGGGACCATCTGTATACTGTTGCCTTGGCCCTGGTCCTAAAGTCCATCTCGTGGCTGTAACTAAATCCCAAGTCATTCATTTTGATTAAAACTGATGAATTGTTTCCTTCCCTAGTCTGGGTTTGCCCCAACCACCGAAGCAGCCACGGTTTCATTTACTGATAAACTGCAACACGGACTAGTGGTAGTAGTACTTCGTAGTTGCCAAGTTGGGTCGATGATGTTTTCGCGGCAACGCATTTTAGCCGTTTAAAATCGTCAATACTTCACTCAAAACAACTTTCCAAACAATGTATTTGCTAGGATTTTATTAAACATACGTGTCATGGAAGATTTTATCAAAATGTCATTAAAACGATGTTTTCCTGCGGTCAACTGCGAAATTGACGGCAACCAGCAGACAACCGGAAGTAACTAATACCTCTTGCGCTAAGTTGACCTAGCTGCGCTACTCTAGCGGCCTTGAACCCGGAGACAGCAGTCCAGTGCATATAAGTCCGTGGTTATACACACTAGTCAGACTATAATACTAAAACAGTTCAAAACACACCAACATTCCCAGGCTGCTTGTCAGCGTACTGGCGCATCAGTGGTCCGTGAAACGCTATTCCTCGCAGGTCCAGAGCATTGTACGGACGTTACCTGAATCAAACTCCTAATTGGATTCGCAGGTCATCACTGTTCCATCCGCTTGACCATTGAGGTACCAATACGAGACTCTCGCTAAAACAGAAACACCGACATTTTCCGGCAAGTGATATTACTGACTGAGGTTATTTTCACAGTTTTGCAAGGCGATATCTGCCGGGAGGGAGACGGGACAGACGGAGGAGGCGGGGGAGACGGGGAGACGGAGGAGACGGAGGAGACGGAGGAGACGGAGGAGACGGAGGAGACGGAGGAGACGGAGGAGACGGAGGAGACGGAGGAAACGGGAGAGACGGAGGAGACGGAGGAGACGGAGGAGACGGAGGAGACGGAGGAGACGGAGGAGACGGAGGAGACGGGAGAGACGGAAGATATGGAAGACACGGAGAAGACGGAGGAGATTGGAGAGACGGAGGAGACGGGAGAGACGGATGATACGGAGGAGACGGGGGAGACGGAGGAGACGGAGGAGATGGAGGAGACGGGAGAGAGGGAGGAGACGGGAGAGACGGATGATACGGAGGAGACGGGGGAGACGGAGGAGACGGAGGAGACGGGAGAGACGGAGGAGACGGGGGAGACCGAGGAGACGGAGGAGACGGAGGAGACGGAGGAGAAGGGCAGGCGGGGGAGACGGGGGAGACGGGGGAGACGGGGAGATACGGAAGACACGGGAGACGGGGGAGACGGAGGAGACGGGGGAGACGGGGGAGACGTGGGAGAGGGAGGAGACGGAGGAGATGGAGGAGACGGGGGAGACGGGGGAGACGGAGGAGACGGGGGAGACGGGGAGACGGGGGAGACGAGGGAGACGGGGGAGACGGGGAGACGGAGGAGACGGGGGAGACGGGGAAGACGGAGGAGACGGGGGAGACGGAGGAGACGGGGAGACGGAGGACACGGAGGAGACGGAGGGGACGGAGGAGACGGGGGAGACGGGGGAGACGGAGGAGACGGTGGAGACACGGGAGACGGAGGAGACGGGGAGACGGGGGAGACGTGGGAGACGGGGGAGACGGGGGAGACGGAGGAGACGGAGGAGACGGGGGAGACGGGGGAGACGGAGGAGTCGGGTGAGACGGAGGAGACGTGGGATACGTGGGAGACGGAGGAGACGGAGGAGAAGGAGGAGACGGAGGAGACCGGGGAGACTATGAGACGGAGAAGACGGGAGAGACGGGGGAGACGAAGGAGACGGGGGAGACGGAGGAGACGGGGGAGACACGGGAGACACGGGAGACGGAGGAGACGGGGGAGACGGGGGAGACGTGGGAGACGAGGGAGACGGGGAGACGGGGGAGACGGAGGAGATGGAGGAGACGGGGGAGATGGAGGAGATGGGGGAGACGGGGGAGACGTGGGAGACGTGGGAGACGTGGGAGACGTGGGAGATGGAGGAGACGGAGGAGACGGAGGAGACCGGGGAGACGGAGGAGATGGAGGAGACGGGGTGATGGGGGAGACGGGGGAGAAGTGGGAGACGTGGGAGACGTGGGAGACGTGGGAGATGGAGGAGACGGAGGAGACGGAGGAGACGGAGGAGACCGGGGAGACTATCAGACGGAGAAGACGGGGGAGACGGGGGAGACACGGGAGACACGGGAGAAGGAGGAGACGGGGGAGACGGGGGAGACGTGGGAGACGAGGGAGACGGGGGAGACGGGGGAGACGGGGGAAACGGAGGTGACGGGGGAGAGGGAGGAGACGGGGGAGACGGGGGAGTCGGGTGAGACGGGGGAGACGGGGAGACGGGGGAGACGGGGGAGACGGAGGAGACGGAGGAGAAGGGGAGACGGGGGAGACGGGGAAGACGGGGGAGACACGGAAGACACGGGAGACGGGGAGACGGAGGAGACGGGGGAGACGGGGGAGACGGGGGAGACGAGGGAGACGGGGGAGACGAGGGAGACGGAGGAGACGGAGGAGACGGGGGAGACGGGGGAGACGGGGGAGATGGGGGAGACGGAGGAGACGGGGGAGAAGGGGGAGACGGGGGAGACGGAGGAGACGGAGGAGACGGGGGAGACGGGGGGGAGACGGAGGTGACGGGGGAGACGGAGGAGACGGAGGAGACGGAGGAGACGGAGGAGACGGAGGAGACGGGGGAGACGGGGGAGACGGAGGAGACGGTGGAGACACGGGAGACACGGGAGACGGAGGAGACGGGGGAGACGGGGGAGACAGGGGAGACACGGGAGACGGAGGAGACGGGGGAGACGGGGGAGAAGTGGGAGAAGAGGGAGACGGGGGAGACGGGGGAGACGGGGAAACGGAGGTGACGGGGGAGACGGAGGAGACGGGGGAGACGGGGGAGACGGGGAGACGGGGGAGACGGGGGAGACGGGGGAGACGGGGGAGACGGGGAGACGGGGGAGACGGGGGGAGACGGGGAGACGGGAGAGGGAGACGGGGAGACGGAGGAGACGGGGAGACGGGGAGACGGGGGAGAGGGGAGACGGGGAGACGGGGAGACGGGGGAGACGGGGAGACGGGGAGACGGGGGATACGGGGAGACGAGGAGACGAGGAGACGGGGAGACGGAGGAGACGGAACAGGAGACGGGGAGACGGGAGGGGAGACGGGGGAGACGGGGAGAGGGGGAGACGGGGAGACGGGAGACGGGGAGACGGGGAGACGGGGAGACGGGGGAGACGGAGGAGACGGGGAGACGGGGGAGACGGGGGAGACGGAGGAGACGGGGGAGACGGGGAGACGGGGAGACGGGGAGACGGGGAGACGGGGAAGACGGGGAGACGGGGAGACGGGGGAGACGGAGGAGAGGGGGAGACGGGAGACGGAGAGACGGAGGAGACGGGGGAGACGGGGGGGACGGGGGAGAGGAGGAGACGGAGGAGACGGGGAGACGGGGAGACGGGGAGACGGAGGAGACGGGGGAGACGGGGGGACGGGGAGACGGAGACGGGAGACGGGGACGGAGGAGACGGGGAGACGGGAGACGGGGAGACGGGGAGACGGGGGAGACGGGGGGGAGGGACGGGGGAACGGGAGACGGGGAGACGGGGAGACGGAGGAGACGGAGGAGACGGGGAACGAGACGGGGAGACGGGAGACGGGGGACGGGGAGACGGGGAGACGGAGGAGACGGGGAGACGGGGGAGACGGGGAGACGGGGAGACGGGGGAGACGGGGAGACGGGGAGACGGAGGAGACGGAGGAGACGGGGGAGAGGGGAGACGGGGAGACGGGGAGAACGGGAGACGGGAGACGGAGGAGACGGGGAGACGGGGAGACGGGAGACGGGGAGAGGGGAGACGGGGAGACGGGGAGACGGAGGAGACGGGGGAACGGGGGAGAGGGGAGACGGAGGAGACGGAGGAGCGGGGAGACGAGGAGACGGGAACGGGGAGACGGGGAGACGAGAGAAGGAGGAGACGGGGAGACGGGGAGACGAGACGGAGAAGACGGGAGGAGACGGGGAGACGGGGAGACGGAGGAGACGGGGGAGACACGGGAGACGGGAGACGGAGGAGACGGGGGAGACGGGGAGACGGGGAGACGGGGGAGACGGGGGAGACGGAGGAGATGGAGGAGACGGGGGAGATGGAGGAGACGGGGAGACGGGGGAGACGGGAGACGGGGAGACGGGGAGACGGGGGAGACGGAGGGAGAGGGAGAGGAGAGACGGGGAGACGGGGAGAGGAGGAGACGGGGAGACGGACGGGAGACGGAGGAGACGGGGAGACGGGGAGACGGGAGACGGGGAGACGGGGAGACGGAGGAGACGGGGAGACGGGAGACGGGAGACGGAGGAGACGGGGAGACGGGGAGACGGGGAGACGGGAGACGGGGGAGACGGGGAGAGGAGGAGACGGGGAGACGGGAGACACGGGAGACGGAGGAGAGGAGGAGACGGGGGAGACGGGGAGACGGGGAGACGGGGGAGACGGGGAGACGGGGAGACGGGGGAGACGGGGAGACGGGGAGACGGGGAACGGGGAGACGGGGAGACGGGGAGACGGGGGGAACGGGGGAGACGGGGAGGGGGGGACGGGGGACGGGGAACGGGAGACGGGGAGACAGGAGACCGGGAGACACGGGAGACGGGGAGACGGGGAGACGGGGGGGACAGGGGAGACCGGGAGACGGGGAGACGGGGGAGACGGGGAGAAGGGGAGAAGAGGGAGACGGGGGAGACGGGGGGGAAAAGGGGGGAAACGGAGGGACGGGGGAGACGGGGAGACGGGGAGACGGGGAGACGGGGAGACAGGGGGGGGAGAGGGGGGGAGACGGGGGGGACGGGGAGACGGGGGAGACGGGGGAGACGGGGAGACGGGGGGGGAGACGGGGAGACGGGGAGACGGGGGGGGACGGGGGGACGAGGAGACGGGGGGGAAAAGAGGAGACGGGGGAGACGGGGGGACGGAGGAGACGGGGGGGGGACGGGGGGGGGGCGGGGAAGGGGGGGGGACGGGGGGGACGGGGAAAACGGGGGGGACGGGGAGACGGGGAAACGGGGAGACGGGGGAGACGGGGAGACGGGGAGACGGGGGGGACGGGGGGGACGGGGAGACGGGGAACGGGGGAACGGGGGGGAAAGGAGGAGACGGGGAATGGGGGAGACGGGGAAACGGGGAGACGGAGGAGACGGGGGAGACGGGGAGACGGGGGAGACGGGGGAGACGGGGAGACGGGGGGGAGGGGGGCGGGGGCGACGGGGGAGACGGGGGAGACGGGGGAGACGGAGGAGAGGGGGAGCGGGGGGGGGAGAGGAGGAGAGGGGGGGGACGGGAGACGGGAGAAGACGGAGGAGACGGGGGAGACAGAGGGGGGGACGGAGGAGACGGGGGAGACGGGGAGACGGGGGGAGGGGAGACGGGGGGGAGACGGGGGGGGACGGAGGGACGGGGAGACGGGGAAGGGGGGGGGGGGGAGACGGAGGAGACGGGGAGCGGAGGAGCGGGGGAGACGGGGGGAGACGGGGAACGGAGGAGACGGGGAGACAGGAGACACGGGAGACGGAGGGGAAAGGGGAGACGGGGGGGGGGAAACGGGGGCGGGGAAAAGGGGGGGGGGAGGGGGAAGGGGAGACGGGGGGGACGGGGGGAACGGGGAGACGGGGAGAGGGGGAGACGGGGGAGAGGGGGGGACGGGGAGACGGGGGGGGGGAGACGGGGGGGACGGGGGAGACGGGGGGGACGGGGGAGACGGGGGAGACGGGGGGGACGGGGGAGACGGGGGAGACGGGGGGACGGGGGGGGGGAGACGGGGGAGACGGGGAGACGGGGAGACGGGGGAGAGAAGGAGACGGGGGAGACGGAGAGACGGGGGAGAACGGGGAACGGGAGAGGGGGAGACGGGGGGGACGGGGAGACGGGGGGGCGGGGGGACGGGGAAACGGGGGGGACGGGGGAGACGGGGAGAGGGGAGGGGGGAGACGGGGAGACGGAGGAGACGGGGAACGGGGGAACGGGAACGGAGGAGACGGGGAGAAGGGAGACGGGGAACGGGGGGGGGAGACGGGGAGAGGGGAGACGGGGGAGAGGGGGAGACGGGGAGACGGGGGAGACGGAAGACGGGGAGAGGGGGGGAGAGGGGAGACGGGGGAGACGGGGGAGAGGGGGAGAGGGGGAGACGGGGAAAACGGGGAGACGGGGAGACGGGGAGACGAGGAGAGGGGGAGACGGGGGAGAGGAGAGACGGGGGAGACCGGGAGACAGGGAGAGGAGGAGACGGGGGGGACAGGGAGACGAGGGGGGGCGGGGGAGACGGGGAGACGGGGAGACGGGGAGAGGGGGGGGGGAGACAGGGGAGCGGGGAGCGGGGAGACGGGGAGAGGAAGGGGGAGACGGGGAGACGGGGGACGGGGAACGGAGGGACGGGGGATGGGGGAACGGGGGAGACGGGGAGACGGGGAGACGGGGGAGAGGGGGGGGAGACGGGGGAGACGGGGGGGACGGGGGGGGACGGGGGGGGACGGGGAGAGGGGGGGGGAGACGGGGAGACGGGGAGACGGGGGGGACGGGGAGACGGGGGGGGGAGACGGGGAGACGGGGAGACGGGGGGACGGGGGAGACGGGGAGACGGGGGAGACGGGGGAGACGGGGAGACGGGGACGGGGGAGACGGGGAGACGGGGGAGACGGGGAGCGGGGGAGACGGGGGGGAAAGGGGGGGACGGGGGGGAGACGGGGGGGGACGGGGAACGGGGAGACGGGGAGACGGGGGGACGGGGAGACGGGGGAGACGGGGGGGACGGGGGGGACGGGGGGACGGGGGAGACGGGGGGAAAAGGGAGACGGGGGGCGGGGAGACGGAGGAGACGGGGAAACGGGGGGGAAGGGGAGAGGGGGAGACGGGGGGACGGGGAGACGGGGGACGGGGGAGACGGGGAGACGGGGGAGACGGGGAGGGGGACGGGGGACGGGGGGGAAAGGGGAGAGGGGGGGGACGGGGAGACGGGAAAAACGGGGAGACGGGGAGACGGGGGAGAGGGGAGAGGGGGGGACGGGGAGACGGGGAGACGGGGGGGGACGGGGGGACGGGGAGACGGGGGGACGGGGGAGACGGGGGGGACGGGGAGACGGGGAGACGGAGGGGGGACGGGAACGGAGGAGACGGGGAGACGGGGAGACGGGGAGACGGGGGGGGACGGGGGGAGGAGGGACGGGGAACGGGGGGGACGGGGGGGAGGGGGGGACGGGGGAACGGGGGAACGGGGGGACGGGGGGGACGGAGGAGACGGGGGGACGGGGAGGGGGGACGGGGGAGGGGGAAGGGGGAGACGGGGGAAAGGGGGGAACGGGGGACGGGGGGGAGGGGGACAGGGGGACGGGGAGACAGGGGGGACAGGGAGACGGGGAGACGGGGGGGACGGGGGGGACGGGGGGGAGACGGGGGGGACGGGGGGGACGGGGGGGGGAGACGGGGAGACGGGGAGACGGGGGAGACGGGGAGACGGGGGGACGGGGAGACGGGGAGCGGGGGGGAAGGGAGCGGAGGGACGGGGAGACGGGGAGAGGGGGAGACGGGGGGGGACGGGGGAGAGGGGGGGAGACGGGGGAGAGGGGGGGGACGGGGGAGACGGGGGAGACGGAGGAACGGGGGAGACGGGGGGGGAGACGGGGAGGGGGAGAG
>JAODUO010000571.1:15000-20000 GCA_025642075.2 Ridgeia piscesae
AAATCCACTGTACTTTGTGACTCTATGAATCAGGCAGGCAGTTATTGGTCCTCCGTTCCCCACAGTCCAAATTTTTTTAGGGATTGGGGGCAAGGCTCCCATGGCTCCCCTCTTGCTACGCCACTGCATAGAACGCTAAAGGTTAAAACACACAATCAGCTGTATTGTGCATTGTATTCGTCATGCGCTCTACCTTTCTATCAGTTAACCAGTACCTGTCTGCGTTACTGTAGATTCGTTCAACTGGTGAGAGAAAGTGAAAGTGAGTGAATTGTCAGTTTCTGAACGTTTGACGTCACTACAACTGATCAAGAGATCAGTCAGTGTCATGCCTGGTCAGTATTGGTTTATCCCATGTACCTGACTCAGGCGTTCACATGGTGTGTAGCTGCCATGCACACAAGTGCCTGTGTACAGGGTGTTGGCTGTTGTACGTACGTGTCTTGTTGCTGGACGTCGAGACAAACTTTGACCTTACTGAAATGTATTTACCGTTCAAGAAACGGTTTTTACAATTTTCTCAAAGACAACAACAATGTTGAACCATTTCACGAATTCACACGACTGTCATGGCATATCATAACGAGCTAGTGACGCAATATAAATATTGATCTCAGTTGGCTAGTTGTGGAATGCAGAACATGGAATATGTATGTTCATACACTTTGGTGTGGAACCAGAATCACACTTGGCTAATACTTTTTGTAAGATGTCGAAATGCATACATTATTGCCGTGTTTAGCACACTGTGTGTTTAGCACGTCTTGGACAAAGTAGTTATGTGCACAACAACGATGTGTCGTGCACGAAGGTGAGGCTGTCACCGCCAATCAGGTGACCGAAATACTTTAAATATTTCTTTCGGAAAACTCATTTCCTTAGGTAGTGTTGAGCGTCGTTTTCATCCATGCTACCAGTGTGGTATATGGGTAAATTGTCAATTCTGGAAGGTCATCCGTAGCATTTAGACAGAAGGCAACGTATCATTTGCCAGGTCGTTATTGTGTCTTCAATGTCCGCCGTGCTCTCATTTTAGGCAAATTTCTATTAATCACTTGATTGCACATACGTTTGGGTTTATCATTGATTTTCGTTTATTTACAACACACAATTACATTCACAAGCATCGGCGCCAACCAATCTCAGATGGTTGCAACTAACTGAAATTTAGAATAAGATAAACATGATATAACTGTATCGATGCACGCAAGTACAAATGCAATAAACACGATACTATCGGTTCTAGAATCTTAGCACGATTTACACGAAAGTCACTTTTTCCGTTTAATAACTTTACACAACTGAGACTAGGTCTGTCTGAAGACTCATGCTAAAGAGCAAAGCAATGTGCTGGTGGACGTTAACAAGGTCACAGCAACTTGTTCTGGCGAATGTCATTCCTCGTACAATTAGACGACCTTGATTGGAAGAGTGAGGCGCAGAAGTTCATCCTCCGGGGTGAGATTCTGTGTGAGGAGGAAGAACTTGAAGTTATCTTCCTCACAGAAGCAGTGGTCCTTATAGTCGTCTCCGTCCTCTGGTTTCACCAGTTGTAGAAACCTGCAGTCAGGCACACAACGCGTTAGACGGGCGTGTGACACAGAAGGTACTATACGCAATAACAGACGAGGTATACAGCCAACGTTCGTAGTTGGTAGACCTATAACCCGTGAGACACAATCAAAATAATGCGCGTGACCTCCGTCAAACATTGCTGTTGCAAGCAAAGTTTGAAATATGTTATTATTGCTCTATGACGTCTCCCATATCAAACATTACGACATGTATATACGTGTGTCGTTTTGCCTTAAAGAAAATCTTATGTAACGTGAATTAAAAATAAAATGTACGATTAGACGCATGCGTTCGGCGGCCATTTTGTCACCAGTCGACGGAGTGTTGCTAAGCAAATGTCAGTTAGGTCGGGTACGGATGCCCGCGGACTGCAACGTTTTTGTTGGATTGACTTACTACAAACTCTTAGCTGGGGTTTCGAATGATACTCTATAACGGGTTTACGTTTGACATTGATGACATTTGATTCATTTTAAGGTATTCTCTGAACTCGTAAACCGTTCCCAAACTCCCAAAATAGGCATTTCTGTGAACACGCACAGTGTACGTAAATGTATTTATCGAGCATAAACAAAGTGTTAAGTCATTTTAGTTTGTGAGCACGTGGCATGTAGAGATTATTTCTGTCAGTGTTGCTTACAGCTTCTTCTCGATGAAACTTTTGTCCAAGATACTTTGTAGAAGTCCCTTTTGTATCTCGTCAAAGCGCGTCTCGACCGTCTTGTACATGTTCACCTCCATCATGTCCAGCACGACGGGCTTGCCGTATCTGTTCAAACAAGACAACTATTATGAACATTACTGTTACTTAACTTTGCTAACGACCAAGAGTGGGTTATGAAAGTGCTGGTAGCAACTATGAAATGTCAAGATTGACAATTCCCCAGTCCTACAAGCGCCACTCTTAAACTAAAGAAAAGTAAACAATTTTTTATATCCTGATGGTAACCATGTCACGTGGTAAGTCGTGATTTTTTTCACCCTAAACTCTTACACACACACACACACACACACACACTATATATATATATATATATATATATATATATATATATATATATATATACGTACATACATACCTATATGTTTACATACAATATCGCTTTAGATAAAATATATAGGTAACAACATTACTTATGAAATCATAATATTAATAAATACATAAAATAAATACGAAATGTGTAATTAAACCATAATATAAAATACATATTTTATATATATATATATATATATATATATATATATATATATATATATATATATATATATATTATTAAAATAATTATAATAAATGACATTAATAAAACATTAAACGATCATACGTTATCAATGTTAGTTCGTGCATTACATATCGTTCATCTGACGGAAACGAGATGGCGACATTTCTGAACAGCTGCATCCTGTTTCCGACTAAATCCGACTACAGGACTAATAGGCGCATCTGAATAGCGCGAGTCTCCCGACTCACCCGAAAATACAAGTTTCACAAAAGTTTCTAGTTAAGTCATTTTACGCATACTATCAATCTGAAGCAATCAGGACACAGAACGCTATAGTCGGCGATAAATGCATGTCACACCATTGTAGTTAATGCACTGTTTTCAGTGTAGGGAAATATATTTCCAAAATGGCAGTTACGCTATGCGGAGTGTAATGATCAGTTGCACTTTTGATATAAATGAAAACAGTTAATTTCCTTCTCTCTCGCAAGTGTTTCAGCGTGAAGTAAAATCAAAGATAAGTTTACCATTAAAGCCAAGTTGTTCAGCATAATGGGGGAGTCTGTTTCTTGGGCGCGCGTGCGTGCGTGTGTGCGTGTGCGTGTGCGTGTGCGTGTGCGTGTGCGTGTGCGCGTGCGCTTGCGCGTGCGCTTGCGCGTGCGCGTGCGCGTGCGCGTGCGCGTTGCGCGTGCGCGTGCCTGTGCGTGTGTGTGTGTGTGTGTGGGCGGGTGGTTGGGTGGGTGGGTGTGTGTGGGTGTGTGGGGGTACGTGATACAGCCACATACTGGAGGCGGAGTGGCAAAGAAATATTTCGTGCTGACGTCGATGAGATGTATCTCTTGTGATATCTTACAATTACATCACGTACTTGGTATCTCTTGTGATCTCTTACAGTTACATCACGTACTTGTATCTGTTGTGATCTCTTACAGTTACAACACGCAATGGTATATCTTGTGTTCTCTTACGGTTGCAACACGTACTTGTATATCTTGTATGTAAAGGTCTAGGGGGGTACGCTCACCTGAACTTAAGAAACCAACTTACCTGACAGCTCCTAATAATGCTTTCCTTATTACTTCGGGTTCCATTTTACTTGGGCTCACTGCGTTCAGGAAGTTGACGTCCTGGTAGCGAAGAAACGTTGCTGTTTGCCCCACTGTGTCAATGATCAACGGCCACCTAATCGAAACAAGAAAACAACAGACGTGATCGCATAAATGCTCAACTGATCAGCCAAAATGATTTGCATTTATCGACTAGAATAGTAACAAGTGCAGCTGAAATATTTCTGTGATGGCACTTAATGTATCGTTTGAAATTGTCACAACTTTCTTTTATCATCAGTCTACCCACTTCTCGGCCATCCAATGGAGAAAGTGATTGAGGCAGTGTATGGGCTGATCAAGTGAGACATTAGCACCAGGAGTTAAACAAATGATTATTGATTGGTATTTCATCTGCATAGGTAGTATAGTTATTCAAATTTGGCATGTTAATGGATCAGCCTAGGCGATCTAAGTAGACTGACAATCGATGAGACGATTAGAGATCAACAGTTGAACAAGAGCAACGTTCACGGGTTTGTACAGTATACATGTAACGTATATATCACAGAAGAGAATAAAATAATAAATATGTAACGAACCAGTTGTAAATACAACACAATATTCTAGCTTACGTAGGTTAAATAAGGTATTGTCAGATTACACTGTGTAGGGTGCGTGCACATGTTCAGTCAAGCATGACGTAATAAGTGACTTGATAAATGCGTCCCGGCATGCGCCATTTGTGTTTGCAACGTGTACACAATAAAGCAAGCTATTCTAATTATAGCCCACCCTCTAAACAGATTAGTGGTTACTTGATTGGGCCGTGCGGCTTAATTCTATTGATGCACTTCGATGACTTTTACAGGCTCGTACGAGTAGGCGACATGCTCCAAACAACATAAGCCGTGGCTCAGCAGGGACACGGTCAACTAACGCAACGACACGCATCGATACACACACGTACTCACACACACACGCACACACACACACACACACAACACACACACACACACACACACAAACACACAAACACGCACACGCACACACACACACACACACACACACACACACACACACACGCACACACCCCACACACACACCACACACCACACGCACACGCACACGCACACGCACACGCACACGCACACGCACA